>CM050326.1:41458959-41931929 GCA_027475135.1 Bactrocera correcta
TTAAAATCATTAGCGTCTCGTATAAAACATATAAAAGCAAACGCTTCGTATTTAACCCTTTAGTGTGAATTCCGCGCCATACGAGCAGTGTAAAAGTATTTCAACAAAAAAAAAAAACGAAATGTTTCGGCTCATCATTCTCTTCAACGCCTTACTAATTCTAACCTGTCGCGGCGAGTACAGCGATACTGTGCGCCTAGTGAATGATCTGAGTCAAGATTTGGGTGTCAGCAGCAACGTTATCTTCGCCTTCGGTGCAGCAGAGCATTTTGCCACCATTGCAAAAGATTTCACCTTGCCGAAGATTATAATTACAACAAATATAACTTACGAAATAAGACACAATTTCGATAGAAAAATATTGAATGTGATGTTCTTGGCAGACACGCCAACTTTGTTGGACCAAAACTGGCACAATGTAGTCTTCAGCACTCTTAAACGCTTGCATCACACCGAAATGCTCTTTCACTGGCCACACGAATTCCCATCAAAGACAGACGTATGGTTGGAACTCTTCACGCTTTATTGGCAGCATGGCTTCCACAATTTACTGGTAGTGGATGTCCGAGCTCAACTACTCAGTCTGGAACCATTTCCACAACTGCGCGTGGTTAACACTACTTTAAAAACATATCTGAATCAACGTAACAATATGTGGCATGATTTGAAAGGTCACCATCTACGCATCTCTTATACGGATGATCCACCAAACGCGCTCATCTTTCGACACCCGGAAACCGGGGAGTGGCAGTTCGACGGCATTACGCCACAGATATTTGCGACATTTGCGCAACGTCACAATCTTACGATCGAGCCTTGGATCGCACAAAACTCCAACGACGCCAATAAAGATCTTATTTGCAGGGAACGACTAAGCGAGGGCCTTGTGGATGCTTGTAGTGATGGGACATCGTTCAGAGTAGAAAATGTAACGGGCGCGCCTAGAGCATTACTTAACTTTTATTTAGTAGTACGCTCCCCGCAACCACTTTCCAAGCTTTACTACTTTCAAGTGCCCTTTCAACCGGCAGCTTGGCAAGCCATCGGTGCCAGCATCTGTTTGGTAATAGTTGTCACAACGCTCTTGACACGACTACAGAACGGCGGCTGGCACTTCGGTCGGCTGGGCTTGGATGTCTGGGCTAGCTTTCTATATTTAGGATTTGATCTGCGTCCAATGCAAGCGCGATCGGTGCGAACATTGATGTTTTTAACGCTCTTCATTGGCGGCTTTATGCTCTGCAATTTCTATCTTGGCTATCTGTCGAGCATACTCGGCAAGAGTGTTTATGAGCCACAAATACGAACGCTACAAGATTTTGAACGCAGCAACATAACTCTAATGATAAATGAAATTCAGTATATGACTTTAAAAAGGTATGGCGCAGCCTCGATTGTCATCGATCGTTCGCGCATTTCCCGCTGGGAAGAACTTTTAAAGAATCGCAACACTTTCGACACCCGCTACGCTTATCTGTACCCAGATACAACATATATGTTACTTGAATACCAACAAAAATTTTTACAATATCCAATCATGCAGAAATTGGACGAACCGATACTCAAAGTACTGTTAGCACATGCCTTCAAGGAGGATTGGCCACTTGACGAGCTCTTCAACCAACATTCTCTAGATATGTTCGACACTGGCCTATACCTGCGGTACCTTGTAGAAGGGAACTATAAATCCATACAATTGGGTCATGTGAATTATGCGACAACAGAGCCTCCCAGTGTGGCGCCTTTGGGGCTGGAATATATTGCTATGCCAGGGTTAATTTTAGGCTTTGGCTATAGTTTGGGCTTTATTACGCTGCTGCTGGAATTACTGTGTTATAAGTTGATGCAGATGCGGGTAAATAAAGCAAAAAAAGCACCAACACATACTGCTTAAATGCTTATCAAATAACAGTTATTTTGTCCAAATATATAAAACTCCTATATCATATGTTGAATAAAACTGGCAAGTATTTGATGTCAAATACATATAGTTTGGGATCCTATATTCTAAATCGGGTTTAGATAGCACTAGCTGCTGGAATCAGCTTTGCTCCTCAAGGTTTATGGCAAGGAAAATGCCGAAACATATTGGCAACCCTTTTTTTTACTTACGTCAAAAATACGATGGAATGATGATGATGATTTTAATCCAAAATAGCTCAACAATTTCCATTCAAAAAATTGTGCGATAATATTTCTTTCCTCACAAAAACAAACCAGCTTTGGGTAGATTAAGGGTGTATTCTAGTCTAGAAGCATGAATTTCAGGTAATTTTTAAAGTGTCGTAAAAAAAAGGCAGTTAATATTTTTACTATCCATTTTTTTATTAGTTATTTGTTAATTTTAGAAGAGTTGAGAAAAAAATTAAAAACTAAAAAAAGTAAAAAATTTCAAAAATTATGCGCTGACGAAGTGGGGGTCTCTAAAAATTTCCACTTGACCATACCTATGATTTCAACCCTCCTAGTTTTCTGAAACCAAAAAGAAAAAAATATTATTAATCTAGAATAATGCCGCAATGGCCGGAACTACGGAAAAGTGGGAAAAAATTTTTCACAAAATGGCGACTGCCTAAAAAAAAAGTTTTTTTGGGATCACTTTTCCTGACTATTTTTTTTTAAATAATAAAAATAAAAATTTGGCGATGGGGCTAGTTCCAACCATAGACAAGCCTATAAAGAAGACTCTATAAAAATTTCAAGTAAATCGGTGAAGTAGAACCTGAGAAATCGTGGGTATCGTTCTGAAAAAGTCAGTTTTCAGAAAAACGGGTTTAAAGTTCCGCGTTCCGACCGAACCAGTTTTGATGCCGGGTCAGAAAAATGCCTAAATCTCCGAAAATAATTTAAGTTTTGAAAAATCCTCTTGTATTCATATTCTTGAATAGTTAAACTATGAAAATATAAAAAAAAATTCGGTTTTTTTTTATTTCCAGACTAGAATACCGCCTGACGGATGTTATAATTTTTACATTGCGGTTTCTTTCATACTACTTTGCTAAATTTTTTTTATTGGGTGAAAGTTCGTCAAACAAATAAAATTAGTTAGCAATTTATAAGCAGAAGTTCGTGTCAATATTGTGAGCAATAGAATTAGCAATCACATAAATTACCTCTGCACACTGTGAAGACCACGGAAGTTTATTTTTGAGTATAACGAGTCTAAACATGAATAATGAAACGGTATCCTACTGCACGATCCAGACTGCGTTCTATTTCTTTGCAGAGGGATTGTCCACTTAGGATGGTTTTTGAAAGCAATGCGAATCGGCGCAGTAAATTTTTAAGTCTCCTCAGATATACTTCGCGCGAATTTTCATTGAAATTTTACTACTGAATCCTCCATTAAAGTTGGTTAGAGCGCTATTTTATGCTGGGTGGGTGTGCTATCTTTGCTGAAAGGCTGTAGTTGGGACAGTTTTATTTTGGATATCCCAGAGAGTATATGGTTTGTCTCCAAAACTTGGGGTATTCCAGCGAAATCTGCAACACATCCTTATGGCATGGCAAGTATCACACAGTACCCACATAGCCCAGCTAAATATAAATACGAATATATATAAACAAAATGATCACACTGAAACAAGATGACCATATTTCCCCATCATAAAGAAATTTATACTTTTAAATCCTCATTTAACAAATATGAGCAGATTTCATAATTCTAATTTATTATAAATTTGTTAAAATTTGTGCAAGTATTGGCATACAGTTCAAATATTAGCTGTCTCCGACGTCGAAATTCCAAATGTCCGATCCAAAAATTTCCATTTTGAGTTATATGATCTTATGCTACAACATAAATCTGGAGCCAATAGCGTTTTAGGATCCGTCAACGACGATTTTGACAGCCCAGTGAGCACAGCGCATTCCAAGAAATCAAATTTATAATGGTTGACCATTTATAATGTATCTACCAAACTCATTCGAGCGGACTCGCGAGAGATGTTGAGGTTTCTTGCCCTCTCTCTAGCACTTACCTGACGATTTTCAAACACCATTTTTTCACTTTTTTAATATGTTCTGCCAGGCTAATACTATTCTCAATTCCGTCTCGTTAAACCCTGGTAGGTCTTCAAATACGTTCAATGCACGTCGCCGTACAGGTTCAGTTGAGATGACCTCCTTATTCGTGCCTGGCTCTCAACATTAGCTACTACAAAATAAAAATGGCCAAGACGAGGAATAAGGGACCATCTTCCATAGAAGCAGTATGATAATTAGATCCCCTATACCCACCGTCACTCCAAAACAACCAGACAAAACTGGAGAAAAGACAGCCTCAAACTCCGGCCACACAAGCACCACCTGACATATTGACAAAATAACTTTGGCCTCTTGCGCCGTCGTTGGCCATCCTTCGAAGTGAGTGCTAATGCCTAATTTGTTTGAAAATGTCCAGTTATTGCCCATCGGATGGTCGTCAACATACTCTTTATGTTCACCATACCTACAACCAACGTTTGCCTTTTTCTGATTTGTTGTGAATTAGTTCAATTATTTGCCTGTTTTCCATTCTCGTGATTTCGCTCCCAAATTCAATAACTCGTTACTTCAATGAGGAAAAGGCAAATTCATTTCGCCAATTTGTACTCATTCATCACTCGACGGCACCCACGCGCTTTAATTGTCTCTAATAATGGCAGGCGATGTTTCCATTTTGATGTGAGATCAAAGATTGAACTTTTTACTTTTAGACTTCGTTTTCTGTTTACCTCTTTTGCTTTAATAAATTGATACACTTTTACTTTGCATTGCAAGTCACTCAGTCTCTTTGTGTCTCACTTAGTTTAGGGCGCTATTTATAATTGGAAAACATTGCTCTTCTATCAAATCTGCCTTGCAACTTTTTTTTTGTTGAGAAAATAGTCTGAAGCCAAAATAAAAAAAAAAAATAAAAATTCAATATAAAGCTTTAAATAGCATTAATTATCCCAAAGTCTACAAAAATTTATTTTCAAGGAAAATCAATGGAATTTCTTAGAATTCGTATAGATAATATAATTTCATATTGATTGACCTCATTAACATAATTCGCAAATACATTCTTATTCTGCCAGCACTCAGTGTAAATATCCACAAACGCGTGCTTATTTAATAAGGTAGTCGAGAGAATACAAGAATTCATCAGCATCTGCCTTGCTCTCAAAACTGCAGGATTGTACGTATGACCTCTAACCTAGAATTTTTATTGAGTGTAAATTTAGTTCTCAAATAAAGTTGTTCAAGAAGTATGTACGACAAGATATGAACCCAACACTCACACTTTTGTACTCACAAGAACTCCCAAGGCCTTTTAAAGAGTTCAGAATAGCAATAAGTGAGAGAGAATCAGACTCACTCTTTAGCTTTTACAATATAGAGAAACATAAGGAAATCATTTAATATTATATATCCGGCATACGCTAGCCGTTGAGTCCGCTGAACTATGACGATAGTATTACCAATGAATTCTGCATATAATATTTCTTTGTATTATGAAAAGACTTTGTTAAGGTCAGAATACATTCGACAAACAGACCAAATAATTTATATTTCCAGCTGAAAAGGGAAAAATTTACATTTCATCTCGATAAATTAAGAAAAGTTATGAGTAGTATTTTGGATGAAGCGAGGTAAATTTCCTCCAAACTGGAGAGGTTTTCGATTTATAATGATTTTTTTTTGTTGCCTTAAAGTAGTCAGATTTTAACCGATAATAAAAAAAATTTAATAAATGTGTGACCTTCCCTTTACAATTAAGAGCTCTTACTCGAAGAGGCTTTCCTAGAGGTGTCTACAAATCAATTTTAACTTTTACTTTTATAGTTTTTGACCTACCCTAATATATATATATGCATATATATATATATATTCTTCGTATTTTCTTCGTAGTTCATTTATGTATATTTTGTACTTCGTTGAGTGGAAAATTAAATTCATTTTACGAAAGGCTGCACGCTGCTTGACGAAACGCTGACATAACTGACGTGGGAGCTGATGGGAGGAAATTAAGTGTCGGCAAGCACATAGAGTAGGGTGAAATGAAGCTTCGCCTTGCCAACTGGGCTGTCTTATGCAACGTACAACGCAGCAAAGTGGCAGTAATAAGAAGTAACCGAAATCATATAAACATACACACTCATATACACAAGCACAAAAGTATAAACATGCTCAAGAGCTAACCCCTGCAAGTGGCCATTGACTGCACATAAATGAGCTCATATGCCGAGCATTTGCATGAGACGCCCACATGCGATTCAGCGCTGCTCAGTTCATTGCAGCTCAGTTCAGCTCAGCTGAGCTTTGTGAGGTATCCAATGAACTGCGGCTTATTGAAGTGGAAGAATACAATTGACAGTTTGGTGCTTCATGCAACAAGACAAAGATCGCGGCGGGTCGAGGACAACCAATAGCTCACAAACAACAGTTTTTATAGGTGAAAAGTGGACTCCAACTACAAAAGTTCACTATAGTTTTTATCTTATTTGGTTTATTTCACGGAAAGCTTTTGTAATACTATTAGGAATACTTAGTGCTCTTGAGTAATCTTTGCGTGATCTTTGGGGCTCATTTATATGAATCAGTCATAAAGAAGATATGTTTTTTAGTTGTCAGATCTGGCCAATTCCGCCAAATGATTCCGAAAATATTTTAGTGCAGGTTTTTATTAAATTTCATTCGGATACCTCAAAGTCTGTCGAACAAATTTTTATGATCCCTTAAAAGCAGCACCTTCAGTTGCGGCTCGAAACCTGTTTTTGACCATAGTCTCTTGGGCAAAGTTGTTCAGGATGATCCGTATACACGATTTTTCCTTTTTTATGTTTTTGTTTCCCTGTAAATCGACCCGCTCTAATGTATATGCATATAAAGAAAAAGGGGTCAGCATTCAATGCAAAATTTCCAATATTTCGCTAGGCGTGAAGCTCTCGCCAGCGCAAGCAACACTTCATCAAAAAAGCACACACATACTTAGTTATTTATGCAAATTTTCATATATGCATACATTTGCATAATTCACGATACAGCGGCTCACACGGCGTATACGTGACATGCCATGCAATGCACATCAGTGAGATTACGTATACGCCATGGCAGTCGAACATAAAATACATATGGATTTGTTTAGATATAAGCAATGAAGCAGTGTGTGAAATAATCTGGAAAACAATAAATATATGCAGTTATGACTGTGAAGGTATTGCAGAGTGGGCGTGGCTGTAAAAAATATTTGAAACATGTTGGCCCGCCTGAATACGTTTACTTGCTCCACTGACTATGCCTAGAATTTTGTTAGCACAACTTTCAATGAATATAAAATTTATGAATTATGCAATAGTATTCAGTGAATGGCCGCCTGACTTTCACACACTACGCCGACATATGCGGCTGTCGACGCGCCATCAATGCGGCTTCCTATTGATCTTACGTGGCTGTTCAATTTCCAACCATTTGACTCATTGAGCTCTCGCGTGCTACTTGTTTGTTGCTTTTTCCACCTTTCCTACTTTTTTGCGCTTTTCTTTGTTCATTTTATGCGTATATTTGTATGTACAGCACCACATCTGTCTTAATTCACTGGTAGTCGACCTTAAAGTACGGCTCACAAATTGATTTGAAGTGCTCCATTGAAGCGGATTTTTATATAGCAACAAGGCACGTGGGCAGCTTATATGCATTAAAGGACGTTTAGGTGCGTATGCATGGGTCGTTGTGAGCAATGAAAATTTCATATGAAGGCATTTGCTGGAAATGATGAATTTAAGGTCATTGAAGTACTTGACAAAGCATTTTATTTCAAGTCTGCTGCTGCATAAAGTAATCCCCAATGACGAGTTCAGCAAAATTCGTCAATCGCTGCCATTTGACACGGTGGGAGGAAGCTAGGGTTTTTATGTTTTGTCCACCATATTTGTTGCTTGACATATATGTTTGTGGGCCAAAAAGTTTTTGTGATGTGCGTATTTAAACATCATGTTTAAGTGCTCATAAAAACAGAGAAGAAGTTGAGAGTTTCTAGGCTTTTCTCAGAATTTTATGTAAGCTAGCATTTGTTGACTGATTAATAAAGAAATTTAAAATATTATCTTTAAGAGGAGTTATTTTCCCCAACCAAAAGTCATTGTACTTTGTTGAAAGTTTATGGGAAACATGCTCTAGTTGAGCGAATGTGACAAAAATGATTTACGCGACTCAAGAGTTTGAAAATAAAGAAAGTTCCGGGCGGCCAAAACAAATGTGATGATAATAAACTGAAAGCATTACTCGTGGAAGACTGTTCCTAAATACAGGCTGAGCTTCTTTAGCAGTCACTCAGCAATGTTTGTCTGACATGACATCTTAAAGTAGCCGGATACTCTCAAGAGCATGGAAATTTGAATTGAAGTTGGGGTGCATTGAAAGACGAACTTCTAACACCGGATGAAACCATTAAATGGGAATCATATCTATAACAACGCATCAAATTAAAGCAAGCGATTGTTGAAAGGCGCTCGGAATTCGCGTCTAGACACGAGGCAATAATTTTTAATCAACATAACGGTCGGTCTCATGTTACAAGATTTGTTAAAAACTATTTGGAAAACACCTAACTGAAAAGCTAAGTCCATACCTTGGCTGATATGTTAGATCACATCAAAACAGGTTATCAAAACTTGTAGTATTAACTAATATTTGAGTGATTAAGTTTGTTGATTCTTCTATATGTCACTCACTAAAATTTGATATCGACTAAACGCTAATAATAACTCGGATAAGGAGGAAACATTGTGGCAAGTGTTGGCATTCATAACTTTTTCACATGACCTTAGGGTTGCCAATGAGGAAAATTCGTTACTGCCATCACTTAAATTAACCCTTGACTTATGCTTAAAGAAGCTTTTCAAAAACCGTACTGGAACGAACTAAAATACACATGTACATAAATAAACAAAGAATTGTCTTAAATGATGTCTTGGAATCTTCATAGCGGTTATGTTTGCAGACATTTTAATAAAATAAGTGGTCTCTCCAAAAATTCGTGTGAGCATATGACGCAGCCACAAAAATGCGAATAAACCATAGAAATTGTCACAAAAGAATATCACTTTCCAGATTTTACTCAATTTAAATTCATGCACTCAATATTACTTTGAGCCAATAAAACTATGCCGACAAACAAACGTGTCCTCAAGCAACATGTAGATAAGGCTACCCTGTAGGAAAATGGGAGCTGGCGGAAGTTGAGACAAATTTCTATTTTACCGCAAGAACAAATTTACCAAATTTATGACAGTTTGGGGTAATCGAAGTTATTTGACTTTCATTTACTAAGTCTTAAATGCTCAAGGGAGTCATGAATTGTAAATGAATTTTTAGTTAGCTTCCTACACTATCTATTTCTTTTCTCCCAGTATAAGTTGTTTTTCCAATGATTTAAAATTTCGTTGAGCAGTAGCTATTAAGTCAGCTGTCAAAATGAACATCTCTCTTTGAAATTTACACTCAGTTTACTTTGGCAAACTATTAACCAAATTTGTATAAAAGACTATAATAATGTAAAAATAAATATCCAACACTTTATGGCATCGACGACGAGGCAAATTACCTCAATCATCGAAATTAGAAGTATGAACAATCCATAAAGGTCACTCAAAACTTTATTGCGGCTAGAAAAAGTAACGCTCTGGTCACTACTACTTTAAAATAATATTTCATTGAATGATCGTATTAGAAAATTGACCGGCCAATCGACTACCAAGGTTAGGGGAAATACCACAATTAAAAATCCACGAAATCAATTGAGTTCAGAACCTGTGCCCATCCCGACAGGGCAGAAATATAATCATGCAAATATGTTTACCATATTAATTTATCCTTACGATTTGTATTAAGGCAATGTGCACACATTGACAGTGCCAGTTTCATAATAATCTGTAGGGATAATAGAAAAATAATTTACTCACCAAAGAGATGATTGGACTCAGACTGATGATATTAATATTAATTGAATGAACCAAAAAAATCTCAACGCTAACAATGATATTTTGCTTCGGGTTGTGCAAACGCATGGCAGGAGCTTATGGCTAGCAAGAAGAAAACAGAAAATGATGACGTTAAGCTGGAAAGCAAACACATTTCCGTTCGTTCGTGTGTTAGAGCCACATCTACACATACACAGTTACACATTGAACTTGTTTATTTGTAGTAGCGGTGAGTTGTGTGGGCAAAACCCTCAATGTAACGGCGAAATAGTCGCGGCTACAGCTGTTTACAAAACCGATTAGGTTGCCTGTGTGTCTAGGCCAATCCGCTTATGTAAATGTGAGGGGTTTCATGTGTGTATATCGTTTGCTTATGTGTAAGTATGTAGATTACTAGCTGAATTTTTTGTGCCAAATGTTCACGTAAGTTAAAGTTAAATAAATAGCGCTTGTCCTTCATAGAAAGTTTTCGTGGAGACAAAATTTTGAGGAGAGAGTAAGAGAGGCATCGGTTATTTTGCATGGCTGCAGATAAACTTTAGAAAAAAAGGTGGGAACTCTTACTAAAGGTAGTAGTTTGGCTCTACAAAACCGTAGTCAATTCAATTATGTTCTTGCTACATTCGATATGAAAGGGTCCGGACAAAGACACGCCGAGATTCTCTCCACCTTCAAATGCACTCCTGAAAGCTTGAATCAGTGCATGACATGAGCCATTCTGGGCGGTTTTTGCTCTGTCCACAAGAGAGATGGGGATGGGAAAAAGTCGTCGCAGTGAACTTTTTCATGACGGGATTGAAGCTAGAAGGTAAGATTGGGTGGGGAGTTTTCTATAGAGAACTCTTTGTCTCTCTCTGTGGCGGTAGACGTTCTTCTAAGAAGTTCAACCTCTTTCACTCCGACAGCACGGCGTCAATACTAGCGCTGAGTTCACTAAATGTGCGCTTAAAAGTAGTTAAGGAGTATTTATCCTCACTAGAAATAGAATAGTAGTAGAATTCGAGAGATCTATTGGACTACTTGGCCTGAGAAAAGTTCATCTTGCCGTAAGGCTGAAGATCTTGTTGGACGCTAGTTGTCAAAATGTTTTGGAGGAGAGTGAGGTGAAAACACCCAGGCACTTTATCCTTCATTGTCTAGCCTTTACCAAACTGAGGCGGAAACATCTCGGTAATCTTAGCTTCAGCGAACCATAAGACATAGCCTAAACAGATATGTATTAGCCGTCTCAACAAATTTATGAGAGGCTCAAAGCGCTTTGTCGATCTGTAAGGGTCTTATGTTTCAGTATATAGAAGTTTATAGGTTCCACAAAGGACTGGCGTTCTAAGGTTACCAAGTAAGATCCGGCTTAGGATCGACCTTTAAACCTAATTTAACCAGTCATTTGAATTCTTATAGCGGCAATTACGTTTTCGCATATATTCGTTAATAATATAATTACTGTATTGATTAGTTTATTATATAAGAATCTGCTAAATATATATAGATTACATCTACTGATTGTTGCTAATGAAGAAGGCGGTATTTTTTCTTGGATGCAATATGTGGAACCGGTAAAACTTTGACTTCAATGAAAATAAGCAAGAATAATAAAATTCGCTTCGAAATTGCCTAAAGAGGAAGAAAATATGTACATTGTATTACTAAATTTTTATACGTGTGTGTGTGTGTATTTCCCCAACAATAGTCCATTAACGTCTACGCTGATGATTGATGAATTGCGCGCAGTAAAATAAAAAAAAAGCAATGAAATTTCAAATTGACTACTCATCATTGCGGAAATAGGAAGCAAATAGGGTGATGAAAAAGAAAAGTAAAATCATAACAAAACAAAATGAAGAAAACGATATTTGCGAGACAAATGAACGCACGAGTACACAAGTGGTGGGAGTTAGGCATAAAAAGCTACAGAATGCTGCGCTGTAATAAAGCAAAAGTTTCACTAAAAATTTTAGGAACCCATAACTGCATTTACTGGCACTCAACTTCTGTTCTAAGACTGGAATTAGTCGTAGGCAAATTAATTTACCCAAGATGTGTTATTATAATAAATTTAAATCATCATAAAGTTCATTTTATATTTTGGGTTGTACATACATATGTATTTCTTCAACGCAAGCCGTGCAAACTTCCTACCTAAAAACATGTTTCACACAATATGGCAGCCATGGACACCATACGACACAGTTAGTGACGCCAAATGGGTTCGATTCTTTGTAAGCGACACTAGACTGGCCGGCCATTATGTGTGCTTGGCCGGTCGACTGGCTGACGGCCGCCAAATGCACATCACACACATACACTCGTGCTGAAAGCATCATCATCGAACAAGCGCTTTGTAGGGCAGCTTCTAACACTGAGCGTGAGTAGGTCAGCGCACGTACTTTGCGGCGCAGTGTCATTAGCATTTATTGCCGCACATCGGATATTTTCAAATTCCAACAATTTCCGTTATTTTTCGTACCTTACCCTGCACGCACAGTTAGATCAATGATTTAATATTCAAACACAATACTGATCAGCGCCGCAGACAGATAGTTTCTACACATTGTTGTTGTTGTTTATTTTCACAAAAGAGGCTTTTTTATTAGAAAAATAAATAAATATATGTGACCTGGTCTACGAAAAGGGGGCTTAGGTGTCAAAAAAAATAAAATAAAATAAAAAAAATAAAAAAAAATAAAAATATTAAAATAAAAAATTAAAAAAAAATTATTTTTTGACACCTAAGCCCCCTTTTCGTAGACCAGGTCACATATTTGAAAATTAAATATATTTATTGAAAAAAAAAATTAAAAAAATTATTTCTATAGAAAATTAAAAAAAAAGTATTACTGAAAACCAAAAATTTTGAAAATCAAAATTAATTAATTTTTTTCACCAAAAATATATCGAAATCCAAAAAAAAGGTAATTTTGAAAAATAAATATTTTTGAAGAAATAATAATGAAAACAAAAAAATTTAAAGCAAAAACATAATTTATTTCTTGTTTGAAAAATTTTATTATAAACAAAACTACTTTTTTTTTCAAACGATTTTGAAAAATCAAAAAAAAAAATCAACATTACCCACTTATGGTATATCTAGAAAAGTATGCTCTTTAACAGCGTTTCTAAAATTTCCACCATTTAATCGCTGATTTCCGCTTCCGGCAAACGTACACATTGTTGCTTACTGCGAAACTGGTTGCATTGCGAATGTGTCAGCTTGTTTTGTTTTGTTTTTTCAAACCTGAAAGCCGGCGAGGATAATCGCGACCTACAACAACAACAACAAAGTTTGTAATACTCATTCAAACGGACTTGCTCGTCAAACACTCGCTACCATTATAAGTATGTTCGCTACAGATAAATTGTTACATTCAAAACACAACGAGTTTGCTTGCAACATGTTGCCTGCAATAATGTTTATATGGCTTTCACCCTCATTTTTTGTAAGAAAGCCAACAGGTTAATCCACGTTACTATAGATAAAACTGCATCATCATCACTTATTGCTATGTCCTACATCTGTTCGAAGAAACAAAAAACTTTATTTAAGGGTTCATTTCTCCAGTTGGGGCACATAGTAAACAAGTGTAAGTCTTTCACAATACTAAATGAGGAGTACTTTCCTTTGCACATGCGTCATAGTGAGCTTTGAAACTTCTCCCTGAATTTCTTTGTACCGTAACTGCAATAAAAAGGAGATTATAGTAAGAACTGTATATTAAAATTATTGGTGCAAAACCAGACTACACACAATAATGGGAATGCTTGGATTTTAAATAATGGGAAAACTAAAGTTTCATCGACAAAAACGATACACTCAAATCGTTAGAAACTTGAAACAAAGGGATAATGGAAAATTCATAACCGAAAACTGAGAATAAAAAAAAACTGAGAATACAAAAGTGTTTTTCTAACATACGATCAAACTTAAAGAGATCGTAAAAACAGTCAAATTGTATATGTGACCTGGTCTACGAAAAGGGGGCTTAGGTGCCAAAAAAATAAAAATAAAAAATAAAAATAAAAAATAAAAAAAAAAATAAAAAATAAAAAAAAAAAATAAAAAATAAAAAAAAAATATAAAAAAATTGATTTTATGACTCCTAAGCCCCCTTTTCGTAGACCAGGTCACATATGATACCACAAAAGCTTACTTCCTTAAGAACCCCACAAATAAAATTCAAACAAATCACTATAACTAATCATACGAAACGGTTGCCCACATTTAGGCGCTTGTTTTATATTCTCTGACTTCCCCGCAATGGTAATCCTAAAAAAGTCGTATAAAAAAGACATTTTCTTACAATAACTACAAAGAGTTTCAATTATTCGAGTCTTTATAACATTCATATCTAAGGTTTCTCTTGGAAAAAAATTTTGACCGAATTTGGTATCCCCGCAAAACTAATACGGCTGAATAAACTGACGATGAGCAACACCAAAAGCTTCGCCAGGATCAGAAAGTACCTCTCTGAGAAGTTCGATACCAAACGAGGTTTCAAACAAGATGATTTCCTATCGTGCGACTTCTTCAATCTAAAGCTGCAGAAAATAATTCGAGCTACAGAACTTAATCGAGAAGGTACAATCTTCTATAAAAGTTTCCAGCTGCTGGCATACGACAATGACATCGATATACAAAGAGCGTTCCAAAGAAAACAGGAATTAAAAAAACAGAAAAAATGTTTTTTCGGCAAAATCAATTTATTTTATTCAAAGTAGTCTCCTTCTGCTTCAATACAACTTTTTTTCACGGCCCAAAAGCATGAGGAACGAGTGTTTTAGCTCGTTGGCCGGTATAGCTGCCAGTATGCCGATGCAAGCCTTTTGAATGACCTCTACGTCTGCATAGCGCTTACCTTTCATGGGCAAATGCACTTTTCCGAAAAGGAAGAAGTCGCGCGGTGCCATGTCAGGTGAATACGGGGAGTGATTAATGGTTAAAATGTGATTTTTGTTCAAATAATCGGTCACAAGCGTCAATCGATGAGACGGCGCATTATCGTGCAACAAACGCTTACTTCAATCTTCGCGATATTCGGACAGAACGCGTCACGGCGCACCAAACGCTTCAAAACTCCAAGCTAGAATCCCGCATTAACGTTTTAGTCGAGTGGAATAAGTTCTTTGTGGACAATACCCTTGGAATCATAAAAACAACTCAGCATTGTCTTCACTTTTGACTTCTCCATGCGCGGTTTTTTGGGTTTCGGCTCGTAAGGTGCCTTCCATTCAGCACTCTGGAGCTTCGGAGGGCACAATAGACCTAAGGTCGCAGTACATTCCTCAATTACTCTCTGGCGCTTCGTTTCGGGATCATATTGGAAACACCACGTTTCGTCACCAGTCACAATATTGAAAAGGAAGTTTTTGTCCTTTTTGACCTCTTTAATGATGTCCTTCGAATGTTGGATTCTGAGCAATTTTAATTTTTTCAACTTGGGGAAGGGGCCCGTCATTCCGGTCGGCTAGTTCAATCGTTGATCGTGTTCTTCTCGAAGCATCGTTTTCAAACTGTGATAGTAACTCTGTGATAGATTCTCTGATATAAAAGCTCACTATAGGTATTTAATTGTCTCAAAAATATACAGACATAACTTTGTACACAGTTAACCTGTTGATTATCCACATAACTAGTCGACCTATTGGACAGTTGAAAAATACGCAAGTAATAAGCGGCTGAGTATTACTTAACAATTCTCTGGCAAGTCAAATGTGATAATCATTGCACGCAATTATTTGACTGTTTCATGGTGCAGAAAAATATAGCATTTATGTTTATGCTTTTTAAGGAGTTTCCTTTAATTTCTTAAAAATGTGTCTATTTTAAGCAACTGCAGTATTAATTTTCATAAGAATACCAAAGTGAGTGGCATGAAAAATGCTATGACCATTACTACAAATCGAGCTAGTTCCATATGTATGTATGTGTGTGTTTTCTATGGATGCACTCAATTGCAAAAGTTTTTTGCGGCTTACAAATAGTCAAGCCAATTTGTCGGTCATCATGTGCAGAGCTTCTGCGGAAACCAAGTTGCAGCATATGCAAAAGTCTGCAGACTTAATATGTATGTACATACAGTAGTGTTCAAAATAATAAGAGTGCATGACCTACAATCATATGTGACCTGGTCTACGAAAAGGGGGCTTAGGTGTCAAAAAAAAAAAATAAAATAAAATAAAAAAAAAAAAATTTAAAAAAAAATTTGAAAAAAAAAAAATTGATTTTTTGACACCTAAGCCCCCTTTTCGTAGACCAGGTCACATATGTTGAAATTTCGCTCATATTTGTAAATGTAAATGAGAAGACTCAATATCGCCGTACATCTCGTACAGCTCATCGTTCCATTTACTGCGTTATTCGCCGTTGCCAATGCTAATTACATTTTCAAAAGGATTGAGGTCATGCCTTGGTCTGCGCAATCATCCGACCTCAATCCCATATAGAACCTATTGGGTGATATTAAGAAAAATGTTAGAAGAGTCAAACCAGGCAATAACCGCGAACTTTACTTAATAATTATTGGAAAAAAATTTAAAATCCGTTGTGAAGTCAACTCTTTTCCGATTTGCTTTACATTAATTTTGGATAATAGAGCCTTTGGACCAAATACTGAACTCTGCTTCTTTGCATCTATACATACTTCTTGTATTTACCGGTGGTTCAGTTACTTTTTCTTATCTAAATGTAAAATACTATCATTTTTTGAACAACGAGTTTTCAAGCCACAGTAGTTTTATTATCGATATTGTAAAGTTTAAAGATTTTATTTATGTAAAACCTCTATAATACATATGTAAAATAAATGTTTATGTTAGATTCTTACTCAATTCCAACAGCGAAAAAAGCGAAATGAAGTTTTTGTAAAAAATTCGTATATTGACTTTAGAATTAATGTAGAAACCCACTTTACCATTGGAAGGTTTCGAAAAAGACTCAAAAATAATAATACCGCTCGACGTTCGGAGCGCTCGGAGTGCACATCTCAAACTTTAAAAGCGTTTTTATCAAAATACACTTTTTTAAACTGACGGACCTGATACCGGTCGAACTAATCACGCGATTTGCTTAATTTTTTTAAATATTCAGAAAACGCCTCTCTATCGTCCCTTTAATTTTTATAATTTATTAACAAGGTTATGACAAAATTTATGTAAAAAAAACATGGGGAAAATTTAAAAAACCAAAAAAAGTTTTAAAGACATCATAAAAAAATTTAAAAAAAAATTGTTTAAGTACTCCACGGTATACCTCATGATATGTGAAAAAAGTGTTATTGTAGAATAAAAACGTCTATGAAAAAAATGTCAATAAAACAGGCCAGATTACCCTACTGACCCCTTAAGCACTATTATTATTTTGAACACAACTATATGTATTTTGACATGGAAATTCAACGGTAGAAAAACGTGGTTATAAAGTGCACACATCCCTCATTTCCAACAAACAGAGCATAGAAGTTATTCTTCACATGCATATGTACATATGTATGACATATGTGTGTACGTGCTTTTATTCTCTCCAATGCACACTGAATTCGTGCTTTAAATTCGTAATTTATATTTCGAAATCTGTTTTGTAGAATATCCACAACGTAAAAACTCAAGGATCTAATTTTATACATACAATTTTCTATCTGGTGGCAACTGGTTTCAAAAACTATGCGATATAAATATTTAAAGAGTATACTTTTTTTATGCGAATATTGAAATACTTCATATATTTTTTATAAAAAAACAGAAACATAAGTGCCTACCGTTCTCCAAAATATATTTTAAACTGTAAGCTTTCTGGAACCTCTTTAGTTTGACACCTACATTGTAATACGTAGCTGGCCTTCTATATTTCGTTATTTGAGAACAACACCAAATTTTAATCGTTGAAAATCGCTTCATTGTTTTTCAAAATATTCTCTTTTAAGATCTATACACTTTTGTTTGGGTTTGAAGCAATCCTCCAAACATTTTTGCCACTCTGATAGAAGTATCTCCAAGCCATGCATACTGACAGGTGTCAAAAAACGTTGACCTCTTAGTTTATTTTTTTTCGCACGAGAAAAAAGAAGTCATTCGGTGCCAAATCAACACTCTACAGTCGATTATTCATGAAATTGATGTTATAAGTACTCAAATAAGCAGTTGTTTCGATCGATGTGTGAGAGCTCGCGTTGTTGTGATGAAGTGTGATCCGTCTTCGCCGATTGGTTTCCCTGATTCCTTGAAAGACAACTGGCAAAGAAATGGTTGCATACCAGTCAGAATTTACTGTTCTGCTTTGTTTCATTGATTTGTTTGCCACATTAGCAGTTTTTCCAAAACAAAGCTAAGAAGTGCTTCGTGGGCGAACTGCTTTTGTTGGATTAGGCTGATTTTGAAACGCCCATACATTCGACAGCTGCTTACTTTCGCCCTCAGACATATAAATCCACTATTGATAACCTGTCACGGGGTCATGAACGTGTTTCGAACCAGTGTTAATGTATTTTTTTTTTATATATCGATCGACAAATTGTGTGTGATCCAATATGAAAAAAAAAAAATAAATTTTTTACAATTAATTGTCCTTGCGAAGTAGGTAAATATTTTATCGAATTATAAATATAAGTATGGCTTAAAATCACCGTTATTACCATAAACCAAAGCTTTACTTATAACTCTATTATTATTTTCTGTCATAACAATTTCGTTATTAAGAACCACTTACCAACTTGTTACGTTCTGGTTCGCTTTAATCGCATTTAATTTCAAAACCAACTGATACTTCCTCCTTTGCCGTATTTCCCTTTCTTCTTCTTACCAGCGCGTATAACAAAATACGTTAACACTTTTGACTCCTACACACTAGCTTTCGCTTTGAGATGCTCAATGCCAAC
Organism: Bactrocera correcta; assembly: GCA_027475135.1. Taxonomy (NCBI): domain Eukaryota; kingdom Metazoa; phylum Arthropoda; class Insecta; order Diptera; family Tephritidae; genus Bactrocera; species Bactrocera correcta. The sequence continues at coordinate 41,477,771 of CM050326.1, forward strand.
AATACTTTGGGCAGACAAGCATGAGCGGACAAACTTTATATTTAATTAAAAATTTTATGCTATTATTAAACTATTACACTAAATAAACATCATTTTACACTTTCATTGCCTTCATACCGGCATTAATCACTTGAAAGGTACAAAATCACAATGCAAACAATTCAAGGTCACAGTGGCAATTGCAGCCCATTCCTGCATTTAATACATTAAATTATGGACTTTCTCACAACAATTATGCAAAGCACTTGTACTACAACACCATTTACACGAATTTCAACTTTTGAATAAATATTTTCTACGTTTACCGACATTTTTTCGTTTTCAAATCCTTGCAAATCCGTTCTTGCGCATTTTCACTTATTTTATTTGTGCTTAACGATGACAAAGCGGCGATTGTTGACATTATAATTCGATAAATTGAACAGAGTGGAGAGTGGTTGTTGAATTTGCTAAGCTTTTGTTGTGACGTTGTTATGTGTTACATGTGGACATGTGTAAGTTCTTATAAAGGTTTTTAATATAATGTTATTAATTAAAAACTGAAAGATTTAAAAACTTGATTGATTATTATTATTTTTTTATTATTGTTATTATTATTATATTATAGCTAGTATTTTAATACCTCAAGCGGCAGAAAATTAAACCAAAATGCTTCATAAATGATTGAAAATTAAAAAAAAAAAAATATTTTTTTAATTAAAATTTATAAGCTTAACTGACCACTCTTACGTTCAAATTTATCGTTAAATATTGTCTTTTACATATCCACCTCCGTTCAATCACTTTTGGCAATGGTTCATGTCACCACTAAGAAATATTTTCACAGGGTGACACTTTACATTGAACCAGTGTGTCTGCACTAATTAAATCTTACAGCGTTGCATTAAAACTGACGTACAAAAGAGAGCTCATATGTTTACTTGCGCTCTTTAAGCGGCTAATTTATTATTTATCTGCGCTCAGTGCATACCACAACAAAACGTAGTGCCGTCATTCTTGGCCGGCACACATAAATACTCCAACAAGTCAGCAAAAATTCAGTCAACAAATGTTGATGTCATTTATTGGACGTAAAATTGTTAACGCAACGAATTTTCTAATCCTGTGGAGTCCCCTCAGCAGACGTGGAAACTATTACAATTTTGGTAAGTAAAATAAAGAATTGTTGAAAATTGAAAATTGCGAAATAATAGAAACTGTGTATAATTGAAGTGTTAGTGATCAGTGTATGCATTGCTGGAAATATCGGCTGAAAAATAACACTCACTTTCTGTCAAAAACCAACAAATGGCTGTGAAAGAGTTTTTGTGGTGAACAACGGAATGCTCAAAGAGAAATAGTATATTGTGAAATTGTGATACAAAACTATTTACAAAAATATCTATACAATGTATATATGTATATTATACATACAAGCAAATCTGCGAGCGCTCTTAGTACATACATATGTATATGCTTTGAAAAATACACGCGTAGGAAAAATTTGGTGATCAACAATAAAAACAATGAAAGTATGCGTCATTTTCGGTGTAAACTGATGTTATCTGTAATGTTTTGATTTCGCATTCCAATAGTTTTTTTATTTTAAATATTTTATTAAAAATTGTAGTAAAATAAAATTTAAAAAATATTTCACAAAACTATATTCATTATTTTTTTACTGCTGCAATATTGTATATTTGAAATATTTTCGCACATTTCACAATATGTTGTTATTCTGGAACTCCCCTTTTTGATGTCACTTTTCCATGTGTGTTATGGATTTACGAACAAAGTTGAGCCAACAACACCAATAACATTTAGAGTCGTTAAAAATTAATTAAGCTACTTATATGTATGTGTATGTTTCGATAGTTCAACAATTATCTTTAAAAATATATAATAGTGAGTAAACAACTTAGCTGTTAGAAGAAGAGTTGCATTAGTCACCAAATTTAGTGTTATTTTAATTTTGAAAAAAATAATTATAAGTTTGTGAAGAAGTTTGTAACATGCAGAAGAAAACATCGGAAATCATATTAAATAAACAATCACCAAATTGAGTGAATTTGGCCATGTCTGTCTGTAAATGCGCAAACCAAACCCTCAATTCTTCAGATATCGATCTGAAACTTTGCACATGTCCTTTTCTTCATAAAAAGCTGCTCATTTCTTGGAATCACTGATATCGGACTATTGTAGCATATAGCTGCCATACAAACTGAACGATCGGAAACAAGTGTTTGTGTGGAAAACTCTTTCAATTGACGAAATTTCTTTAGGAAATTTAACATGAACTATTTTCCAAAGTAACAGTACGATCTCCGAAAGAATTCTTTAGATCGGATCGCTATAGCATATAGCTGCCATACAAACTGACTTATCAAAATCAAATTCTTGTAGGGAAACTTGTTTATTTGTGAAGGGTATTGTAGCTTTAATGCAACCCAAGAGAACATATTTTCTGTTTGAACTTACACTTAGTCGATGTTACCAAAAAAAAGTAGTACAAAACAACCACAAAGGAACAAGAACCTTCCACAGCTCTGGTCGATAACTTCAATCGATTAAGTTTTCTTATAAAAATCTGTTTTGGAAAGTTCAAAAAATGGTTATTGATATAATTTATACTCATACATTAATATATATGTACATATGTAGTCATAAATTGATGTACATATGTACTATATATGTATATATAACTCGGTTAAAAATATTATAAAGTTGCTTGCGATGAGTAATTGATTACTTTAAATAAAATGTTTGATGTTTGTTTTATATTTTTGTTATCGGAGGAAACACGTTTATGGAAAAAAACTAGCAATTTGATAAATTGTTAATCTTATCTTTTGATTTTTGATTTCTTCCAAATCTTTCTAGCAAATAATTAATAGATATACTTTCAATAATCAAGCTAAATTTCTCGAAAAAAATTAATTAATCGAGTAGCTATTCAAGAAATCGAAAAAAAAATTTATAAAAATCGAAATCTATTTCAAAAATCTTTTACTTTCGATCCGTACCTGACAAACATTGGATACGTTTCGGAGAAGTTTTCCGCACGGACTATACAATCAGCGTTTCAAGAAAAATGAGTGTAACGTTTCTTATAAATAAGATATTGGACTGCGGAATCGTCGGAAACTGCAAAGCTTACAGTCTATTAGAAGCCGGTTTTCCGATATTCTATTGCGTTCTAGCGCTGAACCTATGGACCTCCAGTGAGCTCAGCAACCGCAGGTTAAAACAAGATTTTGTGAGACTGCGAGATCCTTTTTGGATCAATCCGACGAACTAACCTAGTTTTCTTACAAATACCCTTAACTTAGACGTAATATGTGCATTAGTGAATATATTTTTTATTAAATTAAAAAATATTTTACAAATATATTCGAAATTTTTTCAAAATCTTCACTCAATACATTCCGTTGCTTTACAACCTCGCTACATGACCTACAAAGTAGACGGCCTCACTATTTCGTATCGCAAACACAAATGGATGATCCGCCTTGAATACTTTTTGATCCAAGTTCAGGCTCATGGGCACGATTTTCATAACTGCAATAAAAATAAATTTATTTTTACAAAAAAATAAAATAAAATCAGCGGAGCAAAATAAACAACCCACATGTGGCTGCGGCCGCCTCGGAGCCAGCCTCATTCACATCGAGGAACGCCTTGTGTTTGACATCATCAACTCTTTGTTGTGGACCTGACGCGAAAAGACTGCTAAAATCAGCTGACCCGCTGAACATATTTACCATACCTAACTGTAAATTTAAAATACAGAATTATTATACAGATTTACAATACAAAGTACGCACTACTAACCTGCTGCAGCGGTTGCTTCAGATCCACTTCGAATTCAATGCGAAACTTTGGCAAAAATATATCTACATCTGCGCCACGCATACGTTCGACAATCAAATTCAGATCAGCATTCGTCAATTTTTGCTCCAACGCCGCCAAACCGTCAACTTTGTTGGGTAAAAGCACCAGCATTGACAAATCCGAGTTTTTGTAGGGCAACTCGATAGCTTTCGCATCCAAATCCGCTAACTCGCCATATTTCACATGCTCATCGCCGTACATCATCGGCACCGATGACGTTTTGCCGTCGCTCATCCGGAACTCATGATCCGAAGTCGAGAACGCACTGAAGGGATGCAACCACTTGGCTTTAAAGTAAATCGCGTTCACCAAGATGGCGCTAGTCTCGGCATTCACAGCATCTGGTTGTAATAAATTCTTGATTTTGCCCTCAGTTTCATGCTCTACCCACGTATTAATCGTTTGTACTGCATTCGCGGTGTCGGCGAATTTCGTTCGCACCGCTTCGGACTCAAAGCTAGTTTTGGCAAGTTCATTGAACTTTGCCGACAATTCCAGCGACTCATTAACGTACACACGATTAGCCATGCGCAATTTGGGTGCATCCTCCGCTGCATTCGCGTCTTTATGGAAGTTCTTCTGCAGAAACGCCGCATAATCTGCCGCAATGCTCGCTTTATCCAACGCGGCTGGCAAACGCAGGCCGCTGCGCAGCTGCTGTGCCGTTTCACCCTCAGCGCCCAGGAAGGCTAACGCCAAGCAACTCTGTACGGACGCTGGTGAAAAGACGACATTTTGCTGTGCACGCGTCTGTGCTAACGCTTGGAAAATATCCGCGGCGAAGAGATTGCGACTGGCCGCTAACGAAGGTGCGATGGTGCCGGCTGTTGCCATATTGATTAAGGTTGCAGCGATGAGTGTTTGTATGACTAGAAAACAGGCTGGGGAAAATAAAATATTTGATTTGAAAATATATAAACTTCTTTGATTGCTTTGCAGTAATATTAAGCGCATTCTAATCTAAATTTTAAGGATATACGTTTGTTTTTTTTTTTTTTTTTTTGAATTTCAAATGTTCTGGTTAAACATTTATTAAACATTAGATAGATTGAAAAATATGTGTGCTTCAAAATATTTATTATTGAACATTTCCACAATTTTGAATTGTTTACATTAGGCCACGCCTATTTTGGTACTTGATTTTGTATATTTGGTTTTAAATGTATGTATGTATATGTGTTTGAAAAATTATTATTTAAAAAAAAATGAAAAAAAAAATTAATTATCTATTATTAATTCCAAAGCGTTAATTAAAAACATTTGCTGATAACGCATGACGCATATCTACACTCCCACATTGGAATTCACCGAACGAATTGATTGAATTGGCACGACAGTAAGATCAACTGATTTGGAATAAATAGCATTGATAAAATTTTTATTTTGCCTTATTAAAGTTATTATACCCTGAAGGGAATCTATTAAGTTTGTCACGGTGTTTGCAATATCTAGATCGGAACGTCAGTGACCCTATAAAGTGTATATCCATACTTTCTTTAACCAAGGCCGTCTGTCTATACGAATATAGTATGTGAACTAGCTCCACAGTCCCTGAGATATCGGACTGCAATTTTGCACATGTCATTTTCTTCTCAAGGACTAGCACATTTGACGAAACAGCCGATATTGGTCCACTATAGTATATAGCTGCCATACAAACTGGCCAGGCAAAGCAGAGTCCTCATATGCAAAACTTTTTTATTTGATGAGATGTATTCACGACATTTGGCATGGATTATTGTTCAAGCCAACCGTATAATCTCCGAATAAGTTTTTGAGATCGGATAACTGTAGCATATAGCTGTCATACAAACTGATCGATCAAAATACTGCCCTTGTATGAACAACTTTTTTATTTGTTAAGAAATCTTCACGAAATTCTGCATGAATTATTGTTCAAGCCAATGGTGTAATCTCCGAACAAATAGTTTAGATCGAACCCCTCTAACATATAGCTGCCATACAAACTGATCGTTCAAAAGCAAGATAAAGAAATGCACCTGTGAAGGGTATTATAGCTATGGTGCAGTCAAAGTTAACTCTCTTATTTTTGCTAATTTTTGTTACGCTTGTGGTGAATATGTAGTAATTATAATAAACAATTATCGAAAATCGATAACAGCCAATGTGAATCACTAGTTCTTTTGTTTACTTTGAAATTCAAATTCGAATTGGCAAACGACATAAACTGCGTGTATTTTTTTTAAGTTGTATGAAATTTTAAGAATTCAATAATAACAAAGTAGGAATATATATTTTTACACAACAAGTATTTCCACATAAATGCAGCTGCCGTAAGATTGTGGTTAGAAATTAGTAAGAGCACAAATATTTGCGACCGCAGCTATAGGCGCAACACAAAGCAAGTTTATCTATCGGCAGTAAAAAAACAAAACAAATATAACAGCAAAAAAAAATAAAAAATAATTCAATTCAAGCTACTGTCTAATTTTTTCGACTGTCCAGTAATTTAAAAAAGTGCTTGCACCACAAGCCAAGTTCAAACAAAACAAAAACGATAACAATATCAAACAAATATGACTCTTTCATATGAATATCGGTCTCCAAGTCACTAATATTCGCCACTCCGTCAAAATTCAAATAAAAAAAATATTTTACACGCCTATCACTCAAAAGCGGCCTCGGCGTACGTGCTCCAAAACTTTTATAACCGCTCAATATTCGTTTTGAAAACTGCACATTGCAAATTTTTGGCATAAATTTCACTTATTCGCCTTAAATTGTTTATTTGTTTAAAAGAAAGCTACACAAACAAATACATACACCGTAATGACGTCATCTTTGCTGTTCGAACTGCCTTCATTTCTAATATTTTCTCAGAAAAATTTTCAATTGATTACTTCACTTTTTCAATGCTCCAGTGAAACTAAATAATTTCTATATTTCAACAAATTTATATGAGTAAATATAGCTATGAATGCGAATCGTTGCACAGAAAAACAAATAATAAATATTTATTATTAAACACACATACAACGAAATAAACAAATAAACGGGAAAACCGCGATTTAAAGCCGAGTGTTGTGTGCGCTTTGTTGTTGTTATTATTTTTTGATTTATTACGACTTTCTCACACGCTACGCTCTCGCGGGCATTCTGGCTTTAAGTCAGTGTAACTTGCTCACAGGAAGTGGGGTCATTCAAACATCACCTGCGACAGATTGTTTATAAACAACAACGAATTCGGTGAATAAACAAAACATTAAAAAATATATTTTTATTCCCAATAACCGCGAACAACAAAAAGTCGTATATAATTTTAATATATACTAATTTGTGCTACAAAATTCACACAACAAATTTCAGACTTACACTCGACAAGGTTACCACAGTACTAAAAGCCGTAATATCTTATTTTGTGCGTACAAGTACCCACTATCTACTCGAATGCGATAAGTACGAAATGAGTAATCAGTAGAGTGTTTAGTTTTATTGCACATTCTTTGGAGCAAATAAAGAAAGGCAATATAGAGAGAAAATTGAGCGATACAAACACATACCGGGCTGAGCCCATACAGTCAGTGCCAATATTAGGTATACAAATAATCTGAACAAAAGTAACAGGTTTTTCAATAAGAGCGCTACAAAAATTTTTTTTTGGAATTTTTTTCCTTTGAAAGTACATTCGATGCCATTATGTATGGTACTCGATTTCTTTTGCTTGGCCACCACCGGCACGCTTGTAGAAGTCCAGACGCTCAACCCAATTTTCGACGTTTTCAACCATAAATCGGCCGATACTACTGCAATTTCACGCTCGATATTCGTATGAAGTTCATCAATCGTCGCTGGCTTATTGACATGGACCATAGACTTGACGTAGCCCCATAGGAAATAGTCTAACTGCGTCAAATCGCACGATTGAGGCGGCCAATTGAGTGGGCTATTTCGTGAGATGACACTTTCACCAAACTTGGTTTTCAATAAATCGATTGTGACATACGCTGTGTGGCTGTGGGGCCGTTCTGTTTTGACCACATATTGTCAAAGTTCATATCATCCAATTGGAGACAAAAATATTCGGTTATCATCGAGCGGTAGCGATTACCAATCACAGTAACGTGCCAGTCTTGATCATGACGGCAGAAGTACGGCCTGATGACGCCGCTGTTCCATAAACTTCATAAAATTGTATTTTTTTCGGGAAGCAATTATGACTCATGGAGTACGTGTGGATTACTGCCTGACCAATAATGCATATTTTTCTTATTGACGAAGCCATTCAGCCAGAAATGAGCCTCATCGCTAAAGATGATCTTTCGATGAAAATACGGATCATTTTAAGTTGTTGTTCAGCCCAATTGACGAACATATGATCTGGTGGTCAAGCGGCCTTAGTTCTTGTGCCAATTTGATCTTATAAGGATGTGGGGAAGGATCTTTTCGAAAAAATCGCCACATCGACTTCACAGAGATGCCCAACGCCTCAGAACGACGTGTGAGAGACTGATTTGGGTCTTCCTCAATTGATGCGAGACAGCAATATTCTCGATACTACGGCACTTATTTGCGCCTGTCGATTCAAATTTTTCCAGAAAAAGTGGTATAAAAATGGACCAATAAGATGATCCTTCCAATGACTGCATAAACTTTCATAAAATTTAAAAACTTGCAAAGCCAATATATTGGACTTTTCAATCAAAATTCTTTATCTTAAAAAATATTTCTCTAAAAAAACACCCTTTGTAGGGTAGATATACCGCAAAATAGTGGAAAGTAATGATGAATAAGTACTTTTAGTTCACGCTCCTCAATTACTTATTTTTAAACCATTTTATTTCAAAAGCAAGAAAAAGCTTAAACTTCGGCTGCACCGAAGCTATAATACTCTTCCCAGATGAATTTCTAACTGGAAACATATACACAACTACATCGGAAAACGTAGCCAGACTAAGGTTTGTATTTAACAAAAGACATTTAAATAACTTTTCTAGTCGAAAAAAGGGAAAAGATATTAAATAAGGGTTTTTAACGCGATTATAAGCCGTCTGCTATAGCTTTCCGATCTGAATACGTATTTGGAGATTGCAGCGTTACCATGAACAATAATCCTTGCCAATTTCCTAGAAGTTAACTTGTTAGATAAAAAAAGTTTTCAAGGACTTTGACTTGATCTTGATCGATTAGTTAATATGACAGTTATATGCTATAGAAGTCCGATATCGTACATAGGTACCGGCATAAGAGCAACCTTTTAGGGAGAAAAATTTCAAATCGGAGACACCGATTTAAGTATATGCAGACGGGCAGCTAAATTACTTAACACACTTATCATTTATAAAGGTATTTTACAGGGTCTCCAAGGTTTCCTTCTGGAACTTCGTGACAAATTTAACATTCGTAGTTCACATTAGTCTTGACACAAAAGTTTTCATAAAATAATGACACTCGTGTACGAATTGTAAACAAAAACAGCTGTTTGCTTTGTTCCATTGTGGCAGCATTGTTCCCGCGCTGCAAAAATTAACTGTAACTGATTTTGTAAGAAAATATTTACATTTACTTCAAGTTATATAGATTATGTCTGTTTAAAGACAAATATTATATATGGCCGACAAAGTAAAGTAAAAAATTTATTCAGTCTCGAATTGGTGATGTATCAGAAATTTTTATACATATGTATGTATATGTATAGTACCTATATCATAGACATATTTACAAAAATAAGATAAGAAATGTCTAATGAGTTTATTATTTTTTAAAGAGTCGGTACTTATAACTTCATTGATTTTAAAATTAAGTTATTTTTGTTTAGTTACTCAAGTCACTGTCTCACAAATGGAAAGTTCTCATGTCAACAAAAAATAATAGCGATAGAGAGTACGAGAGTTTCGTACTGTTATTTAAGTGCCTTTGACAAATAAACACATGAGTCGTAACGTCATTAATGAAATAAGCCGAAAGCTTTGTTAACAATTAGTATGAAAATTTGACAGTTCGTTATATTTGTGACGTTGTCTGACGCAACCTTATTTCTGATATTATTAGGCATTCATTGAGGGAGATAATGACATGAATAATAGAATGACAATGCGTAGGTAACTTGAAGATATGAAACACTACTATGTCTATGTTTGTATAGAGAACAATATCTAGTATATATTGTCAGAATTGAAGCGTCTTATCACAATACCCATCTTCAACGTAATTGAAAAACATTTTAGCGAACCAACTGCCCTCGAATTTAGTGTTAATGAAAAAAATGCGCATAAGGAAATAATAATAATAGTATTTTGTACCAACAAAACAATCATTTCAACTTCCTCAATTGAAAATTTAGTCAAAAATTGAGGGAAATCCCTACAAAACATCATTTAACTAATGTATTCAATCAGCTGACGTTTAACCCCTTAATTAGCCAAAAACGTAAAGCTGAATTCTAATGAATCATGCCTCTCAATACTACCCAAAATTTATTTATTGCCGTCATGAAATAGCACAATTGTTAGCAACAACAAACATAGTACGTAAACAATTGCCCGGTCTTTTTCGTGATTTTGCTCTCTTCTTTTATCGCTCTCTGTGCAGCATGAGTAGGACAGAGAATATATGTATTATGAAATAGCGGGTGATGAAATCAGTTTTTTGGGGATTTTTATTTTGTAGCAGTAATAATTAAAAATTAAAAATTAAAAAAAAAAACAAGTAAGGAAGGGCTAAGTTTGGGTGTAACTGAACATTTTATACTCTTACAGTTTGCAAGAATCAAAGCCATTGAAATACCTTAAGATGTAGATAACGCGTCCACAAGAAAATCGGAATCTGCGGACTGATCGACTTATTCGGCATAAGGTTTGTTAGAAAAACGAAAATCATTGTACATATGTATCTACTAACATCATGGCACATACTAAAAAAAAATGTTCCTTTGGTTTCATTAACCTACCTCATATGTAATCATAAACGAAAGGGACCTATTTTCACAACGACTCACAAAAAACCCCATACCTTTTACGGTGTCGATAGCGGTGCAAAAGGGATTTGTCGTTAGCGAATTTGGTTATTGTAGAAATTTGTATATAAAATCAAGTAGAGGCTGGACCACGCCAACTTTTTCCAATTGTTTAGCCCAGAGTTGTCGCTTGGCACTGCGATCCTCTGTGACAAATAATTATTTAATTTAGTGCTAAGTTAAGACCTTTTTTTCGCTTTCAATTAATGGCATTTTGTGTGCAAAGATTCTTAAAGACCGAGTCACCTGGATTTCAACTTTTCTAATAGAGGATTTTACTATACACCAAAACTAGACTTCGTGGCATTTTATGGATAAAAAGTGAGTGATTTACCTAATACCTGCTTTAAACACCTTTGGTTTTTCCAATATCTTTTTGCGTGGATCAAACCGTCGTAATATGTATATTTGTACGTACATTTATAGTTTGCTGTTAGTAAGCGTTTGGTTTTGAATAACTAAGAATTAACTGTATAAATGTATTTACGTATGTAATAAGTACCCATGCAATTATTTTTAAATAACAAAAATTAAAGTGAAAACTACAGACTGTGTATATAAAAATAGCTTTTAATTATAAGTAAAATACTTACGATAAATATTAAATATATTGAATAGAATATATACTTCTAAAATTTATATAATATTTAAATTATACTTGTATTTTAGAGGTTTGTTATTATAAAATTATTATAAAATTTTATCATTTTCAAAATTTTTTTAATTCTTTATTTTTTTTAATTTTTGATTTATTTTTATTAATTTTAATTTCTAAATTCTTTTTACTTATTTTTTAAAAAAATTTCTGATTTATTTTTTTTAATTTTAATTTTTTTTATTTTTTTTTTTTACTTTTTTAATTTTTATCTTTTTTTAATTTTTTTTTTTTAATTTCTGATTTATTTTTATTAATTTTTTAATTCTAATTTTTTTTAATTTTTTTTATTTTTTAACTTTTTTTTAATTTCTGATTTATTTTTATTAATTTTAATTTTTTTTTATCTTTTTTTAATTTTTTTTTTTTTTTTAATTTTTTTTTTTTTTTAATTTTTTTTACCAAAAGCCTCTTTCTATCCAATATCTATGCATATTTAAACAAATTTTTCGTACAAAACATTTTTTAAAAAATATTAGACAAGAAATATTTATTCTTTTGACTCAATATGAAAATTTTGGATTTATAAATTTTCAAAAATTCAACTCGCGAAAAAAGTCACTTTAAATATCATATATGAAGTATAAGTTTTTCATTACGAAAATAACTAGACGGTATATTGTTTACAACTTTTTCTCAGCTTTCCAATGTGATAAAATTCAAATTTTACGACTTTTTTATAAATAAAAACATACATTTTTATAAACAAAGATTTTTTCCCATTTGTAACCATTTTTATTAAATTTTTGTATATGCCTAATATTTCTCTTTTTAGTTACTAGTTTACAAATTTCAAATGGAAACTACTAAATAGTGTTTTTGACTTATTTTCGAAACTTGTCTCTCACGCTAGCGGCTAGCGCAATGAGAATTTTTTATTTTTGCAAAACTATATATTAATTTTTTATGTAAAAATATTTTACATTTTTTTATTTATTTAAAATTGTTTTAATTTATATATTACTTTTCTTATTCACTTTACTTTTATTTATATTTTTACCAAAAAAATGTTTTTATAAATTTGCGATCTTTAAGCAACGTGTATAAAAATATTAAAACTATGTAAGCTATTACTTGATTTATAACTACATTCACTACTACAATTTTTGTCAATATTTTATTCTGGGTATTCTTTCGAACACGCTGATAAGTACAAGCATGTACAGTAACATTTCCGATTCAGTCTCGTTTTGCACACACGTCGGTTCGGTTGTGGCTTTGAACGTACTTAAAACGAATAAAATAGTGAGAAGTGAAATAAAATAAATATAAATAGATGATTTACAATTTTTGGGTAAAATATTTAATAAAGTTATTTTAGTGCGAAGAAAATTTTAATTGCACTTGTTGAGTCCAAAAATTTATTACAAAAGTTTTGTGCAAAACAACAAAAAAAAATATTTTGTGCAAATAAATACAATATTAAATATTAAAAAATAAGTAAACAGCAAATATGTGGTATTGATTGTGTAGTGATAGCATAATAATACATTACAACAAATATAAATATATGTACAGAGATCACAAATCATCACAAACGCAGATAAACTACAAAATGTTATCGCCAGGGAATTTTGTGCGCGGTAAGTTTCGGATTACTTGTCGAACCAACATACAATATTACTTGCTCAACAAGGCACCTGATACATAAACACATATTTATACTTATATAAATATCTATACATATATATGTATGTAACAAGTAAATATATGTTAATATGCTCAGATTAAATCGAAGTTTGCGCCCTTTTGATCAAACGGCAAAACAACATGTTAGCGTAAGAAGAGAAGAACTGTCAAAATATCAAGAATAGATGTAAACAAGAAAGCCATATATCAAATTTTAAAAGTAAAAAAAAATTTTAATTGCGTAAAATTAGTTCTTTGATAAAACACCGGAAATATTTATTAAACATATTTCCGTATAGAATAAGCAAGGAAAACTTAAGTTACGGTATAACCGAACATTTTATATTCTTGCAACTTGCAAGAATCAAAACCGAAAAAATTTGTTTCGGATTTCAGCAATATACATATTTATTTATCTGGCAGGTTGGCTGATATTTTCGGTAAAAATGTATAGATAAGAACCGGATATCTGACGCTTGAATGGAGCTTAAATAGTTTTTATCCGACTTGGACAATTTTTGGTCATAAGGTGACACACCCCAAACGTGGTCATAGCCCGATTTCGCTCATGTTCATATTATATCCCGATTTTGGATGAAATCGATAGAGTAAGTCGCAAGATATGTGATTTCACATAAAGGAGCGACGCTTTTAAAGCTCTCTCATATCACCTCGGGGATAAAATTTAATGCCTCTGACATGTTTAGTATTGATTTTTAGCGCTTTTAATAGATTTTAACTGTACCGTTACATGGGGTGTGAGCGAGGTTATCTTCCGATTTCATCTATTTTTACACTGTGAAAGAATCAGATGGAATTTAAAACACTGTTATATGCGAAATAGGCGTGGTTTAGGTCTGATCGTACTACATTGTAAAAATACCAAGATAATATTACTTACCGAATTTGGTTATAATCGATTGACTAGGTGCCGAGATATGGGTTTTTAACTAAAAATTTGATACCATCACCCGAGATGATACTAAAATCATCGGGTTTACGTCTCCGTCGCATTTGGTTTTAGATTTTTCCCATCTTTCATAGTGTTTAACAAAACCGTTATATGACGAGTGATCAGAGTCATAATCCGAATTTCCACAAGGATTGTTTTTCTCTTTAATTGAAGATTCTAAAGCAAGCTCCACCCTTAAAGAACTGCGCCTATTCATTAAGGGTGGAGCCTGCTTTAGAAACTTCAAAAAATCGATTTTTTTTGCTTAAATCTCTTTAAAAATAAATTTTGCTAAAAACTACTTTTTTTAATTTTTAAAAATTTTGTAAAATTTTACACTTTTTTTGGAATTTTTTTAGTTTACTTAGAAGATAAATTATTGGAAAATATGAATCTTTTTGAATTTTTTGTTTCCGATAGAAATTGCGACCTGCATCCTGCCCGCCGTCCGACAAATGCACATGCGGGATGCATCGGGCCGTTCTTTCCCAAAGGCAGAATATCAATGATTTCGTATCCAAAAAATTTTCGGAGCATATTTAAATATATAACTATAAACCCTAATATCGCCTTAATCACTCATTTCTTTTTTTCCCGAAAAAATCTTAAAAAACCGATAATTTGAAGCCTCTAAAGCAGGCTCCCCCCTTAAATGAAAGTATAATTTATATATTGTACATTTTTCCTCCAATATTTGTTTCACAGAAATCGAACTAAAAGAAAAGCAACTTCGAAAGTTAGTCTGATATTAGATTGGGATGTATTCCAGGGGAGTGGAGGCAGATTATTGTCGTGTTCATCCCGAAGACCCACAAGAAATCGCATGTCGTGACCAATGATTTCAGACCCATCAGTCTTTCTCTTTCCTACTTCTAATTGATCTGTACTTAGGGGCTAGTATTCTGAGAAATCTACTTTCATGGACACGATTTGACTATTGGTAAAATATATGCTATACCGCTGTTACAGACACAAAACTCAAGAAATTTTCGGTGGGGACCTTCGTGGATATCGAGGGGCATTCAAAAGCGTATAAACGGAACCGGTAATTAGATGTTTCAATCGACCTTTTCATCCCATTCCCATCCCATTTTCAGACTTCTCTGTGATGGCACGATCGTTGTAGGATAAGGCAATGGTTTCTGGAATCCTCGCACACTTTCATTTAATTTTAAAATACTTTTGTATGGGAGTAAAGACTAGCTGGAGGGGATTGACGCTAAGAATGGATAAAAGCTTTTGGGCAGGGTTGATGTAGGAGTATACTGCTAATAACTAGGATTCAACTCCAGTTTTCGCTCACGGCGAAAGTGACTGCAATAGAGGTAGCTCCGTAGCGCAGCCTCCTTAGAGTTGTGACTATTCATTCCGACTTGTAAGGCAGCGATATTAACCTTGAGCTCGTTGATTGTACACTCGAGACTAGTGAAGAGAAGTCTAGATATCTATCTACATCTGATATCGGTTTACCTCAGTTTCACTAGCTTTAGAACGGAAACGGATAGGAGCCTCGTTAGCTGCTCGTGATTTATTAATTGGTGATTGGGCCTCAGGTCAGCTCAGCAAGCATCACTTGAGTTGTTCTCTGATAAATTGAAGTTCGGTTGAACTACATAACTAAATTCACAACATATTGCTGATAAATTTAATAGTCGATTAGATTTTAAATCAATTACTTATGTTTCTATTTCCTCTTCTAATTTCAGGTACCTTCCTAACATTCGTTCTACTACTCTCCGTATACACAACAACTGCAACCATGTCGAGTCACGATCAAATTGTAGCACAACGTGAGTTCGCCAGCAAATCGGCACAATTTGCCGTAAAACTCTTCAATCACATGCACAAGAAAGATCCCAACAAGAATATTATATACTCGCCTTTCTCGATACAAACATGTGTGGGCATGGCACGCATTGGTGCGGTCGGTGAAACCGCTGCGCAACTCGACCGCGGTCTAGGTCTACCATCGAACGATGTGACGGCGATCGCCGATACTTTCCACAATGTATTGGTAACCTATAAGGATAGTCCGATTTTAAAGGTGGCCAATAAGATTTACGTTATGGAAGGCTACAACGTCAAGAAGGAATTCAATGAAATCGCCACAACCAAATTCTACTCCTCAGCCGATAGCATTAATTTCGCTAACAGCGCTAACGCAGCGAATACAATTAATAAGTGGGTGGAATCCAAAACTAATAATCTAATCAAGGATCTCATTGCACCAGATGCGTTGAATTCCGATACGCGCGTGGTATTGGTCAATGCCATACACTTTAAGGGCGAATGGAAATATCAGTTCCCGAAATCGGCAACACGTGAAGATGATTTCTACCTGAACGAAGTCGACTCCGTGCGTGTGCCAATGATGAATTTGAAGGAAAACTTCGGCTATGGTGCTATATTTGAATTGGACGCCACTGTGCTCGAAATGCCCTACAAGGACTCCGATCTATCGATGGTGGTGATATTGCCGAACTCACGCACAGGATTGGCCAGTCTGCAGGAGAAGCTGAAGAACTTCAATCTCAGTGACATCACACGTTACTTAATGAACACGAAAGTCATTGTGAAAATGCCGAAATTCAAGGCGGAATACGATATCGAATTGAATGATGCTTTGATAAATGTAAATAGTTACTGTTCTTGTTGTTTTTTTAAGTGAAATTTTAATTTTGTTATATTCAAATACCTCTAACACACCATATATGGTATTCTCTACAGCTTGGCATGGCGCGCATGTTCAGCAAAGAAGCTGAATTTAGTAACATGCTCGATTCGGAAGAGCCACTGCAGGTCTCGAAAGTCGTGCACAAAGCCTTCATCGAAGTGAACGAGGAAGGCACTGAGGCCGCGGCGGCTACTGGTAAGCATTACTTTTTTTTTTAATTAATGTACATATGTTTGTCTTTCTGTTTGCTATTTTACACATACATACATATATGTTCACTCTACACATCTTTATGTTTCTATGCTCATCTTTAATATTGTATTCTATCTCTCACTAGCATAAGTTTATCTATAGTTAACACCACAAACATACATACATACATATCTGCAAGTGCATCATTTATTTATCTGTGAGTATGTGTGTTTTTGTTTTCTCATTAGGCGCCGTTATACGTAAAAAACGTTGTGCCATGTCCTTTTCCGAAATACCGGAATTTCACGCTGATCATCCATTCTTATATACGATCAAACATAACAGTTCCGGAGATATAGCTACAGCAATTTCACTGTTTTTGGGCACAGTGAGCAGCCTGGATGCTGTAAATGCATCCGAAAATCATGATGAATTGTAAAATGCAATATTCATTAGGCTTGTTGTTGTAGTAGTACCTCATATGCATATTTAAAAAAAAATTATATATTGTAAATTATTTATTTAAGCCTACATAAAGTCGAACAAATAAAAATAAAGGTATTAAACATAGATAATTCAAAATTAATTACAATATATGTGGAGGAAGTACTGTGGTGGTCTTCAAAATTAAGCGCGCATATACATACATTCATATGTATATTTACATGCATATATAATAAGTGTACTTGCCAACATGACACAGACTGTAGCTTGAAATTTTGAATTTTTTGTAATTATTTTTTTGATCACTGTAAGCCAACTATCGGTTAAGTATCCGGTTAATAACCAAAAGCGCTACCTGCGATTTCTGTTAAAACTGCTATGAGTTTGTTATGCCCCAAATGACTATTCTAACTGAAAGTCTTGTATACATGTAATCAATCAGTCAACCTTTCTTACGCAAAGACCTTATAACTTGCACTTTTAGCTTCCGCTTTCAATGTACTAAAGTTTCGGTATCCGTGACTTGCTAGGATGTTATTCCATGCAGTTACCGGAAAAGATACCGCTGGAGAACATTTAATGTAAAAAACTAACAAAATTGCTTTGTTATTCATTCTGAAACCATTCACGGTAAATTAATTCCAATTAATCTTTGAACGCACTTGAAAATCTGCCCGAGCATAAATACAACAATTTTTTTTTATAAAAGGAAACACTACTCGTATTAACATCACTCGATTGCTAGAGTTTGCTAGCAGTTTTTTCCCTTAGCGGCATTTCTTTTTACTTAAAACCATTTTCAGCATCTAAAGACTCTCTAACTATTTAAAATATTTCTATTATATTAACTGCTCTATATTAGCACACAATATTTTCATTAAAATTCTAAATATCTACGAAATGTCACAACGAAAACAGCTGATTTTTGTCATTGCAAAGCACAGAGTGCTCAAAGTAGTGTGCCAATTTTTTTTAATTTATTAAAAATCGCTAAAGCCCACTAAAAATATAAAAATAAAATCAAGAAATATAATATTAAGCATAAATTAAAATATTTTTAAGAATTTCTTCAAATTAAAACTATTTTTAAAATTTTTACAATTTTATAAAAATCAATATATAGCAAAAAATAGCTCATTTGAAAATTTTTATAAAATTTTGATATTTTTTACGTTTTTACTCTAATTTATAAAATATTTCCTTCTCGTCAATTTTTTTTTTTTTTTGAAATCAAATGAAAATATTTTATAATTAATATATTATATGTATGTATATCGGAGAAGACGACACCGAATTACAAAGAGTGATCCATTTCAAGGTTCTCTACTTTTTTTTAAGAAAAAACCCAGAAACTTCAAACTTAATGGAGAATCGTTATTATCATTCGAAAGAAAATTTTTTGGCATTTATTTTTTGAAGTTTATCTCTATATTATCTCTTTCAAATGTTTGCCGCGCCTACGTCTCAGATGGTCCATACGTTAAATCCAATTTTCGATGACTCATTCGAGCATTTCGACTGGTAACTGGCGAATGACACGCGCGAGTTTTGCTCCAAGGCCTGAATCGAAGTGCGATTGCTCGCATATACTTTAGACTTTACATATCCCCACAGGACAAAATCTAACGGTGTGATATCAAACGATCTTGGTGGCCAATCGACCGGCCCAAAACGTGAAATTATCATCGAAGTGTTATCTCAATAAATCCATTGATTGATGCGATGTGTGGAAAGTGGCACAATTTTGTTGAAAGCAAATATCGCCGAAATCACAAGCTTCAATTTCAGGCATTAAATAGTCGGTTATCACAGGGCGATAACGGTCGCTATTGACCGACATCATTTTTGAAGAAATATAGACCGATGATTCCACAAGCCCATAAACCACACATAACCCTTGTTTTTTCTGGATGAAATGGCAGCTCTTGAATCTTTTCAGGTTGCTCTTCGTCCTAAATGTGGTAATTTTGCTGGTTTACATACCCATTGAGCCAGAAATGGGCCTCCTCGCTGAACAAAATTTGGCTTGACAACGTCGAGTTTTCTTATAACTTTCCAAGACCCAATAAAGCGAAGCGATTTCGCTTCGGAAAGCCGAGTGGCTTCAGATCTTCCACAATGTTTTTGTTAATATAACTTCTAGAGCCACTATTTCACTCAGAACCTCACAAGGGGTTCAACAAAAGTCTCATAAGTATTTGTTCGAATTCACAGAGCTTATAAAAAAACTTTTGCTCGAGAATTCTAAAACAAACCTAGGGAAATTTTAACTGAGTTGGACGTTCTTTTGCCACTCGCTTACGAAACAAGGAATATTTACTTTCACTCTCATTTAACTCTTTCATTTAAGTGCTAAAAATATTATTATATTATTTTTTTTTATAATTTTTCCACATTTACCCATGACCATTACAAACCGTGCTCCATTTAAAAATTTCTTGCATTACGTATTTCTTATTTAGCGCTTATAATGTGTGTCAAATCCTTGGGACCTGTGGAAATGCGACGCGAGTTTATCGCCAACAGACCATTTTTCTATGCAGTGGTGAATTCAGAACAAAATCTCTTATTTGCTGGTACCGTTAGCAACTTCAGAGACTAGAGTACCATATATACGACTAGTCAGTGGCTATATAGGGTGTCTCATGGGGTAATTACACTTTTCACTCGAAATTGGAATCATCAACCCACGCAATTTGTAACTCTCTGGATTGTAGCGCGGAGATAGGATTAAGCAGTGGAGAGCATCGCATCTAATCGTAAGAGTATGGTTCAGGAGTACGGCTCATTGAAAAAGATTTGTCGAAATTTTCGTAAGGACTTGTGAAGACCAACGCTGGAGATATTGATTCGTCGAGGCAACAGGGTAATACTGGGCGTAAACGGTTATGAGGCATCTTATACTTAACTAAAATATATTTTTTATTTGTTTCGGCATATCTAAAATAAAAAATATATAAATTTGACGAGCAGAAATTTTTTCAATTACACTTTTCAATCATCGGTTGAAGGGAAATTCATTCTAAAGTCAATTCTTGTTGGTTCTTGAAACAATATTTTGTTATTTTCTTGTTACCTAGCAGATATTTGCAACAATATTGAAACTTCACTGTATCTGCACCTTTCAGTTGAAATATGTACCTTCAGAGTCTGAGTCCACGGAAGACCATCGACAAGCAATAGCAAACCACTGAATATATCTTTACAAGCCAGCTTCAGTAAGTCAACTGAAAACCTCTAACACCCACCTTTTGTCGGGTAAAAATAAATGAAGATAAATTTCACAGCGCATTCTCAAGAATGAAGAGCGAGAAGAAGCTCAATCAATTTACTGTTCGGCAGATAGGTTAGGTTAGGTTAGATGGCTGATCAAAGATCGCACGTGGATTATTATATGTAGTAATTTGTAATGCCACTGAAAAGAAGAACTTCTGTGCCAGCTTGTCCAGCTCGGTGGGATGTCTCAAGGCATGCGCTCCCAAGTGTTTAAGTCTTGACCTCCCAAACGCTGGACAATCAAGAAGAAAGTTTTGAGTTGTTTCCACCTCATCTTCTTCCATACAGCTTCTGCAGATGGCATCTGGTAGGATTCCCAGACAGTTCAGTAGGATTCCCAGACAGATGAATGGAAGCAAAATAATATCTAAATCTAGATCTGAAAAGTGGATTGTGGTATAGTTAGTAGACTTTTTATACTCCACTATCTAGGATCATATCTAGAGGTTAAACCAAGAGTGTTGGAACACGATAACTGTGGATTTTCATTTTTCAAATACAATTTTATTCATGAAATAAGAGTTTTTGGGATGAAATATCTTGAAAATTGTCCGAAACGAACTAACAAACCTTCGTAAAAACTTTTATGGTTGAAAATTTCTATTTGAATTATGGTTATTTAACAAAAATACAATTGTACAGTTCAAAAGACAAACTTATTTTTGGTACAGGTGCTGAACTATACCTAGAATCTAGGTCCTAGATCTACGTTTACTATAAGTTACTAATTACTTTTTAATGACTATCATACATTTTCATTATTATTTTTTTTTTTTGTTTGTGCTACCTTCTCACTCTCTCTCTCTATGTTTGTCTCTCCATTAACACATATACTTGTGGTGATATTTTTTGTGCTGCCTTCTCTCTTTCTCTCTCTCTCTCTCTTTGGCTATCTCTTCATTAACTCAATTATTTGTGGTATAGATTTCATGAAGCACACACGGAAACCCATGTTGCACTTATTGGTGACAGTTTGACTCTCTCCGATTTTGACTTATGTACATATCTCATTCCTGTTCAAATCATAGTGCCTCGCTTATTGCCTCTGTTCATTGCCAGTTCAAGTAATACAAAAGGCTTCCGGCTAACAAAATATCTCTCTCAACGCTGATCTACTTTCAGGCATGAGTATTTCCAACTGCGCTTTCGAAATCGATCAAACACCGTTAACCTTTAAAGTAGATCGGCCATTTATTTACACGATCAACAATTGCTTAGAGAACTTAACTGTTTTTGTGGGAAAATTGGCAAAGCCATAAAGTCATTTTTAACTGTAAAATACTTTTATAACGGACATCATGTAGTTATTCGCCACAAATACACACCCACACAACACCACATTCAACCATTCGCACATAGTCGGTGGAGCAAATATCCCTAATTCATGCATGCAAATATCATTTGGTATTTTTTCAGGCATGCTTATGGGCAGATCTCTTCCAGCATTATCACCGCCAGCATTCACCGTTGATCACCCATTTATTTTCATCATTTACAGTGATATTGCGGAAATTTCACTTTTTACTGGGCAAATAACAAAGCCATAATTATTAATGAAATATTTTTATAGAAAAGTTTAAATAAAAATAAAATTTTAATTGTTATAATTTTTTTTTTTTTCAAGTATAATAAATTTAAAAGTGTTAATTTATAATATAAAAATGTTATTCAGTTGCTTATCGGGTAAGCAATTTTTTATATTTTTCTCCGACAACCGTGGGTCGGTCTGGGCCGAGATCATGAAACTTCGTCAGTTGCCTCTATCCTTTGCGGGGTCTCGCCTATTGTATATCCCAAATGCAGACAGTCAACTTTACATTTGAGCCTTCCATTGGATGCGTGGGCGCCCTTGCTTCCGTTGTCCACACATTGACCTAGAGCCAAAAAAACTTGAAAAAATGTAGCATTACTTTCGAAGTGAATAACATGACCTAATTTGCGCATTCGTTGAGTTTTTATGCGCTAAACTTAATCCATATCGCCGTATAGCTCATACAGTTCGTGGTCCCATCTTCTTCGATACTCATCGATGACGCGAAAAGCTTCAAAGATCTTGCCAAGAACAGTTCTCTCGAACGCTCCAAGTTGTCAGCACTCGGATCGTCATCGTAATTTTGTTCGCCGAGAAAGAATCACCCAGTCTGAAGCCTTAAGCGCAAGGAATCGAAGAAGTCTTTCGTGATTTTACTGTAGCTGATGGTTGTGCTCAACGTTATTCTGCAAATTTAGACATGGCGTCGAATAAGCAGCTCCTCAGTGCTGTCGAAAGCGGCTTTAAAATTGACAAAAAGGTGGTGTCGATCTGTTTGTCAAGGGTCCTCTCCAGGAGTTGAGATTTTGTGAAAATCTGGTCTATGATGGATTTGGCTCGTCTAAAGCCACGCAGATTAGATCCAATCAGTTTATTTACAATGATCATCACAAAATACTGTCGAAGGAACCTTATATGTAGTGTCAAGAAGGCTGATTCTTCTATAATTAGCGAAGACTGCGAGGTCTCCCTTCTTGTGGATACGGCAGTGTATACTCATATTCTAATCATTGAGCAAGTATACATATATACCAGATCATGTTTAGTAGTTTGAGCATGCGCCTTTCCAGCTCCTCGGTTTCACTTTGTCTTGGTCAAGGGCCGAAACGACAATACGAGTATCACGGTAGATTTTTGGGGTGCGTTCTTTTTCATCCATCGCAGTACTTCTTCTGCGTTTTAGCAGATTGGATATAATTCATCAATCTAAACTAAAACGCGGAAAACACTTCAAGTGTACTCTATTTGTTTGTTTGCAGGTTTCCATTCCTGCAAAACAAAAGTAAAAAAAGTCGGTTCCGGACTTGAACCCTTTTTTTTTTTTTTGCTACTTTACCTTCTGATAAAATTTTCGGGATGAACTCCTGGTAGCCAGCACCTCAAGCTCTTCGTATTCACATCTTTTTTCCTCTCTCTCTTTGTTATGTTGAAAAGACGTTGCTCTTTCCACCTCTTCTCCGGGTACAGAATCGGTTGTAGAGTTTGTACTCAGTTGCCCTTACTTAGGCATTAAAAAATTTAGTACATTTAGTGATGAAATTTTTTCGAAGTATTAAATAAATATAATTTGCCACCACGATCTCACAGTTGATGAAATGTGAACTACAAAATTCCCGGAAATATTAAAAATTGAATAGTTATTGTGAGAAATATAAAAATATAAAGATATGTATGTATGGAACATTAAAAACAGTTACTAGATACCTACATTTGCCTATACGACTATTTACAGCTATGATGGTACAGTATTGCTCCTTCATCGCGCCACCACCATCACCCAGATTCAACGTCGATCGTCCGTTTGTCTATTTAATCAGAAGTGGTGGTCATGGAGTGCCATTGTTTGCTGGGGATTTTACGAAGCCAGAAAATTGATGATCGTTTATCAAATGTATTTAAGAGCACTTACCAATTATATACATATTTGTGAAAAATTGGAAAAAAATAAAATCTCAAATAACTATTAGAGATAACAGTTGTTTCCCTATATTCTAAAGAAAAGCATTTTTTGGTATGAAAATCCTGAAGACTTCTTTCTCTCATAAATTACGTAGCTTGACTTCTCTATTTCGAGATTTGGCAACCCTAGTGTTGCAATCTGGAAGCTCACAATTTTATCGTAAAGTTGGACATTTTTGATGGTATGCTTACTCAGAACGTTTTGATATACGAGCGCTTCTTGTGTTCTTAACAGTATGCTAAAATGTTCATACGGCCAAAAAAATGTTATTTAATCGCGAACATTTTTGCGCCATTATTTTTGTACTTTGGACGTGGATTATCTCTATAAGAGTGCATAGATGAACTTAATTCAATTTTTGACGCTGAAGCTCCAGCAAGAAACCGGTGTTTATCGATGGTATGCTGAATTTAATCGAGGTCGCATATGACTCAAATACGAATTTCGAGAAGGTCATCCAAAAACAATTGTTGTTCTGGAAACTATTATAGATATGGACAAACTGATACTGCAAGATCGTCATGTGCGTGAGACTAGCATACATTCAATATTGAATGGACATTTCGCTGTAAAAAAAGTGGTTAATGTTGGATCCCACACAATTTGTCAATCGCTCAAAACAAGGTTCGTGTCGATTGACCGAGAGAATTGCTAACGAAATACGATAGCGGTGCTTCGAAACACGTGAACTTAGGCGTATGAGCCCGAAAGTAAACAGCAGTTAACTCTAAAGGTGTTTCAAAATGAATCGAATTGAACAAAAGTTGTTCGCGCACGAAGCACTTCCAAGGAAATGGGTGCCTGTTTTACGAAAAACTGAACATGTCGCTACCATACCACTGAAACAACACAGAACAGTAAATGTTGAGTGGTACGTATCCATTTGTTTGCCAGTTCTCTTTCAAGAAATAAGGAAAATCAACCGCGGAAGACCGATCACTCTTCATCACGACAATGCGAGCTTTCACAGATCGACTGAAACAACTGCATTTTCGAGCACTTAAAACCTCGACTTGTTGAATAATATACTGTAGAGTCTTAACTTTTCACCGATGGACATCTTTTTATTCCCGTACGAAAAAAATAAATGAAGAGGTCAACGTTTTTTGACGTTTTGGAGATATGTACCTCAATCAGAGTGGGAAAAGTGTTGGAAGAATTGATTTAAAATCATGCAAAAGTGTAGAGATCTTGATGGAGAAAATTTTGAAAACCAAAACGATTTTTGATGATTTTAATTTGTTTTGGTTCGCGAATTCCGAAATAAAAAAGCAACCTACGTAGTACCTGTATGTTGTCAAAACTTGCATTGTACTGATACTGTTCCAAATTTTATTAATATTAAGACAATTTTCATTTCCCGGACTCAAAAAAGGATTTAACCTGTCCAATTCTCCGTTCGATTGCGAATTTTCAATTCATGCAATGGATGTAGTACAAAACACACCGAAATGGTTGAAGTAGGGTTTGAGAACAGTTATGTTCAGGACTTTGTAAAAATAAGGGAAATATGATTTGTACTTAGTAGTTGTCTGAGGCGGATGAAATTCCTCTTGTTCTCAGTTTAAAATAGTTTAATTTTATTGCTTATACCTAAAAGTACTTTCTTCCCTTAGATACTGTGCTCAAAAAATAAGGTGAAATTGTATTTATTTTGAAAATTCTTTATTTACTCTTCCAAATCAATTTCATCCCCTTCAAAGTAATCCCCTCCCGATGCAAAGCACTTATGCCAACGGATTTTCCAAGCTTCGAAACACTGGTTGTAGTCACTTTCAGTTACGTCTTCGTTGCGGCTTGAATCTCCTCTATCGTATAAAAACGGTGTCGCCGTAGCGGTCTTTTGAGCTTGGTGAACAGCCCGAAGTCGCACGGCGCCAGATCAGGTGAATACGGTGGTTGCGGAACGGTATGGATTGGGTTTTTGGCGAAATGATCACGAATTACGAGGGCAGTATGGGATGGTGCATTATCGTGGTGTAAAAACCAAGAATTGTCTTTCCATAATTCCGGCCTTTTTAGGCGGATAGTGTTACGCAAACGACGCATAACGTTCAAATAATAATTCTTGTTGACTGTTTGGAAGGAATTCATAATGCACAACACCACGATAATCGAAGAAAACAGTCAACAAGACCTTGATTTTTGAGCGACTTTGGCGCGATTTTTTTGGTCTCGGCTCTCTTTTGGCACGATATTCGCTGGATTGATCGGTTGTTTCGGGGTCGTAAGCATAGATCCAAGTCTCATCGCCAGTTATAATGCGTTTCATGACACCCTGGTAGTCGGAAAGCATCGTTTCACACACTTCAACGCGACGCCTTCTTTCCAAAAAATTCAATGTTTTCGGTACCAGTCGAGATTTGACGCGCTTGTCCCCAAAACATCCTTCAAAATGGTATTGGCTGAGCCTTTCGATATGCCAACTTCATCAGCAAGGTCTCTAATTGTTATTCGACGGGTTTTCAACACCAAATCTTTGATCTGTTAAACGTAAGCTTCGTCGGTTGAGGTTGATGATCGCCCTAGACGCTCTTCGTCTTCGACACGTTCACGGCCGGCTTGGAACTCACTATAACACTTGTAAACATTTTTTTTAGACATAGCCTCATCACCTCATCAAGGCTTTCTGCACCATCCTCAACGTATCCGCAACAGAAAATTTATTCCGTAAACAAAATTTAATGCAAATTCTTTGCTCAACAAATTTCGACATCGCAGAAAACGAAAAACTCACTTTTAGCAGCACACAAAACGACACTTATCTCAAACACTAATGAATATTTTTACATCAAATTTGACATAAATGTGACTGACAGTACTACCAACCTAAAAAATATAATTCTCCAAATCCTTGGAAGCGCGTAGTTTAAATTCAAATGTCACCTTATTTTTTGGGCACAGAGTATTTTACCTATAACTTCTTTTAACTTACTAACTACTAACTAACTTAACTAATGGCCATAGCTTTACAATTATTTTCTAGTTTATTTTATTACCGTTATTTTCGTATTGTATTTTCTACTTAACAGCCATCTTCTTGGGCTTCAACGGACCAGCATTACCTAAACCACCGCCCAGAAAGTTTATTGCTGACAGACCCTTCGTATTTCTAATAAAAAATAAAGCAAATTTCGTTATTTTTGCTGGACAAAAAGTCAGGCATTAAAGTTTAAAATGTATTCTACACAATTTGAAGTTTACTTTGCGTAATTAGAAGAAATTAAATTTGGAATTTGACTTAGATAAAAACATATGTATGTAAGTATTAAAGGGTTACGTGAGCTTTGATGGCTGAAAAATTGCACATTTTCACCAATTTTTTCCATGTAATGAATTTATTACCACTTTTGGGCATGTCAAAGATCAAAATTTGAATACATTTTTGAGAATATTTCATAAAAAATCAGCCATTGACAGCTGGTTTCCGAAGGCTCCAACCCAAAATGTCTCCTCGCGGTGTTGATCATAACAGACGAAGAATTCATCTAAAATCAAGAAATCAAAATGTAAAATACATTTAACGGTTGGTGATGAGTCTAGGTCCTGATTAATCAAAATTTCTTTTAAAAAAATAAATTAATTTTTTGCTCTGTTGCAAATAAAACAGTATGATTTTAAGTCTAATTTTTACGACAAATTACCTTGAAAAAAATTAGTTTTAACCGAAAAAAACCATCTATTAATCACGAGGTCATGCTATTTAGAAGAACTCGGAAAAATTTCAATAAGAACGTTAGTTCTTTCTGAGCAGTCGTTTCCACCGACTTTGAAAACCATGTTGCGAGAAAAACACGATCGAATATTGAAGTAGCCGACCGTTCTAGCCTGACGGCCGCTCTCCCAAAGTTTCTATCTCTTACACTCTTACACTTTAACCCTAACTGAAGAGAAATGTTGAAAGAGCGAAAAAAATATGAAGTCGTTTTCGGTCGCTAACGGTCTACTTTTGTAGCCTCCCTTTTGAAACCCCCGTTTTTTAATATTTGCTTATAATTAAATGAATATACATGGAAAAGCGGAACATAATGGAATACGGCACACATATTTTTTTCAGAGAATGTTGTTACAGGTTCCAAGAATGATAGAATACAAGATTACGACACTAGTTTACCGTTAGTTTTTTTCGGTTTAGCTCTTGACAATTCTTACAAAAACAAATACATTGTGCAACAATTTCGTGACGTCACACTTCTGCCTAGAGAAGAACAAGCATAGAAATGCATACAAATTGTAAACAGAAAAGTAAACACTTTTGGAAATTCCCAAAATAATATTAATTCATTTGTCTTTGCAGGAAAAATTTCAGTGGAATGTTTAGAATATTGTTGCGAGAAAAGATATAAGTAGTTTTAGGCACATCCACAATAAATAGAGTGTGGAAATTGTTCAAATGAAGAAAACCAGTGAAAGTGTGCTGTTGTATTTATTTAAATTTCTAAGCATAATTATATTAATTTTTTAAAATGAAATGTGCAGTGGCTTGTTGTAATAATGATTATGCAATTAAAGGATCGAAAACGATTTTTTTCAGTTTTCCGGCCGATTTAAAAGTTGCCAAAAAATGGGTGTTATTTTGCAAAAGAAATGATATATTTAATACTAAATCCTCTTTAGTATGTAGAGATCACTTTAGAGATGAAGATATTATGATAATTTCATACATCTGAACTTATAATATATGTATATATTTACATACAACACAAGAAACGTCTTCTCCATTTGAATCACAACTTAATAGACAATTTTATTATCAATAGGCCGATATATTTCTTTAGAAATGATACAAATTTTTTTACTCAACAATATTCAATCGCTTCACTAAAACTTTTCATTAAAATCGAAATATTTAATTATATTTTGCGAATTTACAAAAGTGTTCACTTTTCTGTTTACAATTTGCAGGCCATTTGACAGTTTTTCACTCTTGTTCTTCTCAACACGCAACTATGACGTATCATAATGGCGGTTGTCGTAATCTTGTATTCTATCATTCTTGACAGGTTCTCTGTTTTTTAGAACTTTTTTTAATTTTTTAATATTTTACTAATATTTTTGTTATTTACTCGCATATTACTTTCACTTTTAAATCTCATTTGTTAATAATTTTAATAAACAATAAATTTAAGTAATAATAAACAGATTAATTATCAATTTCTAATATTGTTTAAAAGTCATCCTTTCACTTCGAAATTTTGACAACTCCAATTAAACTAAAAGTGACATTTCGTAAATACTATTTTTCTTCCTCTTAGCTGTCCTGGTTTCGTACATAGGCTCATTGGGAGGAGGTCCACCGCCACCCAGGCTATTCATAGCAGACAAACCCTTTGCATATATCATAAAAAATAAGGCCAATTTGATTCTGTTTGCTGGACAAAAGACGGAGGCATGATGGAGCTTTTGTAGCCTCCTTTTTGAAACCCCCGTTTTTTAATATTTGCTTATAACTAAATAAATATACATTGAGAAGCGGAACATAATTGAATATGGCACACATATTTTTGCAGAGAATGTTCTTTTCAAGTTCTCTTTTTTTTATAACTATTTTTTAATTTTTTGATATTTTACTAATATTTTTGTTATTTTCTCGCATATTATTTTCACTGTTAAATCTCATTTGTTAATAATTTTAATAAATAATAAATTTAAGTAATAATAAATGGATTAATTATCAATTTCCAATATTATTTAAAAGTCATCCTTTCACTTCGAAATTTTGACAACTCCAATTTAACTAAAAGTGACATTTCGTAAATACTATTTTTTCTCTTAGCTATCATCGTTTCGCGCATAACCTCAGTGGGAGGAGGTCCACCGCTGCCCATGCTATTTATAGCAGACAAACCCTTTGTATATATCATTAAAAATAAGGCCAATTTGATTCTGTTTGCTGGACAAAAGACGACGGCATGATGGAGCTCAATTGAACCATTTTATATATTTATATTTGAACATATGTAAAGGACCTAAAAAATAAATAAATTTATATAATATATCATTGGCTATCACACAACTGTTATTATTTATTGCATAACGACTTGGAGTAACTAAATATGCACCCTGTATTAAGAATGATAGAATTAAGGCTTATGACAATTTCCTGCTGGTATTTTTCTGAAGCGCGTTTCACAGCAAACTTGGCTTCATTTGTTTGTCCGTTATTACACACGGCGACAAAAGTTGCTAATTCTCGGGCGATTCTCTTTTGCTGTCGCCCATTACCTTCACACGAGCAACTTGTGTTGCGCAACTCTGTTCGAGTTTTTTTCTCATTCTCTTTCACTTTACTTTAACCCATTGTCTACTCTTTACTTTAACCCATTGTCGTTTCTTTTTCCTTATAGGTATTTGGGCCGCTCTATCACATATAATAATCAGTTCTGTCAATTAAGAAATACATTTTATTTATAATTCAAAATTAAAACAAAGATTATATGACAGACTTTCACATATATCACCCTTTTCACTATCGTCTGAATCAACTTGTATGGCTTTCTCCATACATTTCACAATATCTTTAATTAATTTGATTTTTTTGTCATACTCCATTTTCTAAAATATTTATATTATATTATGTATATCTGTATACATATTTGCAAATTACTTACCAAAAGATTAAATTAAATTTTTTAAATATATTCAAAATATTAATTTCAAAAAAATATACGCAAATGCAACTATGTACTACGAAAGAAAGGACACGAATGCCGAAAAACGTCGCAGCGAACTGTTACGAATAAGAACACAAAGCGAGTTGCTGAACACTGGAAACTCGGCGCGATTCTCCTCTCCTCGTCGCCCCCTCGCCTATAAACCAAGAGTTGCCGCAACTAAAGTTGCCGTGTGTAATAGCAGAGTTTAGAAAATTCAAATTCTTCTTGTTAATGTGATGAAACTTACCTTTATCATTCTTGCTTGGTATGTGCTAAACGTATATATGTATACATTAAGTTATATACCGTTAATGTTATTTTGACAGCTAACGATTTTCTACGCCTGTCACAGCATGCAAACAGATGTTCGTGGGAAAACTTAATCGTTTGTGACACAACCATCGTATTTTTACGAAATGCATGTGGAAATAAATATAATACTGTCATCCATCTATTTTTTTGGGGTTCATCTTGTCTATTAATATATTAAAGCTTGGAAATAATTACATTTAAAAAATTTCAGTTTTGCGAATTTTGCCCGTAAGGAGTTTCAGACGCAAACGCTTCATTGCTGATCATGCTTTCATGTATTTCTTGCGCTCCCGAAAGTTTGGCATCTTCTTCATGGGCCAGTTTCAGAAGATCTAGTTAACTGGAAGAACGTTGAAGAGAATAATGATGACCAATTATAATGGCAAATAAGAATACGTTGAATTTATGTACATATATTTAAATTTTAGATAGGAGAGAATAAAAGCAAATATGAAAAAGTGCGAATATTTAGAAATATTAGAGTTTCTTTGTAACCTTCATATGTATGCAAATAAAGATGATTATTTTTAATAAAACGATTTTTCAATAAAAAAATACTCTTTGGGATATTCCGGTAAGTAAAAGTATACAGACTTAATAAGATTAAGGAATTTATTGAGCTTTGGAATTCGACAGGCTGTGGTGGTATATCAGATTTGCAAGTTGCGACTTTTTTTTAAAAGCTCAATTCAGCACAGTGGACCCTTATAACCCTGTTGGAATTCTCCAGGTAGTCGATGTACAACGCACTTTATAAATTCCAGAAAACTGCTATTACCTTTTCAAACTTTGACTTCCTAGGGGCGGTGTCAGCTGAAATTCACACTTTCGACTGTTCGACTCCTTATGATATGGCTTTATTGTCCGCAAAAACAAAATGAGGCCCCTTCGCGTCGACAACTATTCTACGGCTAATATTTCATGTATTATACGACACTCGCGATCTTTTGTGAATCCTACTGTCTCAGCTTCTTCGCGCACCTTCAATTCACAGTCGGCCAAAACGAAATCATGGACCTTTTCCACGTTATGCTCTGAAAATGGCATACATTTCAAGGTATCTGGATGCGGTCATTAATAACTGAGACGTGTCCTCGTTAAAAGATATTTGCCGATACCCAACGAAGGAGGGGAGTCACCGGATACAGCATCCCTGAGCTCTTTAATTTCGAGGTTGGACAGGTCACAGAAACAGTCGTCGCATTCGCGACTTTTCTCCCACGTCACTGTTGACAGTCATAACTTCGAAGTTGTAGATAATTTCGTCTATCTTAAAACTAGCATTAACACCAACAACAAAGTCAGCTTCGAAATCAAACGCAGAATAACTCGTACCAACAGGTGCTACTTGGGATTGAATAGCCAATTGAAAAAAAAAATTGTATCTCTCAACGAACAAAGACTAATTCTACAAATTACTGATCATCCTGGTCATGCTCAATAATGCAGAGGCATGGACTATGACTACATCTAATGAGCCAGCGTTACCAGTTTTAGAGAGAAAGGTTCTGAAAGATCTTTTATGGTTCTCTGGGATTGCCAACGCGAGTACCGCTGTCGATGACACTGGGAAGCAGAGGAAGAAGAAGACCTCCACTCCGTTGGAAAGACCATGTGGAGAAGGATCTGGCTGCTTGGAATATTCATCGATTTGTTTTCACGTTCTATTTTCAAACCGATTACCGTAACCAATGCCATCTATTTGTAATATCATCAGAGTATGAGGAAGATAATACAAAAAATACAAGCTACTATCGGGGTTACAGGGTAAAGCTGAGCTCAGGTATTACCGGAGACACTGTTGGCAGATAGTGACGGCTTACGCAAAGTAAGTTACATGATGCTAATAGTAATATGCAGCCCCGACCAAGAGCTGCAGGAGAGGAGGCTCAAAATTCGTCATGCCTCCAACGAACTTGTGGCGAAGAGGCGAACAGATGCCGCGTTTAAAAAACCCTAAATAACCACCAACGGGGTTGTACCGATGGAGAACCTACCCACGTGAAGGGGACAGCACAGCGACTTGGCATTACGTGCACAAGCGTCGATGAAAACCCCGGACATGGACCTATCAAAATGACAGCGGGCTTGCTAATGCTAATCTCATCTCCGTCTTGTTAAAACTCTACCAGGTCTTCGAGTACTTTCAATACACGTCGCTTCCCATAAGGACTTATGTCAACCCCGCGTTGCCTCCGCGGAAAAAATTTTAATTTCTTGGATATTTTACCTATAAATATTTTACTATAACCGACTCAATAATTCCTGGTCGAACCTAATATATTCAATAGTTTACAGTAAGGGCCGTTTTCTCGATGTCTGGACATTGAAAAGGGGCTCTAGGTCAAAAATCATATTTTGTAAAGCAGCTATATTGAACCACCTTAAAACTGAACTTTGTCTAATGTAATTTAATACATACATTAACACATTTAATAAATTTGAAGAAATATTTTAAAAATTGTTAATTGTAAGACAAATTTGATATTTTAAAGCAAATTATACAAAACTTTGGTAGCGAACTCACTCTTAGTGCAACCCTGTGTTATTGAGGCAGTGAAATGTCAACATTGACATTTCTACCAGGAATTTTTCTTTTCCGCTCTACTGTCAAAAACGGAGGTAGGAATATTGCTAATAATTAATAAAAAATCTTCAAAAATCCCAAGTAATGTAAATAAAAGTGTACCAAAATTATGAGAAAAGCAAAAATACTTATCTATGCTACGTGTTCTAACAAATATTTTTCTTTGTTTCATTTTAAATTTGCTGCGGTTGATTGATTTTGTGCACATCAAATCATAAATTGTATAAACTGCAAATTCCAATTGGATGTGCTGCAATGGATGCTTTCGGGACAAACATCAACTACTATGTGATTTGCTGCACAGATTTAGTAGCATAAAATGGCCAAGTCAAAGAATCACACCAATCACAACCAAAACAGGAAGGCGCATCGTAATGGCATCAAGCGCCCAATCCGCAAGCGTCATGAATCAACCCTGGGTGTAAGTAAACTACACATTAATATAGTGGTTCAAATTTCATTAGCAACGTGTTCTTAATAATTTACAGATGGATGTCAAATTCCTAATCAACCAGCGTTATGCGCGCAAGGGCAATTTGTCCCGCGCTGAGGCCAACAAGCGCTTCGAAGAGCGTGTAGCTGCTCAAGCTGGCAAACCAAAACCCATCAAGCTATAAATATTGTAAAATATCGTTGCGTCAGTGGGTTTTAAAATGTGGGTGGCATTAAATTAAATAAAAACACAATTTTATACAAAATATCAAATGTAACATTTATTGTATAAGCAACATTCAATAGTAAACACTTAGTACTTTGTGGAATGGTATGTGCTCTAACTCTTCTGCGTGCTTGCGTCGGTAATCCCATAGGAAGTGATCAATTAAAATTGAATTTACATGTTCCTTATTGAGCTCAACTTGCTTATTATTAAGTTTGTTTAAAATGATGTCTTTTGCCTGCTCCACAATGTATATGGAAGCGCCACGAATCTCGACTTCTCGTGGATCGCCATTCTCCAAAATTGTATCTTTGCTCAATACTTGTAGTAATTCCGGCTTGTATTCCAAGCTGCCAAAATGTATCAACACTTGTGGCACGCGATAGTCGGCAAACATGGTAATTTTTTCAAGGTCATTGAATTTACCCAGGCCTTTACCCTCAAAACAGGACCAAATATCTCCGATCAGAATTTGTGCGCGCTTATACAATGAAACGCGCTTTCCTTCGTAATCAGCTTCATCGCGGAAACAGGGAAATTCACTCACCACTAGCTCCAGTAAACGCGCGGCAGAATTGTTTGCGGCCCGTACTACATTCTCGAACTTGCCTTGCCACTTCTCCAGAAGTCTTGTGCCGACCTCATGCAGGCAAGCGACACGTTGTTCAAACAGTGGCACCGAAGTCTGGCCATCATCTGAACGAAATACTTTACGCAATGTATCGGCATCGATTGTGGAATAGTAGGCAGCGTTGGTGATATCTATGCCTTCCTCCATGGCACGGTTAATGGCAGCGCATAAAGCAAAGTAGCCGGTGTAACCGTTGACCTTGTATTTCGTGTAGTCAGCTGGAAATTTTAAAATAAACATACTTTTGTATTTAAGAGTTACAAATGAAAACCTATAATTGCTTACTTGGCGTCCAGAAGCAGAAATTTAGTGTATCCACCACAAATATCCATTCAATGGCATATGCATCGGTGGACTTCGGGTGTACATCGTTTTGCGAAAAGTTCTTTGGATCTAGTTGTCCAGACTGCAAGCGGGAAATAACCTCATTTGCCAATTTTTCAATTCCTTCTGGATATACTGTCAAGTATTTAGCATTTTTGACGATATATTCACCAGATTCGCGTGGACTAAGTGCCATGGCTGACGTTAAATATGGTTAAAGCTCGTTAAAGTATTTAAAACTGACACAGAAATTGAAATATTTTTTACTACGGATTATAATATAAGCTCGCAGTAACTCGCAGAATTTAACAAGAAAGCGGTGCTGAAAGCAAAGCGCAACTGGTTTGCTGTTAGGTTAAGTAGAGATTTATGTTACCGGCTATTACACCAGAGTGCATACCTATTGCATTTACGATTTTGTTATTCGGTTTACTTATCTTATCTCGACAATGTAAACGTTTATTTAAAACAATATAAGTATCAAATGCAGCCGAATCACACAAAAAAATATGTTATTTATTTTCCTTCAAATAATGCAAATTTTGCATTTGCTTCCGTAATCAAAACAAAACAGCAAAAAGTCAATTTTTCATTTGCTATAAACATTTAATAGGGTTACCATTTCCATACATAATACAATTAATAGAAAAAATTTATCAATTTAAACAGCTAGCATTAGCCACAATTTTTATTGTGTAATAATAATTATTTTAATGCTTACAATCATAATATAAATAGTTTAACATTATAAGCACAATCTTGTAAACAAACAGTATTCATAAAGGATATACAAAAATTTCGTTTCATGTCATATCTGTCACGTGCTTTTTTTGTGTTCTTTACAGCACTGCTTGACAGCTGTTTTATCTTCTCGTTTTGTTATTATTCGCCCACTGGGGTATGCAACAAAGCAACAACTATTCATGTAATTATTATGAAGCAGAAAGATTTCAATTTGACATTTTCTTTTTGTAGATTTTGTTGCTTTTATATTTTAAACACCAATCGTTTTGCCTGTGCTGTCATTTATCGCTACCGCTGTTGTAACACTCCAATCTGAAAAGAGGAAAAATCCAAAATGTTTGTGCTGTGAAAATCTTTGCAATAAATAATGTTATTTTATTGTATTAAATTAAATTTGGGGAAACGTGCGTGAATGTGCCTAATGTAATAATAATACAAAGCGCTAGCCGTGAAACAGAAATTTTCCAAGGAAACCAATCAGAAAGCGCCGTGCTTGTCAAAATTTGCATATAATTTTCGGTAATATTGCTGGGAAGGTCTGGTGCAGCGCAGTAGGGTCGCGTAGTGAAATCCTTTCATATTTCAAAAAACAAAGAAAAATATCGCAATAGTCTTTAATAATACACAGAAATCAGCAAATACAAACATCCTTCAATGTCTGAAAATAATTCAATGTAATTCATAGTCTGTGCAGTTTAGTGTATGAAACAAAGGGTTGCGAAAGTGAAGTAATATACAATCCTAATTGGTAAATTGTGGTGTTTGTGTTCAGTATATGTACATATATAGTAATTGCATAAATAATCTAAATTGGGTTCTGTCAAATGCTCCATAAATTTAGCCTTAGAGTGCGCATGAAGTTTTCGTTTCGTATTGTGATCGACGAGACGTGATTTTTTGTACAAATTGTTGCTGTTGTAGAATTTTAAGGTTGATTTACGCAAGCAAGCCAACAACCAATTCGTCGCATCACCACAACGCTGCATCGACAGACATCGACAATAGCCGCGGAAAACGTCATCAGCATCGTTGGTGCCATCATCACTCTCAATTATCCCTGATTTTTTTTTATTTATTTTTTGTTTTATTTACTTTTGCTTTGGCACACTGCACTGTGGTCCGAAGCAGTCAAGTAAAACCTAGAGTCTATTAGCTGGCAAACGAACTTTTATGACTGGCGTTGTTAAAGGTAAGTGGATCATTATTTTTTATAATGTTTATGCTAATTCTATTAAGTTATATGCCAAAGGGAAACTCTCCATTAACATAGAAGAATAATATCTTGATAAAAAGTCGTAACTTCGTGTGCAGAAAGTGGAAATTTTCTCAACAAAGCAAAGACATCATATCTTTCAATGAAGTAGGCATCCAATGACAACGTCTACAAGTTAATTTTATATTTACATTATCTATTTGCTTGTATAATAATACATATAGACAGTGGCAGGGATAATAAACGTGATTTGTACGTACATTGTCAATAATAAAATATGGTGACATTGCAAGTTCTATGAAGGCGCTAATTGAGCGCTCACAATTTCCGCAACAGTCAAAACGCTATCTGGCTATAGCTTCCAGTAAGCTTATTTCACTGTTAAATAAAAGTTAAGCTAAGTAAGATGAGCTATATACTCTGTTTTGCCAATTTGTAGTGAAGTGAAAAATTTTAAAGCTCTTTATTATATTGCTTATTGCTGAGCTTGGGAACATCGTAAAAGTTTTTGAAAATTCAAAGTTTATAATTACTTTATTATTTGTGGGTAAGTCGTATTGTTGTTGATATACGGATATATCCATGATCTATTCATATTCAGAAGAATAATTGAGTGCATAAATAGCAATAATTATTAAACTGATCTGCTTGGACATGCGCTTGTTGTTCTAAAACAACTCCACTAATATATAAGAATTTGGTGTAATAACCGGAACGGACGCGGATTTTTGGTCAACCAAGGATTGTCAACTCGGTAGCATTTCTCCAAATTCCTTCAGTCATATTTCTGCCGCTATACCAACAAAAGAAAACAAGCACAATGATAGTCTGAAGACAATGAAAATATATGTGCTGCTAAAATTTTGAAAATGATTCATTATTCATAATAACTCAGTATTCCTATAAGCAAATGGCCATTTACTCTTCGATAATATTTAATAAAGTTTTTTACGCTTTTCGCTACTGATTGACGGTTATATGAGCACTTCGAGTGATGAATTGTATGTTAATAAACCTGGTGGGCAGTAATAAATCAAAATTATGCATTGTAGCTACATACATTTGTTTGTATGTAGCGAAGTGCATATTGTTATATCTATTATATCATACTTTTATTTGGTAATCAATCACACTTTGCCATAAATCGCACTTACTTATAATTATTAAAACTCAGTCAGTATTCAGTCATGTATATAATGTGTTTATCAAAAATATAGCGTTTCACACTTATCAATTTCCTCGTAACTGTGAAATATGAATATCTTCATTCGATATTGAACAATTGCTCTTGATTTGCAGTGAAGTGATCGACGTTATGTCCACTCACTTAGGAGTACATATATCCGTACATAAATATACATGTACATATGGCATGAGGCCATAAGCTTTTGCACTTGAAATATTAGCCAGCATAAGGATTGATAAACCTTCCTCCTGTTACATTTAGTCTCTTTAGCGATAAGATTGCCATTAGCAAATATCATTATCGCACACTTGAGGTCTGTGTTTGTATGTACATGTATGTAAATGCACATATTCATCATATTT
This sequence comes from Bactrocera correcta, assembly GCA_027475135.1. Taxonomy (NCBI): domain Eukaryota; kingdom Metazoa; phylum Arthropoda; class Insecta; order Diptera; family Tephritidae; genus Bactrocera; species Bactrocera correcta. Next base: position 41,516,600 of record CM050326.1, read on the forward strand.
ATGTATGTATGTATATTTGTGTGCGTTTTGTACATAGTGTTAATTAACTTTTATATACGCTGCTGATATGTATATGTACATATATGTATAGTATATACATATGTAAATGTGTGGCAAATTATTCTTAATTCTGATTGCAAATGTTTGCCATACACTTTCTCATAGAAACTGCCGAAGAATAAGTGATATTATGTTTGACTTATGTACATACATAGCTGTACAGAAGAAACTGGGATTGAAGTAAATTATGGGAGTAAGAAATTTTGCAACATTTTTTTTTTTTTTTGGCTTTAAGAATTCCTTGTGTTAACAAAGTATTAAATAAGAAATTACATATATTTATAACAATTATTTACATTGTCACTACTTCAAGCTGGATTAGCAAACATACGTTTGTTTAAATTTAAATTATTTTAAATCATTTTTTTTTTTTAATCTGTGAATAACCCTCCGAAAATTCTCCTCAATGCACACCTCTGTTGGGTCTTTCAGTGCTAATCATTTGTGTAAATTGAATAAATACAATATATGAAAGGCATTTGCATGAAAAAATACTTACATACATATATAACAAGCAGATAATTGCATTGTTAACATATTTGAAATTAACATGTTTCCTGGGATGCTCTAATTTAATTGCGCTAATTATAATTATTATAAACGTTTTATTTTGCAATATTTATAGCGAATGCTAAATATGATATTAAATAAAAATATGCGATCTATTTTTATATAATAAAAATCGAATAAAAAATTAAATATATTTATATCTAAATTTCTATAATAATTGCACGCAGCTGTTATTGGCTAAATTGCAATGAGATTCTAATTGGCAAATCGCGTTTTTTGTTTCCTGTTATGTATGTTTGTATGTATAGATTATATTTTATTACAACAGCAGCACATAAATTCGACATTTATTATAATAATTAGTATATTTTACGTAATCACTTGTTGTGTTCTTGTTAATGAAAAGAGCAAATATTTAAGGTAATGGTTTGAGGGAAATTCCATATGGGTAAATAAAAGCAAAATGTCAAACTTTAATTGCCAGATGTTCGATTTCATGTGTCAATAGTAATATCGATATATAAATAGCGCCACGAATTTTGAATATTTGTGCAATAAAATTTAGTTTTCAGCAAAATATATTTGATTTTGCAGTATTCAACAAAATTAATTAATTTTATAGTATTTCACAAATATATTTAATTATTAAATACCAACTTTTGTCTTAAATGTGTATAAGATTTCTTTCTTTAATTTTATACACACACAAGCGCAAATGTTTTTCTGGGTAAATAGAAAATATAAAATTAATCTTATTTGACAATCGCTATCAACAATTAATTTATCTGTATACATACATATGTAATTTGCTGTTTCGTAACAATACTTCATCGGTCACATCAACTTAAATGATAGAGGCCTTTGGAATAAATTTCCAGCTCGTCACTTTATTCTCCACGCAAGTGCTTCGCCGAACAGTGGTGTAATTACTTAAATTTGCGTGCAAAAAAATTATTGAAGATTAATTATTTAAGGTCAACTTTTTTATAGCAAAACCTATATTATTGTTATTGCAGCGATTAAAGGAAATAGGTCTCGCTATGATTATATATATTTTATACAAGATTGAGAATATCTTATCTAAAAAAATAATATCCATAAATAAGTTTTATGTTCAAATTATGTGTATAATACGAATAAAATCTTTAATTAACACTTTCATTTAGGTGGCTAATAAATAATTTACTATCAAAATATACTGTGCGGTCAACAAACTCGGAAACCTTCTTAATTCATAATTCACTAAATACAAATCACATTGATAAAGCATTGCGGTAAAAATAGCATCATAAAATGTTGAGATTAGAATTGTGTTTTTATTTTTTGTATTTCTATGAAAAATATACCTGCACATATGTATGTACATACATTAGAGCGGGTTGATTTACAGGGAGCCAAATCGTTTCCACAACAGGCGGCTCTATTATTACCCGGCCAAGGACTGTCAATCCTCGAAAGTACTTCAGGTATATTTTCTGCCGCTACAACAACAACAGCAACAGGGAACCAAAAAATCGCGGTATGTTCTACGGATCAGTCTGAGCAACTTTGCTTACGAGATTATGATTGGAGGATTAAAGAAACCGGTCTAAACACGGTTTCGAGCCAGCTATTTTTAAGGCGGAATTTAAAAAATCTAGGCTAAAATTTAACCTTCAAAATCCTCAATTTAGCCGTGAACATTTCCATGGAATGGTGATGCTCTTCTATCGAATATTACCCATTAAAATGCCGTTAAAGTAGACTCCTCACCATCGGCATTGCCATAACGTACAAATACTCGAATATAAAAAATCGAATTCGAAAAAGTTGCACATCTCTATTGAGTGAATTCTCAAACGACGAATTGCGCGCGAATTAAATAAAAATCAGCAACAAATTGATACTAATTTTGATACAAATACCGCCAAATGAGAAATTGAAATAACAAACAATGAAATATGCCGATATAACTGGCAAAGGAAAGGTACCGTACCAGCATGTGTCGGATATCTAACTTGGAGACGTCGTTCTTATGTTCGTCTTTTGCGATAAGTGAATGTAAATATCATCCGTTGTTATTTTTTTGCTTAGCACTTCAATATTTTACTTCATGATATTTGCCACAGAGCGCCGATCAAACTCTGTCTCTCCGAGTCTAATTTTGCGTTTTGCGCGACTGACTGTCGAGGCGTTAAGTTTATCTGTGCTGCATTCGAGTTATCTCGTAGTTAGTTTTTAAAGATCTTATATACAGTGCAGTTTTTAGTTTTATTGTCTAAGCTCGTGCGCGCCGCTATAAACTGTATACATATGTAACTGTATGGCGTGTACGAAGAGCGAGTAACTCTGTTGTTGAGCCTTTGCTATCCATGCTTATTTCACTGCAAATGTCAAACGCATAACTATCGAAACCGGGTGATTGCAATTTCAACTGTGTGACCGTAAGGAGAAAAAACAGTTAAATATACATACATACAGTAAACATTGTTAAGTTATGGAAGAGCAGTTATCTGTCTTCACAGTCTCGTATTTCGTGGATACGCTTTATCAGTCAACATCACCGAAAGACTGGAAAGAGGTGAGTGTCGGCAAATCAGAAACTAACGGGTTTCTTGTACGTACTTGTGACGAGGTGTAAACAATCAAAATATGTCACAAGATGTAGCTTAATTTTGTTGCCAAAATAAATTGCATATAAGTATGTATTATAATCGTAGTAGTGATCACACGAATTAATCGTTATGTGGGAGATATCTGAGAAGTTATTTTTCGACTTTTAAAAATTTCCAGGCGTTGTTAAAAATAAAAAAAAATACGTTGAACGAAGATATAACGAAGCAAAGCTATGCTATTCTGTTATAAATACGTGCTAATATTTTCAGCTCCAAAAATGGGTCTGATTTTTTATATTTTTTTGTTTTATGACAGAAGTGTCTCGCAAAATAATAAAATAAGATTATTAATATACAATGATGTCTACAGAAATAGCACCGTTGCCATCACCAGGGACTCTGAAAATAATAAAACAACCACCAGTGAATATAATACGGACAGTCCCACTACTGTCGGATCTAAGTACCAAAACGGACCCGGATGTTTATCCGACCAAGATCTATCAAGTCGGCATCATTCCTCACGTTTATTTCAACAATGTTTTCTGGCGTTAAAACAACAACAAAACATACATTGTCAAAAAAGCAACCAGTAATTGCAATTAAATTCCCAGGATAAATGATATTTCAAAAAATTGTATTTTGCTAAGTTGGTAGGACTGTTCTTAATTACTATTACGATCTGTCAACCACTTTGTTTACAGCAGCTGCTTAAATTGGTACACCTCAGTAGTGCGTTGCGATTTTTACAATGGATAAAACTATCGAACGAAGAATTTATCTAAAATATTGTATTTGTAACCTAAAATTCGTGTGCAGAATCGTTGCGAATGTTGAAAAAGGCTTGCGGTGATTCAGTTTTATCAAAAAGACAAGCCCAAGAGAGGTATAAAGTCCTCAAAAACGAGAGATCGTTAAAGACATTTCACGTTCTGGACCTTTTCAACTGATGTAAATTTAAAAAAAAGTGAAGGATATGGTGCTTGAAAATAGACAGGCAAGTGTTAAAAAGATGGCAAGAGTGATTGAAATCTTTCGCGAGTCCGTTCGAATGATTTTGGTGGATATTTTGGGTATGCAATGCGTTCTTGCTCGAAAGTTCTCGATAAAGCTGAATTTTCTTCAAAAATAATACCGCAAACAGGTCTCTTTGAACATGCGTAATCGTGCAATTTGCGATCCCACATTCATGGAGAGCCGATAAACCATGGGTTTATGAGTTTCACATGAAAAGTAGTCAACAATCATCAGAATGGAGGAAAAAAACGAGTCGAAACCAAAAAAAAAAAAACAAAACCATGCCGAAGCCGTTCAAAAATCAAGAAAATGCTCATTGTTTTTTATTATTATTATTTTTTTTTTTTTGATATTCGTAGTTTGGTACATCATGAATTTGCTCCGGAGGGATAAGGTGTTCTATTTGGTCGTATTGAGGTGTTTGCGTGAGAACATTCGCCGAAAACGACCATGAAAGAGCAATTCATGGATGATAATGCATTTTTGCATCGAGCCACGATTGTGGCCGAATTTAACGCCGAAAATATGATGCATACCATCGATCAACCACTATTTTCACCAAATTTGGCTCCGTGGGATTTTTTCTTGCTCCACAAACTGAAATAGCCGCTCCGTGGAACCCGTTTTCAGTCGATCGAAGATATAAAACAAAACTCGCTAAAGAGACTGAAAGCCATACCAAAAAGTGCTCATTAAAATTGTTTCGAAGACTAGGACGTTTTACTAACAATTTCCGCGTACTTTTTTATCACAATGCATTTCTGGAACTATTTTTTGAAATTTGCTGAGAATATCTCGTTTCAAAAATAGATTATAATATATGTGTATACAAAATTTAGTTATTGAAATTCGCACGTGTATATAAGTCTAAAATTAAAAGGTCACCGCTGAAATTATTAATACTCTGATCACTTTATGGCAACTTATTAAAAATAAAAGAAAAAATTTAGAAAACCTAAATAAATTTAACAAAAATTACAGATTTTCGAAATAATATACTAGTGTTGTTTCAATATGTTTCTCTATAAAAAAACTATTTTAGTTTGCTTGCAATAATTTCAACTATAAAATCATGCTGAGCTATTCATGTGCTCACCACTGTAGAAATGTTTATATTTAGCTTGCTGCTTTAAATAGTCATATCCATATACATATTTACATACATACATATGTATGTATATATTGTTTAAAAATAATTGACACAGTAGAAATGTGTTTTCTATTTAAATATCACGAGACAAAACTTAGACACTCCTAAGTCGAAATGTCACAAGTAAACTATTAAAAATTAGTAAACATATCCTAATTATCTGCATAACGGCTTCTGTTGATAAAATATATTATTTTTTGCTTAATTTATGTGTTTCTATAATTTTACTGCAATTATTGCAACGAATTTTTCGAACGCCTTCTATTTGCATTAAAAACTGCATTCTACGTGCTAAATGTCAAGTGTGACAGCGAGAGAAGAAAAAATAAAAACAAAATGCAAAGTTTACTCTTCTGCCACGCTCAATCATCATTATTACTTGTAAGCACTGGGTAATCAACAATATTTGCGCTTTTTATTGCTTAACAATTAAGTTTTGTACTTTCAAGAGCACATCGCTAATTTTTTAAGCGAATGACAGCTGTTGACACTTAACTCAATAGAAGGGCAATTGACTGCGTCTAACGTGAGGTAACTAAACCAAATGCCACTGTTGTGGAATTTTTTCAATGGTAATGGCTAGGCAAATAAGATAATATTATTAAACTGCTAATAATGCTTATTTTATCATTCTCTTCTCTTTCAGTAAGAGCAAATGTTGAACATTTTCGAACAGTTCGTGTGTTAAAAATATTTGGTTTTGGTATTAGTTCCAAAAATTTTATACAGTTTTTCTTTTTTAACTTTTTCTAGTTCGTTTAAATGACAGTAGCTTTTCTCAAAACCTCCAAATAATTTTTGTTTTAGTACGACCTTTTCATCAGACCAAAATTTTCTTTATGTTCTCTAAAGAAAAATTAAAAAAAAAATAATCTTCATTTTCTTTGCCAAATACTATTCGGTGAACGGTATCTATCTCCCTGTGCTCGAAAGCAGCCGGCCTAATCTGCTTGAGTAACTGACTGATTTTGTGATTGCTCCAAAACTAAATCAGAGCCTAGTCTATACTTTTACCTTAATACTCTAAAGGATTGATATTTTCTGATATCCAATTTGACCTTAAAAAATTCATATTTTCTGATATCCAATCTGAATTTAATCTTTTTTTGAAATCCGTTATACCTTTGTGGTCTAAAAGTTTATTAAAATGTGTTGTAACTACTCAATCTCTAATTCAATTATTTAATTTTTTCTCAATTTAACAACATTTGACCGATTTCTGTCACGAATGAACCTTTGTCGTAAATTTACATGTTCGACAGACTAGGTTAAATCTCAGTTTCTAAGCTACACTTGTGGACGAAAAAATTTAGAAACGTTAATCGAATATTTGAATTTAAAAATCGATATTGGATTACAAATCGATTAATCGATTTCAAAGCTACACTTATAGGAAAATTGGAAACGTTAATTATTTATTATAAAAAAAAAAATCGATATTCGATTAAAACATCTAATAATCGATTTCAAATCTAAATTTTAAAGCTGCGCTTATAGGTATTAAGATAAGAAACATTATTCGGTTTTTTATTTAAAAAATCAATATTTGAGGATAAAGTCGATTAATCGATTTCGAAGCTACACTTAAAGTTGCTAAGATTAGAAACATTCATCGATTAATTGATTTAAAAAATCGGTATATTACGAAAAAATTTCTTAATCAATTTCAAAGCTGAGCTTATATTAGGACGTATATTTATAAAACAATTAAATTTTATCGGGACAAGTCGATACTCAAAATATTCACCAAAATGATGCGAATGGACTCGAGAGAGATGTGGAGCTCCCTTGCTATTTCTCTAACACTTGCCGTACGACTTTCAAGCACCATATTCTTCACTTTTTTAATATTTTCATCAGTTGAAGAGGTCGAAGGTCGTCCAGTACGGGGCATGTCTTCAAGTATCTATCGATCGTCTTTGAAGGCTTTGTACCACTCGTAGGCTTGTGTTTTTGATAAAACTGAATCACCTTAAGCCTTTTCCAACATTCTCAACGATTCCGACCACAAAATTTGTTTAGAAATACAACAATGGAATAATTTTTTTTTGATATTTTTATCCATTGTAAAATTCGCAACGCACTGCCGAGGAATTTAATTAGTTTTATTGTTATTATATATATTTATTTTTTTTTTTTAATAAAAGTGAGTAATGCTTTGAGTGTGATAACGAAAGGGACCATTAACTCATGTTCACACATTTAAATATAATAATATACATATGCGTGTACATATATATTAACAGATCACTTACTAAATATAAGCGCCTAAAAATATGCAAGCTGCTGTGCGGAACTGTTATGTGCGGAAATAACTACATATGTATGTATATAAAATGCAGCTATATTTGTACATATCCGAGGACTTTTGACCAAACAACAAATTACCTTTAATAGGGTTTGCTTGAAAGACACTTGAATTGATCTCTTATGGGAACATTAAACATATGAAATTACATTTTAGGCAATTGTGTGCTTAAATGACCGATTAGTTAAAAATTAATTAGTAAATTAATTTTATGAGAATTTTATACATACTACTGTGAGCAAAAAATAGTAAGACTTTGTTCGTAATTTTAAAATTAATTTATTCTTCAAAATCTATGTCGTATTTTTCAAAGTAATCCCCCTTGGCTCCACACACACTTGTGCCAACGTATTTTCCAATCCTCGAAACAGTTGTTAAAGTCAAATTTCGGAATAGCCTTCAATGCGCATACCGATTCACGTTTAATGCCTTGACTCAAAATGATTTGAGCTTGCTAAATAGCCAAAAATCACACGGCGAAAGTTTGGCAAAAAACTAACGAAGAATCAATGCAGAATTCGACGATTTATTATCGTGGTGTAAAAACCAAGAGTTCTCACCCCATAATTCCGTCCTCTTTTTACAAATAGCTTCGCACAAAGGACGCATAATAATCAAATTCCTTGTTTACAGTTTGGAGAGTCGGACGGAAGAGGCACCACACCTCGATAAACGCGGAAAACTAACAACATAACCTTGATTTTTGACCTGTTTTGACGTATTTTTTCGTCTTCGGCTCACCTTTGCCACGATATTCGTTCGATTGAACGACTGTTTCGGGGTCTTAAGCTTAGAACCAATACTCACCGCCAGTAATAATAAGTTTCATGATATCCTGGTAGTCGGAAAGCATTGTTTCACAGACAAACAGCGTCGCTGTTTTTCGAAAAAATTTAGTGAATTTGAAACCGATCGTTTATTTGCTTTTCTTAGGCTCAAATGATCTCTCAAAATAGTTTTAACTGATCTTTCCGATATTCAAACGGTGTAAGTAAGATCTCTGAATGTTAACCGTCGATTCTTAAGTACTAATTTCTTTATTTTATTTATGTGTTAATCATCAATTGATGTTGATGACCGTCCTGGACTTTGTACCAATCAAAAACACTTTATCACTAAAGACTTTTTCCATAATTCTGAACGCTTCAGCATCAAAATTTGATTCCGCACACAAAATTTAATGAAACTTCTTTGTTGAATAATTTCGGTCGTCGTAAAAATCGCCGATAACGCTTAATGTACTTCAGAAAGACAAGCGTATACTAAACACTAATGATTATTTTGATGTGACATTTGGCAGAGCTGTCAGTTACAGTCATACCACCTGGGAAAAGCAACTAACGGAAGGTTTCAAGACCGAAGCATACTCTTGTAGGACCCAAAGTGGAATCATTAGCCACTAGACACAAAGCACACGGAAGGTATAGAGGAAACACTTCTCCAGCCTGCTGAACGGCAGTGAAAGTGTATTAAACTTTTGAAGAATGGGTTTTCGCGCAAATTTTAAATTAAAAAGTCTTACTATTGCCCATTGCATAAAAATTCTAAGTCGTGTTAAGTTGTTTTATAAATTTCCATCAGAATGAGTTAAATAATGCTTGGAAAAAAAACAAAATATGAACTAATTATATGATAGCACATCTTGCATATTGTCTAACTTAAATTATGAATGAACTCACCATAGCAATAGTTCGTATAGATGAAATAATTAGTATTTATTTTTATTTTCACTATGTGGAGGTGAATTCTTTGATAGCTGTTGAGCGGCTTAATTCGTTTTTTTGAATTTTATTTAAAAAAAAAACCAAATAAAATATTTACTATCCATTTTTTATGGCGTTTTTATTGATATCTTAAGAATACAGAAAAAAAATTACAAAAAGATATTAAAAATTAAAATAATTAGAGGGGGGTGGGACAGGTGTAAAAAAAATGGAGCGTCCGTATGACATTGATTCTGACTCTCCCGGTGGTCTGAAAAATAAAAATCAAAAAAAATTTTTAATCAGTAATGATGCTGTTAAAGTCTCTACCTCAGGGAACACGAAAATTTTTTTTTTTTTGAAAAATGTCGACTGCCTGAAAATAAAAATCATTTTTTACGCTTTTTTTTTGAAATTCCTGTAGTTTGAAGAAAAACGCGTTTAAAAAAGTGGGTCAAACCGAACCGGGCTAGGTACTGCGTCACTAAAGTAACTGTAGCTCTTAAAATAATTTTAATTTTTAAAAATCCTTTTGAGGATATGTTCTTAAGGGTCTAAACTTTAAATATATGAAAAATGAAAAATCGAATTTTTCAAAACTCTAGAGTAGAATACTCCCTTAAAACACTCGCCATGAATTTGTCTATGTTGTTGTTTTTAATACATTTTTCCGAATAATGATAACAAAGACAGCAACAAAACAAAATCGCATTATGCACTATGTATTTATTTGGAATATAAAATAATTTAATTTATTTTATTTTTCGCTTTTTTTGCACTTGCCACATAATATATTTCAGTATCACCATGTTCGTTTCAGCCGCGTAGCTATGAAAGACTGATTTAGGAGTAACTAATACAAAGCTTTGCTAAAATTGATATTTCACTATTTCGCCAATTCAATAGACGGTATCAGTATATGTACATATATATGTACATAAGCATGTATGCACAGCTATGTTCATTAAAATAGTAGCGCTCGTAGCTTACAAATGCGTCTGTTCACAAAAAAGTAGTGTCTAGTTTTGGCAGGTAAAACAGGAAAAAATTAAACGAACCATTAAAATTTCAGATAGTAAATGTTTTTGAATGACTAGTGCTTGGTGTTAGGCCTTTATTCTGTAATTCATCCATAAACTGACGTTGCATAGAGTCTATTAGATACCGACAACGGTTCATAGGATGACCATTAGTTAACGTTGTGCTCTGCTGGATAAATTTGCCGTTACTATAACTCGTTAGGTCCAGGTCCAGTGTCTGTGCTGTCCAGGACATTACGTCGGTCTTTTCTGCTACAAACCACTCCTTAGCTAGTTTGATCGTATGTTTTGGGTTGTTATCCTGCTCCAACGACATTTTTTATAGACATTTCCCATCTGGCAAATGGTAACAACAGCCTTCAATAAGTTTACATACTATTTAATTGGTGCTTTAGAATCGACGAGATTTTACTGGCATCGTAGGAATATCGGTAGAATCAGTGAAAACCATTTTAAAAGATCATTTGTGTCTAAGAAAAGTGAAAATACGATTGTTTCCAAAATCACTAAATTTTTTCGAAAAACAATGTGGCGTTTACGCTTGTGAAATAATGCTTTCCGATCACAAGAATATCATGAAACATATTATTACTGACGATGAGCCTTGGATCTATATTTACGATCCACAAACAAACGGTCAATCAGCCGAATATCGTGGCAAAGGTGAGCCGAAGCCGATAAAAACACATCAAAACAGGTCAAAAATCTAGGTTATGTTGACTGTTTTCTTTGATTTTTACACCACAATTAATTCTACGTTAGTTTTTCGCCAAATTTTCAACCAATATGAGGCCGCAACCTCCGTGTGACTTCTGGCTATTCAGCAAACTTAAACGACCTGTCTCCGAAGAACTGTTTTGAGTCAATTGAAGACATTAAACGCATTGAAGGCTATTCCGGAAAGTGACTTGACAACTGTTTCGAGTATTGGAAAAATGGGGTCATAAGTGGATTACTTTGAGGTGGACGACATAGATTTAGAAAAATAAATTAAGGATTATCAACAAAGTTTTACTTTTTATTGCTCGAAGTAGTAACACAACTGTAAATATGAGATTTATACGCGAATTAGGGTGTTAGCATATTGTTTGATAATTCAGATATTTCAGAAAATTCAGAAAATTAAAAAAAAATGTATATTTTTATCTTCGAAAATTCGTTATAAATTTTAACAATCCTATATTTATAAATTTTTATTTAATAAATTATAGAAAACAATACACGAATAATCGGACGGTGCAATATCTGACGCATATAGTATAGCAGGTGGGGTAGGACTTTCCTTTTAAGCGTTTCCCGACAGGTTCTAACGGGCTTGGAAACTCGAGGTCGAGCGTGTCACGCAACAGAATCACTTTTTCGTGCGCGTGATCATAAGGAATTCAAGTTTCTTATTTCTGAATCATTCACAGCGTACGTAGACGTTTTGGCGGGTATTAAGCTGGGCTTGGCGGCTGAATTTCGAACAAGCGATTTTAAAGACGAAGTTGTTCAGAATGATCCGTAGAACTTTTCACATTATACACGATTTTTTCGTTTCTTCTTCTCCTTTTAAATCGACCCGCTCTTATGTATATCATATTTTAAAGGAAAAAAGATCAAAAGACTTAAACTAAATAATTTATTCGACAAAACAAGTTTAAATTCTATAACAAAACGGAAATTAATCTAAAAATTCAGTTTTAACTTTATGGAACCCAAAGGATCCAACAAAGCTTTAAGTTATATTTTAATTATTTGCAAATCATCAATGCAAAGTCATGCATCATTGGTACACATGTTGACATACTTCTACATACATAGATATGTGTACTTGGTACGTCTAAAAACAATTTGACGAATTTGTTTGACTTACGAAACGGGAATAATGTCAACTTGTGAATGTTATTTTGGCTGATTAAAGTGAGTAAAACAGCAGTGTGGCTTTTATTTTGGTTCCTATCAACTGCCTATAGCGTCAGAACTACAGGCGAGTCTGGGAAAATAATTGAAGCATATGCTTGCTTATGAAGATAACGGTAACTATTTATTTGATTAGACTATCATAGAAGCGGGGATTTTTTTCTTAACAATTCATATCAATATTTTCATAGATTTCTCTTGATTTGATTGTACTCAGCGGAAATAAAAATTACACATGGCCACAGCGCTTTATTATATACCATACAACGATTTATGTATGGTCTCACTGCTCTTTCATTAGTTTTCTCAACAACCGATAGTTTATCTTCCCCTTCTTGCTAATTCGAATACTCGAAAGTCTGTAAATGTTATATAATTGAGAGACGAGGAGAAAAGTCCTTTAATTGCGCCCTAGATCGTTTAGTAAACACAAACTATTTAGAAGGCTAATCATTTCTGACATAATAAATACTTGATCAGCGTTAAGAAGGCTATCCCGAAATACTCCATATATATCCATTTCGAGGTTCCCTACTTTTTTCATTCGATAGAACATTCCTTGGCATTTATTTTTTAAGTTTATCTCTTTTAAATGTTGACCGCGGCTATGTCTCAGATCCAAAGACCTTTTTTGTTCTTTTGAGCATTTCGACTGGTAACTGGAATGACAAGCATGAAGGTCTGAATCGAAGCGGAATTGTCCGCATAAACTTTATAGTTTACATATGCTCACGGGAAAAAAGTCTAACGGTGTGATATCAGTCGATCTTGGTGGCCAATCGGCCGGCAAAAAACGTGAAATTATCTGCTCATCGAACTGCTCTCTCAATAAATCCATTGATTGATGCGATGTGTTGGAAGTGCACCGGCTTGTTGTAACCAAATGTCGATGAGATGACGAGCTTCAATTTCAGTCATCAAACAGTCGGTTATCATGGTGCGATAACGGTTGCCATTGATGCTTGCGCTCTGACCGGCATCATTTTTGAAGAAATATGGACCGATGATTCCATAGGCTCAGAACCTACACCAAACCGTTGTTTTTTCTAGATAAAATGACAGCTCTTGAATATCTTCAGCTTACGGCGGACCTTCTTGGAACTTTTCGAGAGCCCATATAGTCAAACGATGTCGTTTGGGAAGGTCGAGTGGCTTCAGTTCTAGCAGGAGTTATTTTTTTGTACGCTTTCTATTTAAAATCTCGACGTAAAATGCGTCGAATCGACTTTTCACAGTCTTCGTGTAGACTCTTAGCTACGGCTGTTATATTTCCTTCCTGAGCGCTAGACGTGGTCTATTCTGATAGACATTATCCAGTAATGAAATCAGGGTCTTGAGATGGGTGATAGTTTTGCGAATAGTACATACAGTAGAGCGAAGCGCGCAAAATTTATTCTTTACAGAAAGTGGATTTTTCTGTGAAAAAAAGGCTATTGAAAGAGTACTTCTAGGTACCGTTTTCAAGTTATTGATAAATTAGCAAAATTACTATGTACAAAAGTAGACGAACAGCTCTACTCTCTTCAGTTTAGCAGTTCCCAAATCAATAGATCACAGGTTGATCTTTACAAACCAAAAAATTACTCTGAAGTTGAGTTGTATCTCACAGAATATACAAATTGGTAACTGTGCTCTATTAACCCGCACCCCTATGTTCATCACCAGCTCTCTTGGCCTTCAACGCTTTGTACTTGTATTATCAACTGTTGGAACAATTATCCTATATTCGGCTGCACTTGTTTTACTCATAATTGTAGTTGTTTTTAAACAAAAAGAAAGCCACCTGTGCTTTTCAGCTGATTATCTCGAACGAACGTCGACTGCATCAGGTCTGCTGATGAGTTGAGCGGCCGAGTGTTTATGCTGAGCAAATATGTATGTGTGTATGTATCATAGATCATTAAAATATAAGATGGTGCTCATAATTGCGTTGTCTGTACAGGTAGTTGGGCGCTTCAGTGTAATATAACAAGTTGGTTCCTTATACTATACATTCATACATGTATATATATATGTCTGTATGCGGTACGCTGTCGAAAACCACCAAAAACATTTTGTTTACCAAATAAAATTCTTTTACTCAACACAAAAATTTGCTCTTCACAGAGTCACTAAGCCGCTATGCGTCTGTGTAAGCGGCTCTTATCACATCGAGCTGTCTATCAGCTTTGACATACTTACAAATTAGCCCTAGACGTGTGGGTACATATGTATAGTATGTATGCCGGGACTGCAGTGCATTCTATGATAGTACCGTACATTGTCTCAGCTCTCGCGGTTTATGACAGACTACGACGGGCATTTATGCAGTCACTGTCAGCAACGCGGCGCACAGGCAGAGCGACGCGCGGTTACGGGAGCTGCGCGGCGAGACTAAACTAATCAGTGAAGTGAAGAAAGCATATACATAACTACGTTGTTAGAGGTCCGTGATTTTCGCGGCTCAGCGTTAAATAGGGTAAAATCGCAAAAATACACTGCTGCCTGTGCTGCCTTTGTTTTCGGAGCCTAATGATTGGTTTAACGGTAGTTCGAGTTGATACGCGCCATTAGTCAGCTCGCGCGCGCACGCCGCTATTTAGTTGAGTTTAGTCACTCGCCGCGCAGACGACTAAATTCGCACATTCATAGACGTGTACTAGTATACACCGCATCACCACCCCGCCTACCGCACGCTGCTCGGAACCACGCCACGCGCGGCGAACGGTGAACATTCCTTACTATATACATATGTACAAGTACATATGTTTGTTTGTTTTTTTGTACATAAATTTTGATTTGCTTTCGAACGAAATTGTGTTGACCTTTACCCCAAACTGTGCGCGCGTGTGTGTGTGTTTTAGAAAATTAAAAAAAAAAAATACGAAAAGTGTGAAATTCGTAAAAAATAAGTTTGTGCTCCTTACCCAACAAATAAATTTTGTTATTGTTGTTATAAAAATTTCCTTGCACTTAAAAGTGAAAAAATTATTATGAAAAAAGCGCCCAGCACCACCCAAGAGGATGAGGCGCCTGAGGAGGGCGCTGTCGGCGCACAAACGCGCCGCACGCCGCCGCGTCTCATGCAAATGGGGCGCGCTTTCTCCGAAATGTCACCACTGAATCCCGCTTCGGCTTCGCCCTCCTGCCGCAGCCCATCGAGCGCGGCTGCTGGCGCCGCTCTACAAATTCGCCGTGACTCTGGCAATTATAGCAGTATTTTTCCTTTTGGATTTTTGCGTCTATCCCTACAAAAGACCGGAAGCTCGATACAGGTAAAAAACACTGTTGGCAACAACATACATACAGCGCTATGAGTTCTTTTTTTTATTTTTTTATTATTTGTTGTTATCGCGTTCCTATTTGTTTGTTCGCCGCGGACATGAGCTGTCGCTTCAAATACAATAAACACATAAACACATACGCGCGCACACAGTCAAATGTAGATATATATGTATGTATATACACATACTATATACCCATATAATTATATAAAACTTTGCGACTGTGCTGCCGCCACTTGTAGCGCTGAAGCTGATAATCTCTCGTTGTCATATAACATTTTTGCAATTACTAACTGATAAGAATCTCTTTATTTGTACACACATACTCACGTACAAACATTCGTGTATACTGCACATATATACGGTCTACCGTGTACCTTTTGTCTGCAGATTGTTGTTGATGCACAATGCTTGTGTGTAGTACAGACCCTGTGAGAAATTATGCACCTCTACTTGCATAGGCAGCATTGACGCTTTAACTTCAAACTCCGTTATTTGTACACAAATATATACTTTTTTTATTTTAAAGCAGCTGATGCAGACGCTTAGTAGTGCTACTGTACCGTCTAAGCAATTGTGGCTCTAATATTAGCCAATAAAATCCACTTATTTATACCATGAGTGGTAAATATTTGGATTGCCTAACGTTTTATTGTTTAGTTCTGCATGCAAGCTTCATTCCAACATCGATTCTGCACCCTTTTTTTGTGATGGCAGATACCCAGCAAGAAATTGAAAACCCTTCAACGAATTTAGCGGCATTGAGAACTTTAGATTTTGAAAGATTGCTGATCAGTTTTGGCGACATATAAAATTTACGGCAGGCACTTGTCGTACACCTTCTTCTAAAATTATTTCCAATAACACATACATTTCCTCAGCAAAAGCTTTTACAACTTTCTATTATCTATGAATGGCTGCCGGCTGATTGCCTATGCTTAGTAAGCTTAATAAGCCTCCTGTGAATTATAGTTGCAGACGATGTTTGCTCAGCGTTGTAACAAATTGGACGGTCGCACGTCGCCTCGCGATTAACCCGAATAAAACTGAAATATAGTTGCTAGGAGATATAAGATTCCGGAAGCATTCGCAACCTGCAGATTCAGTTATTTATTTAAGATACGATTTAGATAGGTAGCTTTCATGGAAGCCTAATAACGAGGAAAGAGCAAAGAAGGCATCGATTGCCTTGTACTGCTGCAAAGGAGCCTTTGGCAAACGGTGAGGTCTCACGCCGAAAGTAGTCTTCTGGCTCTATAGTCATAACCGTTATATTCTATGAAGTCTTTGCGTAGTAGATGGTCTTACCGGACGCCATCTGCAGAAGCTATATGAAAGCAGATGAGGTAAAAACATCTCAGCACTTCCTTATTGATTATTCCACATTTGCGAGATTGAGGTTCACACTTTCAGATATCGCACCGAACTGGTGAGAATTAAAATCAAGCGCCTGAGAAAATTTCTATCGGCCACAAGACGTTTTTGCTAACTTATAGGTTTGAATTACAGGGTTTTATGGGTTCACAAAGGATTCATTTTGTAGTCCAAGTGGGCTCAATGGATCGGCCAACAGACCCAGCCTAATATCTATGCTCAAGAATTTAGCTTTGTTATGAAGATGAGGGTTCGTCATTATGCTTTAATAGTTACTTCGAGCAAATGACCGCCATGGCCGGCTCAAATAAGTTGCCCCCCGATTTTCGGCCACTTTTTGCCGCATGTGAGCAATATTCCAAGGCCTCAATCGTCTCGGGCTTATCTGCGTAGACAAGCGACTTCTTATTCAACCACAAGTGAGCTTCATTGCTGAACAAAATTTTCTTGTCAAAATCACCGATCCCGGGCAATCTTGTTTTGGTCCTATTTACCGAACGAGTGACGTGCTTGATGGCTTAAATTCTTGCACAAGTGAGATTTTGTAAGCCCGCAAACCAATAGCCTTCTGCAATACCATATCTTCCGTAAAGTGAATGGGCACAGCTGCAATTGTTGCGCGCAATGGCGTATGAACTCTTTCGGGTCTTTGATACTCTACTCCACAGCAGCAACAGCGTTTTCGGTGCGCACTGTACGGTGTCTCTGAGGATGTGCAATAGCCACTAGAGCAAACGTGGTGCGAAACCGATCCATGTTTGCTTCGAATTACCGATTCTGTCAAGCGATTATATAGACCGAATATTGGACACAGTGTGGGATAACAAAATTACTTTGCTATGTCTTCCGGCCCATTCTGGTCGTTTTTCGATCAATGCATGCTTCAAATTGATCATTTGTTGTCAGTAGCGGTTATTATTAATAGTTTCATCACTTTTGGAAGCTTTTATTGGTAAACAAAACCTTTCCGATCCCACCAAACACAGAGTATTGCCGAATCGATCTGTTTTTGGAGTGGATGTTGATGGTTGTCCTAGGTTAACCCATAATTTTTTTTTGTTCTTAAAATAAATTCATTTTTAATTTTCACACTTTTAGATCCTTCCCATACTTTCAAAGGGTCGGAAATTTTTTTTTTCGCAGCATTAAACATGGCTGCCATTTACTTTTGACTCAAAGTATCATCTTCACCCAATATTGTTTGCAGTTCGGCAGCTTTAAACTTTTTTTGGTGGTCTTCCACATTCTTCATTTCCTACAACAAAATCAGTATCTCTGAATTAATGACTGTAAGGTTAGTGTACCATGCCACAAATGTAACCACTAACTGTATAACATTTTCTGCAAGGTATTCACATACCTTTATGTAGAGCATATTAACGCCATTAGATAAATATTTTTTAATAAAAACTGGCATTTTGTAGATAATCCCGAGCAAAATAAACAAACACGACATTGTTCTATAACAACAATAACAAATAATATCTAAAGCAATTGCATTTCTTCGTATGCAGTCTTTCTAAAAAAGCATTGAAGCTAAGCTCCTTTAATAACAACGGAATAAAGGGTTACGCAAAAGCTTAATAAGCCCACTGTGAATTATAGTTGAAAGCCGACGGATTAAGTGAGTCACATTTTTCACACTTATATAATCTGTATTCATATATACATAAGTATGTATATACTCTTATCACTTAATTAGTCTGGAAAGCGTTGCAAATTCCCTCTATCTTCTAATGAGTTTGGAAGCAATAATTTTGAGATTTAGATTGCATTGAAGGGTTATAGCCACTTGCAAGTCTGAAAAAACGCATTTTTTGAAGAGTCATTTTATTTTATAAATAAATATGAATGAAAAAATAAAATAAATAAAAATATATATTCATGAATGTACTTTAATGATCGGGATTTATTTTGAAAAATTTTAAACTCCCTTTAGCGCGTAGGCGATTCTCTAGGAGCACCTCCGAGCAAAGTGTTTCACGGTGAGGAAAACTTTCCCGCTTTAAGGGGGTATTCTAGTCTAGAATCATGAATTTCAGGTAGTTTTTAAAGTGTCGTAAAAAAAGTCAATTAATATTTTTACTATCCATTTTTTTATTATTATTTGTTAATTTTAGAAGAGTAGAGAAAAAAATTACAAACTAAAAAAGTAAAAAATTTCAAAAATTATGAGCTGACGAAGTGGGGGGTCTCTAAAAATTTTCACGTGACCATACCCATGATTTCAACCCTCCTAGTTATCTGAAACCAAAAAGAAAAAAAGATTATTAATCTAGAATAATGTCGCAATAACCGGAACTACGGAAAAGTGGGAAAATTTTTTTTTTTCACAAAATGGCGACTGCCTGAAAAAAAAGTTTTTTTGGATCACTTTTCCTGACTTTTCGATTTTTTTTTAAATAATAAAAATAAAAATTTGGCATGGGGCTAGTTCCAACCATAGATAAGCCTATAAAGAAGACTCTATAAAAATTTCAAGTAAATCGGTCCAGTAGAACCTGAGAAATCGTGGGTATCGTTCCGAAAAAGTCAGTTTTGAGAAAAATGCGTTTAAAGTTTCGCGTTCCGGCCGAACCAGTTTGGATGCCGGGTCAGAAAAATGCCTTTATCTCCGAAAATAATTTGAATCCTCTTGTACACATATTCTTGAGTAGTTAAACTTTGAAAATATAAAAAAAATTTCGATTTTTTTAAATTTCTAGACTAAAAATTATCCGAGATCCAAGAACCATAAAAATTTGTTATTATAATAGCCTGAATGCTGGTAATACTCGAAGGACTAGTGAAAATTTGGATTTTTTGACAAAATTATGGCGCTCTCTATTAAAAAAAGTTATTTTTTATGAAAAAATTTACAATTAGAGTGGCTTAAAAATTCGAAATCATTGTCATAATCTTATTCCTTCGCTCATTACTTACCAAATATGTATGTACATCTAATAGGGCGTGTGAAAATTGAAAAGTCCAATTTTTACTTCAAACGACGTTTTGAAAAAAAACTGGGTTAACGATTAATCGATACTTTTTGT
The DNA here is from genome assembly GCA_027475135.1 of Bactrocera correcta. Taxonomy (NCBI): domain Eukaryota; kingdom Metazoa; phylum Arthropoda; class Insecta; order Diptera; family Tephritidae; genus Bactrocera; species Bactrocera correcta. The sequence goes on from CM050326.1 coordinate 41,536,553, forward strand.
ATTGTACGGTAAAAAATTTTTGTATGTATGCTTTTTTATAACTTTTCACACATCGATCAATGTTAATGCTGCCGGATATGTTATCCAAGAGCTAGGCTTATCGTCGACCGCCTAAAAGTATGCAGAAATCAAAAGTTGACGATCAATGTGTTTGTAAATGGTTGATGTTAAAAAGGCTACATATATGTACATATCCATACGTATCAAAAGTACAAAAAAATAAAAATTATGCTGTATGCTATAGTATTTCCAATCAACTAACTGTACTCGCAGTTTTCATGTTGTTATTTTTTATAACTACAAGTATGTTGCCGCTCTATTGCCACTGATATACATTTGTTGTATATAAGTAAATATGCATACATAAGTATATACATTTTATTATATATAATACATTTACGTGTATATATGTACATATATTTGCTCAACAATTGTTGACAGTTTGCACTTTGTTTTGACGTACTATATAACTGTCAATATCAACTAGGATCCAATAAAGAAATGATGAGTGTTTTGACATTCATGGACGTCCAATGTAGTCATCAATTAATAGCGCACAAAAACAAAACAAAATCATAATAAAATATAGTAGAGCTTGTGCAATGATTAGTACATATATATTTGTATGTTACTTTGTACGAGGTTGGTTCATAAAGGTGTGATTTAAAATAATATAGTTGTGGTGTGTGTGACCTATTTATTGTGAACTTGAGCTAATAATCTTAATCTTTCTCTCTATAATCGTGCTGACCCCTCTTAACAAATCAGAAAGCAAATTCCTTCAGATTTGTGGAGAAGTGCTATCGATTAAGTAAAAATAATCCAAAAAAAAAAATATTTTCAAACGATAAAATAACCGATTAAGTCGAAAGTAATCGAAACCAAAAACTTGCCAGTGCAATTATGGTCCAAAATAATTGCAACAAAAAAACTACCTTGAAAAAGTACCTGGATACCTGGAAATTTTAAATAAAACAAAAAATATTCATCAATATTTATTTTGTCGCCTTCAAAGTAATTCACACCAAGTGTAATACATAATATTTCCAGCCCTCGAAACACTTTTCATAAGCACTTTTTGTCGGACGGCCTTCAGCTCCTTTAGCGAATTTTGTTTTATGTTTTCGTTCGCCTGAAAATGGCTTGCCACGGAGCGGAAATTTCAGCTTGGGGAACAAGAAAAAATCCCGCGGAACAAATTCTGTTGAATACAGTGGTTGATCGATAGTATTCATTGCGTTTTTGGCTTTAAATTCGGTCACAATCGTGGTTCAATGCAATGGTGCATTATCATCGTGGATTTTACATGTCGTTCCACAATTCCGACCGTTTTCGACGGATGTTCTCACGCAAACGCCTCAATCCTGTAAAAAATAACATCTTATTGACTGTCTGTCTCTCCGGAACAAATACATGATACACCAAATCACGAATATCAAAAACAAAAAAAAAAAAAAAAAAAAAAAAAAAAATAAAAATAAAACGATGAGCAGCACCTCGAATTTTGAGCGGCCTTGGTGTGGTTTTTTGGTTTTGGTCTTGTTTTTTTTCCTCGGTTCCGATAATTGTTGAATTGTTTGTATGTCAAACTCGAAAACCCATGTCTCATCGGCAGTTATAATGCTCTCCATGAATGTGGGATCGGAATTCGCATATCCAAAAAAAACTTGTTTACGGCACTATTTTTGAAAAAATCAGCTTTATCGAGACGAGTCGAGCAAGAAGGCGTTTCATACCCAAAATATCCACCAAAATCATTTGAACGAACTCGCGAGAGATGCTGAGCTCTCTTGCCAACTCTCTAGCATTTGTAGGACGATTTTCAAGCACCATATTCTTCACTTTTGTAATATTTTAATCAGTTGAAGAGGTGGAAGCTCGTCTAGAACGAATTTAGTCGATTAATACATTTTTTCGGAAATCTGAAAAGTCACCGCTTCGAACCAACCTCGTACTTATGTACATCCATAACTGTGCTTAGCTACATACATATGTACATATGTATATACATATAAATCGTATAAACTATTAACTGCACTGAAGCGTCGCCGAAGCTGAACAGCTGTCAGTCAGCTGCTTGCCATAGTTGACAGTTGCTCTTTGTTGCCGATATATCATTCGGTTTTGTTGCTGCTGCTATCAACAACACCAGCGCTTTTGTTCAATACGCACGCACTTCGCTCCCACAGTTATTGATCGTGAAAAAGTTTCTATGAAAAAATAGTACACCAGCAATAACAAGGAAAGAAACAACAATACTGTCGCTTAGTGTGCGCGAAAATAGAAGTGTGTTTGTGTGTGTGTAAAGAAGTTATCAGCTGCTCTTATCAACACCAGGCAGCAGCAGCATCATACGCGCGGATTAATATCATTTGGCTTAGTTTATTTACATGTGTACTTAGCATATCCAATGCAAACAGGAAGTGGGCGACTGCCTGGGAGCACACTGTGACTTAAAAGTATACATACTTACAAACATATGTATGTAAATGTTGGCAGAGCAGCTTGGAATGTGCGCCGAAAGTACACTTGTTTGCAGCTTCTATATACACATTTGTATATAAAAAAAAAAAAAGTTAATTGCCGTCGTTATCTAAAATATCCGTTGTTTATTTTGTGTTCACCAAAAAAAAAAAAACAAGAAATTAAAAATACAACAATCTTCAAAACTAATTAATTAATTGAAAAATACATTTTCCCGTCTTTATGATTATGCCTTCTTTATGACCGTGTCTGTATACTTTGTCTATTCCGCCGCTTCTATGGCCAGCTATTTAAGTGCCGACGCCAAGCTGCGCCAATTCTCAGTTCGATTTCGTGCAAGCAACCCGTTAACTTCCAAAACGATCGCAATTTTCATACTCACACACACACACAAAGAAGCATAAAATTTATTATAATTTTTTTTAAGTGTTTTGTGATTTGATTGCCTTTACAAAAAAGCGGCAAAATTGAGTGTCCAAGTGCAACGTCAAAGGTTCCCTCCGTTTATTGTATTGGCTTAACGGAAGGAGTGGGCGAAGTGAAGCGCGGCAAAACGGCGAAACGCAGCAAAAGTTTTACCACTATGTTTAAGGCACGTCTAAAGCCGAGTCATACGCCGGAAATTGAGGTATCGATTATTATTACTTACATATGTATGTATGTATATATAAAGTTGTAAATACATACATACATATATGCTTCAAAATTGAAGGATTTAAAATATTATATATCCTTGAGGATAGACAGATTATATAAAGGGTGTCCCAAAATTAATGCAAGATTTAAATTTGCAATTAATTTTCACAGTTGACGATGTGAAATATTTTTTGTGAAATTCTCGAGCTTTCATCATTTTTTAAATATTGTTCAATAATGAAGATACTTTGTTCTATCGTGTAGCACCCTACTAAGCCTAAAGTGTCAGCGTAATAAGCGACAAATTTAAATTTAGCGATAATTTTGAGACACCCTTTATATAAGGAATTGAGTCAAGAAGAAATTTTTACTCTGTAGATTTTATTATTGTTTTTTTGTTAGACATGTGGTTTTCACGAAGAAATAAAATCCATATAATTTAAATTTTATTTCGGCCAAATGACCGGCTCTAATATATCCCAGGCGAAGAACCCAATTTTCGGTCACTTTTTGCAGCAATCGACGCCGTATGACTGCACTGCGCCGATTAACTCTTCCAGCTGCAGTAACTATTGTTATAAGGCCGGCCCATTTTTAGCGCATCCGCTCGAAAAGGCCAGTACTCCGTCATGGTAGCTGTAAGGCTGTATATGTGACCTGGTCTACGAAAAAGGGGCTTAGGTGTCAAAAAATCCATTTTTTATTATTTTTTTTTTAATTTTTATTTTTTTTTTATTTTTTGACAAGCGCCCTTTTCGTAGACCAGGTCACATATACTATTTCTGTACCCAGTTAGTAGGTCTTTTGTTATATTCCTGTCGTATTTCGGCCAAATCTGCTTTGTGTAGCTTCTTGTTGTGTTCCATTTACATTGTGCGATTTGTTCAAAATGCATATAAAACTCTCTTGTGATCCTTCCTAGCGAGCATAATTTTGGCTCCGACTCAGATTCGCCTAAAGAGGCTACTGGGCTTTCCGAATCGTCTGCGATTTCGTTGCCGAAAATATTTATTGAAATCTAATCTTTAGAGCATATAGTCAGATCTACTTATATTTGCTGATTTAGGATGGAACTATGTGCGTACTTTTTCCAGCTCCCTCTTCGTAATTCGTTAGTTCTAATAGCAGAATTTGCTGCTAAGGTCCGAGTGAACTCATCTGTAGGCAGTTGATGCAGGAGCATATTAAGCGCTTTAGTCGGAATTGTCTTGATAGCTACGGTAACGGCCGCTTGTATTCCATTTAGTAGTTTACATATTATATTGTTTCTATAATGCTGGTCCCCGAATCAATGCTCCATAAGTTGGAATTTGTCTATTGACGACGTATACGTCCACATGACTATATTTCATTTATTCGTTTTTTCAATGTAATCTTTCAATTCAGTTTGGTATCGATTTCATTCCCTAGGTGTTTTGCCGTGGAGCTTGATGATTTGTTGCACCCCTGATTATTCATCTTTTTTTTTTTGGTCACCTTCAAGTAATTCCCAACACTATTCATAAGCACTTTTTGGTGTGTCTTTCAGCTCCTTCAGCCAATTTTTTTTTATCTCTTCAATCGACTGAAAACCAGTTTCATGGAGCGGCAATTTCAGTTTGGGGAACAAGAAACAATCACACAGAGCCAAATCTGGTGAATACTGTAGTTGATCTTCATTGGTTGTGGTGATGTGGTTGATATTCATTGCGTTTTTGACTTTAAATTCGTGCAATTCTCAGACAGTTGTGGCTCGATGCGATGGTGCTTTATCATCGTATAAAATCCACGAATTGCTCTTCCACAATTCTGGCCGTTTTCGATAAATATTCTCACGGAAATGCTGCAATACAGCCAAATAGAACTCCTTGACCGTCTCTACCTCCGGAACGAATTCATGATGCACCAAGTCACAAATATCGAAAAAACAATAGGCATCACCTTGATTTTTGAGTGACTTTGCAGTGTTTTTTGGTTTCGGCTCGTTTTTTCCCGCCATTCCGATGATTCTTAACTTGTTTGCATGTCAAACTCATAAACCCATGCCTCAGAGGCAGTTATAATGCTCTCCAGCAATGTGGGATCGGTATTCGCATGATCAAGCATGCGCAAGGTTGCCTGTTTACGATATTCATTTTGAAAAAAATTCAACTTTATCGGGACGAGTTGAAAAGATTGAAAGTCGTCCAGAACGAGGCACGTACTCAACGATCTCTCGACTGTCTATGAAGGCCTTGTATCACTCGTAGGCTCGTGTTTTTGATAAAACTCAATCACCGTAAGCCTTTTCCAATATTTTCCGTGATTTCGAATAAGAACTTTGGTTAGAAATACAAAATTTGAGACAAATTCTTTGTTCGATATTTTTATTCATTGCAAAAATCGCAATACACTACTTAGGCGTGTTGACTTATAGCAGAAACGCTACTCTCTTCCTTCCTTTGCACAGTGGAGAACGTAGGAAAAACGCAGAAATCAGCCATCTTTGTTTGTTTTCATTTGAAAAATGTTATTTTAAGAAAATTTCAAGCATATTGAACAGATTGAATTATAAAAGTTGATAATTACTGCAGTATATCGATATTGGCAACCCTGCGTTGTGAGAGAGCTACGTTTCTGCGGCAAAATCCAAATGTTGTGGATTCTCACGGCATCTACGTCAAAGAGAGAAGGGAGTAGCGTTTTTCACTGTTCCTGCCATTACTCACCTGCTGTAAATAAACTGTAAATAAACAGATCGCGCTCAAATTTAGAGAGTAAATAAGGGTTTATACATAATTAAATCGTGAATCTAAAAGGCTCTGTAGCTAGTGCTCTTTTTAATCTGTATAATAATTGTATTATTATTTTACATATAATAAATAAAATAAGGACAGTCATACTAACTTAGCAAACTACATTTTTTTTTTTTTTGAAAAATCGTTTACGCGGGGAATTTAAATTAACTCGATCACAATCAGTTTATTTTAACTATGTCAAAACTGATTTATTTATCTAAGCACACTTTTCTGATATTTTGTGAAAATAATTACATACATACATACATACATACGTTTGCCTACTTTACGTCAAATCTTTTTCAGTATTGTGACATATGCGCATTCTCTGTCATAAAATGAGTGATTGTAAGTTATTAAATGGGTTTGATGAGCTTAATTGATGAGTCCCATGATTACTTGTGCTCAATCATGAGAAAGTCATAAATATGTATTTAATTTGTCTTAATCAAACAAACATTGATGTGCACTTATGATCATAGTGATATCTACATATGTATGCCGTTGGTGTGTGTGTTTGTATGTGATTTTGTGTGATTTGTTTGAGGTCAATATCAAAAATTGTTTGAAAATTCTATTGCCACTAAGATTTCCACTTATCTACGCAATACATACATACTTGCACTATATTTACATACAATTAAACGCTTGCTTAGAGCACCACACTCACCGCTCTGCGTACTCTACTGCTGCTTTGCCTCAAATGCTGGCCAAAAAATGCCTGTTTCTACAAAAACAATTAATATACTTTATTTACCTGTATTCTATTTTAGCCGCCAAACGCCATTGAGGGGGGTGTCCCTTCAACATTTCATTTTCTCTTCTCTGCAACTTTGCTGCTAACAACAACAACACAAAATTATTCCAAAACAAAATTCTACAAAAGCAATAAATTAAACGACAACAACAACATATTTCGGCATAAATGACTTTGAATTGAAAATTTTAATTTGCGCACAAAAGACAAAAACAACCAGAAAAATTGAAAATTTTTAATTTGCATAAGCGCACCCACCACGCCAAGTCACCACACAAAAAAGCAACAAAAAGCATAAGCCAAAAATCATGCAGCAAAATGATCCTTCCAACAGTCGCCACAGTAGCCTCAAGCTTCCAAACAAAACCACCGTCGTCAGCACAGCGACAACAACCACAGCGACGTCGGTTAGTACCGCCGCCAGAAAGAGTAGCAATGCGTCGTCGTGTACAACCGTTATTACGACCAGCAGCGCCACCACGGCTCAGCAACATATCATTTACAATCATCATACGATCAGCGCGCTCATACGTGGACTCCATAATACGGGCATACGAGATGTGAACACCATGCACTTGCCATTGGTCGATGAGTCGGGCGAGGAGACGACAGCGTTGAGCTCGGTAACCAGCGCACTGGATCATTCGAACTCGACACCGAATTCGTTACTCTCCTCGCCCAGGTTGAAATCGGAAATGACACCGCATTCGTCATTGCCCCGACTGATCATCAATATCGAGCCGGCCGATGATGCCGGCGGTGGTGGTGGTGTTGTCGGCACACCTGGTAATTATACGACGCGTTCGCTGTCGCCAACCGACGAATTGGAGCTGGCCAAACAAAATGGCACCGGCCTACCGCTCAGTCCTGGTGCTCGCCGTTTCAGTCAATTCAATTTTGCGCTTCGTCGTTTTTCGCACGTACACAATCCAGCGGTTGGTTACTTGGGAAATCCCTGAAATTAAATATTTTCTAAAAATATCGTTTGTGATTAATGCCTACCAAGCTCCCGCGCAACCTAGTGTCTTTAATCATATCTGATACGCACGCGCTTTGTTGCTTTAACCCTGCTAACTCACTGTCTACCCTTTCTGTACGCCGTTTCGAAAGCTCGTTCTCTTGCTCCTTCATTGCTTCATGTCTTACAACTACTCTCTACTCCTTAACCGTCAGCTGCTCTACTCATTTTCCGCTCTGTCTTGTTTTGTCCCAAAATAAGCTAACTGCAATCTTTTACTGACTTCCACCGTTTGTTGCGCATATTCTTACTGGCCTCTTCGTTTCTTTCCACGTTTTAAATTCTAACTCTCTGAAGCTCGCAACTAATATCTGTTCTGCTCTGCCTTACATGCTCTACCTCTCTCACTTACAAAGTTGTTGCTGCGCGTTTGTTGTTTGCTTTGCTTTTATTACTACTTCCTTTTCGCTGGTTTTCACCACCTCCTACAACTAAATCTTCTAGTCACGCGCAATCACTCAGCAATATGCTTGCCTAAACTACCTTGTTTCCAGCCCCATGCCCGCTCTTTTGTGCGACCGCTAAAGTGTTGTGTTGTAGTTCAAACTCTTTTTACCCATTTGCGTCTATTTTTACACATTTTATCCTTTAACTTTTATTTTTCTGCATGTTTTGCTCTCACACACAATTGGGTCCATCGTTCGTTTGTCTGGGCTCATCATCGTTTTAACTATCGTTAATATACTAAACTCTCATACATATAGTTAGTTGTTCGCTGTTGCATGCAACATTGGCTGGTTAGTTGGTTGCTGCTTCTGCGGCTTTCCCATGCTTTGATCTCTTGTTGAAGTTATAAATAGCCAGCGGCGGTTGGAGTCAACAAGGTGAGTTCCATGTGAATAGTTCAACTAAGAATTTTCAGTTAGTTTCATAGTCACATAAATTTAACAGTTATATTGATTAAGTATTCTTAAAAAAATACAAAAAAGGATTATGGAATTATATTAAAATCGTAAAGAATATTCAGTGGTGTTGTGGAATCTGATAGTTGTCGGAATCAGAATTGAAACCGATTAAAAAAAGCAGTAGGTGTCATGAATTCAGATATTATTGGTTTGATATTCGAAACAGAATTTGTATCGGTTTTGAGTGTCACAGAAACCAATTTTATCGGTTTTGCTGTCAGAAACAAATCAAGAAGATAGTCGTACACAGATTTGAATTGTAAGTTAAGAAATCAAGTTATTTTATTGTTACGAATTAATTTATCTTTATTTCTATAGGAGAAAACATAAGAATAAAACACGAAATGCCTTAATTATTGAGTTTTGGAAAAAAAAAATGCGAATATACATAGAAGAGGGGGAGTCTATTTTAGAGGCTTAAAAAATCGTTTTTTTTTTTTTTTTTTTGTATTTTTGGGAGGGAAAGAAATAATTGATTAAAGCGAAATTTCTAGGCTTTGTAGTTATATGTATGTATATTTAAATGTCATCTGCAAATTTTTTGGATACGAAATCTTTAATATTCTGCCTTTGAAAAGCATTTGCCAGATGCTTCTCGCATGTGTCTTATATGCCAGACGGCGGGCAGGATGCAGGTCGCGATTTCCATCGTAAACAATAAATTTAAAGAGATTCATATTTTTTAATAACTTATGTTCAAGTTAAGTTTGGAAAATTTTTAAAGAGATTTAAGCAAAAAAGTATTAAATTTTTTAAAGCTTCTAAATCAGGCTCCCCCTTAAAGAATTACAAAACGTAATTAAATACCAAAATGCGTCTTTATTTATTCGATAAATGTTATCTCTTAAAATCTTTTTGTAATTTGGAACTCATTAAAAACTTAAATAGGTTTGCTTCCAAATGTATTCATTTGCAAATTTGCACATTAGTAAACAGCTGATTCGAATATTGGTTTTGCTTATATTCGAAAAGACGAAAATCCAATCAGATTCTGTGACACCATTGAAAATCAGAATTGGTTTGCAATTCTGACAGCTAAGCAATTCTGTCTTGGATTCCACAACACCCCTGATTAGCTGTTAACGAAAGTTTTGAATTTGATTTTGATCGGTCTTTTTTTATGGCTGCTGTCAGTTACAGTGATCCGATATCGGCGGTTCCGACGAATGAGCAACTTTATGGGGATCATTTCAGATCTATATCTCAAAAACTGTGGGATTAGTTCTTGCATATAGACAGACGGACATGGCTGAAATGAGTTCAGGGTATAATATCCAATGGCTTAGGTTAGGATAGGTTAAGATGTCGATCTTAAAAGGGATCTCACTTGAGCAGCTTAAAACACCGGTCCATTTTATTACATAAAACTTCTATATAATTATATGACCCTTACAAATCGTCAAAGTGCTTTAAGCCTATCACAAATTTTTGTAGATAGCTAATGTTAGTTTTTGCTATATCTTCTGGTTCGTCAAAGGTAAAACTGCCAAAATGTTTCAACAACAGTCTTACAAAGGCTAGACTCAGACAAGATTTTTAGGCAAACTGGTTGAATGTCTATTGTAGAGTGTCCAGGAAGAACCCCCTACGTTTGAGGCAAGATGAACTTTGTTACGGGCAAGTTGTTCATTAGATCTTCCGTGTTCTACTCTAAGCGCTGGTTATCCAGCTGTGAAGCGCGCGAGGTCCATTGTGGACCTCGCCGATGTAAGCGAGGCAGGGATGCCTTTTTCGCTAGCCTTGCAGTTGCCAGAGATTTCGCTATGACCGCGTACCCAAACGAGTCTAATGATGAAGTATCTTAATGCTATTTCTAATGAGAAGCTTTGAGCACACAGTTAACGAGCTCTACGCGGGTATTGCCGCCCTGCTATTGGAGTGAATAATCACCCAACTGGAAAAGGCTGCAAAAAATTAACATTTCTAGTTTAATTATTCTTTTTTCAATTATGTTATAGTTATTTGTCGAAAATTTTACTAAATTGAAAATATAATAGGTAATATATATAATGTAGCCAATTAGGAAATTGTGAAAAAATAATAGTTTACTCAATTAAAAGCCTTTTTTAATTTTACTTTAATTTATTCAATTAGTAGATTGTAAAAAAATTTTAGTTGATTCAATTAAGAGATTGTCAGAAGTGCCTTTTTTTAAATTGCCTTACTTTAGTCAATTACTAGATTGCGAAAATTGTTAATTGACTCAATTTAGAGGATGTCAGAAGTGGATTGCAAAAATTTGTTAATTGTCTCAATTCAAAAATTGCCACAAATTTTTAATTGACTCAATTAAATGTTGTCAGAAGGAGGCGTTCTTTTAATTTAGTCAATTAGTAGAATGCGAAAAATTGTAATTGATTCAATAATATTGTAATTGATTCAATAAGAGGTTAACAGAAGCGCTTTTTTAAATTTTACCTTAATTTAGTCAATAGTTTGCGAAAAATCGTTAATTGACTCAATTAAAAGGTTGTCAAGGCACCTTATTTAATTTTATTTAATTTAGTAAGTTAGTTGGTTGCTAAAAATAGTTAATTTTAATTAAGAGTTTCTATGAAGGGTTTTATTTAATTTTACTTTAATTCAGTCAATTAGTAGATTGTAAAAAAACGTTAATTGACTCAATTAGAAGAGAGAGAAAAAAGAAAAAGTTGTTAAAAATTTACAAAATATTCGACCGTACTCAATAATCTGGCACGCACTGTGTTCTAGCATCACTGTAATCTGGCATAATGTAACTTCTTTCGTACTTTTTCTTAGCGAGTAGTTTATGTTCCTTCAGATTTGTTTTACTGTTTTACAAGAAAAGACAAAGACTCCTATGACCACCAACTTACATTGTTGTTGTACAGGGCAATGAAAAGTACAATGCGGGTATTCACCAAGAGCGACTAAAGTCGTTTGTTGACTTTTAATTGAAAAGAAATTAAGAGAAAATAAGCAAATTAAGCACTTTTTGCTTCAGAGTATGACACAGCAAGTTATCATCACTGTCCAAATATCACCTGCATACTACAAATACATGTGTGTACATATGTACATATATATGTGTAAATGACTGTAGCCACTATGCTATTTTTGGCACGTGTTGGTGAATACCATTGATCGATGCAGTTTAATGATCCCTCAATGCAATAGCATCATAAAAACGCTTACAAACATAATGTAACAATATGAGCGTTTGTATGTATATTTGTACTTAATATATACAACAACAATGAGCAACAATCATGGTGTTTTTTGCGCTCAACATGTTGCCAAGTTCACAGCGTTTTAAGTTAAGGATTTGTGTGGCTGCGGTTTATCTGATGGCTGCACGATCTCGTTACCGCTGCTGTGCTATGCGCTGCTCCGCGGCTGACAATGAACCAAACTTGTCCACAAAAAAATAGACAAACCAATAATTATGTGTTATTTCTTAGTAAATTATAAATTATATATATGAATTTGCTTATAAATTTGATATGAATTGAAATCGTTAATTATAAAAATTTGTTACATAGTGATAAAAAGTGCCACACTAACAAAACTCACATATATGGTATATAAATCATGTCACATGAATTTCATAATACGCACCAGAGTTTTTTTTTAGTATAAGTGGTTGATCTTAAACCGCATACCAAATAAAACTTCTCAACATTTTGACACTTTGTTCAACAAATTTTTGTTCTGCATATTTTTACTTTGTCGTCATAATTAAGAGGGAGGTTTGATGGATCAAAGAGTGATGGATTTTTCGAATAACTGTAAGGGTAAGAGTTTCAAAACATCACGAAATCTGTCAAACTTTCAAACAGCTACGTCATTTTCAGACACTAGTTACAGTGATAGACGCTGATTTCATAATTTCTGAAAATTGTACTTTTATGCAAAAGAAGAAAAAGTAGTAAATTCTGTGGTAGCAAAGCTATAATACCTTTCACAAATAAGAAAGTTTCCATACATGAACTTAAATATAATCGGTCCGCTTGTATGACAGCTATATACTATAGTTATCCGATCTGGGAAATTTGTTCGTAGGTTGTAACGTTGCCCTGGACTATAATCTATGCCAAATTTTGTGAAGATATCTCATCAAATGAAATTTTTTTCCATACATTCACTTGACGCCGGTCGTTCCTGGAGAGAATCGAGATTTTGTGATCCATATCTCAAAAAATGATTCACTAGTTCGCTAGACCAAATAAGTTTCTAAAATTTTGACAGCTTTTAAGCAACAAATTCAGTGGTTTAAAATATATTTATCGTTAAAAAAGACTTTTCGAACAATTTTGGGGAGAATTATCGTTTAAAATTGAACATACAGTTAGAAGGCCGAAAAAAGCGAAGCGTTCAAATTTATTGATCCAAAAATTTGTACACGTATTATGGGTTTAATTTAACTGTATTTTAAGACTTAGTATTAGCTGTGGAAATTCGTAAGAGAACTCGTCTTTTAACTCTTCTTCGATTATAAATAGTTATTAGGAGAAAATTACAACATTGCAGTACTCTAACCTCAAAAATACAGATAAGAATCAAAGATATGGGTTTTTTTATCATGTGTGTGTGCTCTTGTAATATCGTGTAATATCTTAAAAATATTCCCTGAAAACTTCACGCTGATCCGATAATTAGTATTTGAGTTATTCGACAAATAACAAAGAGAGCTCGGGCACTTCAAAGCGCTAGTGTGAAACTTTAAACGCGTTTTCTCAAAACTATGTTTTTTGAACTGGTGACAACTGTAACTCGAAAACCGCTCAGTAGATTTTAAAGAAATTTATACAGCTTATAGAATACATAATAAACTCGGGCCTAATCGAAGGATTTTTATTTTTTTGAAAATTTCGATTTTTTAAGACCAATTAACTGTTGATTTTTTCGCAAAAATTAAGAAATGCCGCCATTTTGTTAATTTTGAAAAAAATAAAATCCTTCCATCCAGCCCGGGATTATCTATTTATAAAACTAGTTTTTTTATCCGATTGTTTTTAGATGAATCTCCAAGAACTTATGCTTGGCACCGCAAGTACCTTTTTTGGAACAGGGTCAACACAAACAACTATAACTTGGGAAATAAATTTTTTTTACAAAATTTTCGTGACTTCAAGTCAACACATTCTATATTAATGCCACATTACTACTTTTGTAAAATAACATGATTTAGTAGCAAAAAAAAAAATACTGAAAACTCTAATTTTTTTCGTGCCTCTAACTATACCTTAACAATAATAAAATGTTCAATATTCTGCCAACTGGACGAATGGATGATATTGATTAGGACCAAAAACTGCAATACCATTGGTCTAAAAGAGAGATTGGAAATGAAGTTTAAGCCGACAACTCGTCACATCAGTAAACCGGTCAGTGTTTGGCTACGTTTGAAGATAATATTATTGAAAAAGTATTGAATTGCAGATATAAAAAGACCTTTCATCAAATATATCAACATTTCGGAGGCACACTTCAACCTTCAGCCAAAAAGTAGTTGAGTTCTAAACCACAGATGTAAAAGTTGGTATATTAAGAATCGCTGTCTTCTTCAGCTACCCGCGTACCAAACCGGCATTCTTTTTGTTATTTGCGTCACTCCTTTCTGCTTTCGTTACTTTTAATGCAGTTATTTGTGGAGTTGCTCCTCTGGTTTTATTACGGTTAATGGCATTCATGCATCCTTACCAAAAATTAAAAATAAATTTAAAAATTTTTATTGGAAGTAAAGCGATTAAAAAGTTCACAAATTTGTAAAATACATTACTTTTTTGCACCTGCGGCTTTGGAAAATTTTGAGGGGGTTTTTTGGTCTATACGCCTAACTTTAAGCATTTTTCAAACTAAGATAAAAAAATTAAAAAAAAAAAAAAAAAACAATTTACTATTCATTTAGTATATGATTTTTAGTGAAATTTACAAAATACAAATAAAATAAAAAATAATAATAAATAAAAACAACAACAACAAATCTTCGGACTACAGTTCAGTCGACTGGGAACTGCTTCCTGCTTAACATGCCTCCAACCCTTATAATGTCTAAAACAAACCAATAGAAAAATCTTTTTATTGATTATATGGGTTTCCTCGGGTAAAAACAGCCTTTTTACAACAATTTTTTCCTCAAATAAAAAATGAAATATTTTATTAAAAATTTTTTTTTTTTTGCAAATTGGGCCCGCCTTGGCAGGATAACTCCTTACAGGATCATCTAAAGTAAAGTGAAGTGAAAGTGACTTAGAACTTGAATGAAAATTTCGCGACAGTTTATTTTTTTTTTAATATTTGTCATCGAAAAAATCCTTGATAAAAGTCTTTAAGAATTGTATCTCAATGACCTGTGTAAAATTTCATTAGTAGTTCTTGGGAAATCTTGACAACCGAATTCAAAAACACAGTTTCGAGAGAAACGCACTTAACCTAGCTAGCCTCAAGCGGACAAGTCCTCAAGGCTGTATCTCCGAAAATATTACTCGGATCAACTTGAAAATTTATGACAATATTGTAGAGGTGTTGTAGAATTTAATAAGACAATGAAAAAAAATGATTTTTTTGAAAACCGTAAACCCTTGTAAACCCATGTAACCCCATAACACATACAATTTTTATATTGCTCAAGTTTATTGGTGGCTAGTCTTATACATATTAATTTTTATTTAAATTTAATTTTTATACGTATTTTTGTTTAAAATTTTTATATTTTCTTATTTAATTATTGTTTAATTTTTTTGTGTAATTTTTTATATTTTTATTTATTTATTTTGTTGTTCTTATTATTTTTATTAATTTTTTTATTTATATTTTTTTATATATATTTTTATTATATATTTTTGTTTACTTTTATTTTAATCTCTTTCGTCATTTGTTTGTCATTTGCTTTCACCGGTTATTGTATTTGTTATAATATTTAATTACTTAATATTTATTTCATAAATATAAAATTGTTTGAAATAAACTCCCCCCATGAACCAAAAGTTCATTTACGAAGTCAATAATTGCGCCGAAATAGGTTATTGGCATTAGCGGCAGCGAATGCGGCTCGCCACCGGCGCTAATAATTAATTAAGTTTTTTACAATTTTTGTTGTTTTTTTCTTAACACTCACATCAATTAATTGTCTCGCATTTTGATTTACGTTGGGAAACAATTTTGACTTTGTGGATCAAATACAGAAGGAACACATATATTTTGTGTCGACAGTTATTATGATTACTTTTTTTATTTTAGATTTTTTTTGAACTTGATTTATTTTTTTTTTTTTCAATTAATTTTTTTATTTTTATTTTAAATTTTTTTGCTTGGTTCTTTGATTGTAATTCTTGATTTTAACTTTCACTTTTTATTTTATTTTTGTTTTACTCGTCACTGCACATCTGTATGCTTTTTTAATTATTCTAAAATTTTTTATATTAATTTGATAATACTCGTTTTAAAAGAACTTCAGCAGCGGTGCTGTCAATCAAAGCAAAAAGTGCCGCTTCCAATATTTTTTCACGCACAAACAAACATGGAATTTTCTCTCAGAATTCAATGAACTTGACATATTTATTAAATTATATATAATTCTTCCATAAAATATTTCCAGTTTTATTGTAGTTAAGAGGATTTTTAAAAATATTTCCAAAAATATTCCGAACAATATTTTTATGATTATTATATTTATTTTCTTACTTTTTTTATATTTTCAATTTTTTATTTATTTTTATTTTTTATTTATTTTATTTTTAATTTATTTATGTTTTATTAATTTATAGTTGTTTATATTTTTTTATTTTTTTTTTTTATTCATATTTTTTTTTTATATTTATTTTTTATATTTATTTTTTATATTTATTTTTTTTTTTTATATTTATTCATAAATTTATACCAATATCTTCTATTAATACTTTCAGAAGTAAAAAATATTTCACTATGCCTTCCAACATAATAGTCCAATTTGCTCATTGTTCTGTGCTGTTAACTAAAATGTTTGCCCTGCGTTAAATCTAACGATGCCAAGTTCGTGATCAAAACAAATTTAACCCTTAGTTGAACCTTAAATCAATTGACTGCATTGAATGGATAGATATCAGTATGACAATGCTGTTCATTTAAACGCTGTTTACTATAGTGAATGGAAAAAGTTGTCTGTTTCTGTCAAATCAGCTGATCTAAATTCTATTTGTCACTGACAAAAAACTAATTAAGTTTTGACTAGCAAATGGAACTGTTTACAAGTTGTTTAACTCGTGTTCGTAGTTTACCAGCATATATTTCGTTCTTCCTTTTCGCTATGCAGCGCAGTTAGAGATTCCAAGTGTAGCCAGTCCTTCTCCACCTGGTCTTTCCAACGAAGTAGAGGTCTTCCGCGGGAATCGGCTGGTACTGCGTTGAACACTCTCAGAGCTGGAGTTTTTCATCCATTCCGACGACATGACTTAGCCAGCGTATCCGCTATCTCTTAATTCGCTTAACTAGTGTCAGTGTCATCGTATATCTCGTATAGCAAAGAACCATAAATCTTCCGCAGAACCTGTCTCTCGACTCCTCGCTACTCCAACTCCTCAGATGTTGTGTTCGTTGGCAAGAGTTATTCTGCTTTCGATTTTGAGACTGAAGTCTTTGTTGGTGTTAATGCTGGTTCCAAGATAGACGAATTCTTCGACTTCGAAGTGATGACTGTCAAAAAAGATGTGGGAGCCAAGTCGCAAGTGCGACGACTGTTTGTTTGACGGCAGGAGATATTTCTCTTGCCCTCTTTCACTACGCTGCAACAGCGTCTTCGGTGCGCACTGTTCGGCGTCTCTGCGGATGTGCGGTATCCATTAGAGTGAACGTGATGCGAAACCGATTCATGGTTGCTTGAATTACCGACTCTGCTGCGCGATTATGTCGATCGAATATTAGATGCAACTCGTGAACCTAACCATTATTTTAATAACAAATTTGCGCGATTTGGAAAGCTCTTCTGGAGTAAGTCTGTTTATTAAGAGATGACAGACCAAACTGAGTATAAATCCCTAAACAGCCGTCAAAACGATCAACTAAAAAAAGGTATTGCGCTACATACGAGTATATCCCGAACTTAGTGATAGTCAGTTTTAAAATTATAGACTAATAATGTTGGGAAGGAACCTCGGTAAGGCATTTGTCAAAGTTATAAGCGCCAGACCCCACTTGAAGGTTAAGCCCCCACAGCGCATTGTTGCGCATTAGCGACTGAGATAAAAAGACATTAAATTAAATGCAGAATTGTGCTAAAGAAAAAGGTATATTTGCGCCTTAATAGCCATCGCTAGCGCTGAAGAGACGCTCAGTACATCTATGCCGCTCACTGCTTAGAAGCACACACTTACAAAAACAAAATTGCTGAAATAAAATAAGAAAACCATTTGTTTTCTCAACAACCAACCATTAAAAAGCAAAAAGCAGTGGCGGCAGTGGAAAACTACAAATGTGTGTTGAATGCGCCTCGCATTGGGACGCCAGCTTGTCCGCGCGCCCAGGCCAACTAAGCCATCGACTCAACATCGCTTGGCGCGCTCTCACGACGACGCTACGATTTGGCAGGCCAGAGCTGTTGCTTCAATTGCAATTTTCTTTCGCTTGCTGACCACAAGCAGTGCAAGCACCACAGAGTGGCCAAGCGTTTCTGCAATGCAGTCATCGCGCGCGCACTCCAACGATCACAACGTATCGCAGCGGTCAAGACGCGTTTGCGCACAACAAACGTTTATTTCGCCGACTTGATGAACGCGGCGCGGCTATTGTCAACGAAGCGTTTTGCCGTCCGGCATAATCAGTGTGATTACTGTTATTAAAGTTGTTATTATTCGACTGTGTTGTTTAGTGTGTTGTGTGTGCTTTTTGTTTTTTCCTCTGTCATTTATAGCAATGCGATTTGGCGCTCGTAAGGCGAACGCGTCGCGCCGCGCCATACTTTTGGTCCGCCTGTGGCGACGCGTTGATTTAGCGCGTATCAATGAAAATCTGAGATGCAATATGTTTGGTATTTTTGTTTTTTTTTTGCTGTTGCTACAATTATTGGTGTTGTTGTTGTTATTTGCGCGTTGATTGTGTTATAAATAGAAGTACGGTTGCTCATTAAAACCGAAGTAAAATAAAAGTAATTAATTTGCCATTTAGCTCAACTGTTGTTTTATAAGGAAGCCGTCGTCGCGCGCTTGGCGAATGTGGATTTCGTTGGCGACGCGCGTTCGTAATTTTGCAAAATATTTGCCATTGAAAGTAACTCTTTAATCGCCAGCATACACAGTTCGATTGCATTTGGCAAATGTCGAAGGTCAATTTTATGTGAATGCATTCGGTGCGGTGGCCACGCGCCTCTCTAACGGTATTATCGTGCGCGC
Organism: Bactrocera correcta; assembly: GCA_027475135.1. Taxonomy (NCBI): domain Eukaryota; kingdom Metazoa; phylum Arthropoda; class Insecta; order Diptera; family Tephritidae; genus Bactrocera; species Bactrocera correcta. The sequence goes on from CM050326.1 coordinate 41,555,434, forward strand.
TTTTTTCCTGCTTTTGCACTGTGCAGCCGCGCGCGGTCATATATATAATTGAGTGTGTGTGTGTGTGACTGTGCCACTTTGGTTGGTTGCGTCAATTGTAACAGCGCCGCCTGCCACAATCGCCTGACAGCGCCGCGGCAGCGCCAATCAAATTGTCGTTGGAGTGGACGAAAACACTGCTTTGCACACAAAATGCAACTAAAGTTATTGTTGTTGCTATTATTGGTAGTTATTTGCAGAAATTTACTACACTCGGAAAATGCGCGCGTCAACACACACGTACATACAGTGCGTCTGTATGTGCGCGCGCGCTTGGTTGTTTACTTTTCCACGCGTCATTTCTTCGCGTTCGTTTGCTTTGCGTGCTCATGCAAGATACTTAAAAAGATACTACTAACTATTATACTAAATACACTTATGTACTTAGAATTTCCACATTCGCCACCAGCTAGCACTTAACCGATTGCTCTGCCGCGCTCAGTCGGCAATATATCAGCGCCATCGACCGACGCACCCACCCGCACATGCAATCAGCCATCATCTCCCTTAGCGCCCATCATTGCGCTCAGTTGATTTAGGTGAGCGCAGCGCTGGCGCGAGACAAATTTTTCCGCATTGTATTACATAAATGCCAACAAAACGCTTAGCGCATGTCGTTCTACAATGTATGGGCGCACTGTGTGACAAATGGCATTAAATAGTTAAAAATTAAATTCACTATGACTTAAGGGGGGAGCCTGCTTTAGACGCTTCAAAAATCGATTTTTTTTGGGAGGAAAGAAATAATTGTTTTAAACGAAATTTATTTATAGTTATATATTTAAACATCATCCGAAAATTTTTTGGATACGAAATCTTTGATATTCTGCCTTTGGGTAGTAATTGCCCGATGCATCTCGCATGCGCATTTGTCGGACGGCGGGCAGGATGCAGATCGCAATTTCTATCGGAAACAAAAATTCAAAGAGATTCGTATTTGTTAATAACTTATCTTCTAGTTAAACTAAAAATATTCCAAAAAAGGAAGAGCAAAATTCTAAAGTTTTTTTAAAATATTAAAGAAAAGTGGTTTTTGACTAAAAAAAATTTTACTTCGTATTAAAAATATATTCAAACTTAACTTTTCTTATTTTTTTTAGTTTTAGTTCTAGCTTCGACAATATATCGAATTTTTCAAGAGATTTAAGCAAAAAGAAAAATCGATTTTTTGAAACTTCTAAAGCAGGCTCCCCCTTTAAGAGAATTCAGTTTTATTACGATATATTATTAACACGCAGGCCTTGGAGCTATGGGTCTCTCAGCTCAGTTAGCGTTTGTTGGCAACCAGTACATGTGGAGTTGCAAACGCCGTTTGGCTAAGCGTGGAACGTTAGAGGTCCATGGAACTAATGGCTCTTAACAGGGTGATCAAATGGTCGCGATGAAAGGTGTCTGAAGTGTTCATTATCCTTTGTCCTAAATAGGCGTGAAAGTTAAAGATTTTGGAAGATGCAACTTGTCAAAGTTTCAGGGAGAAAGTTGAGATGGAAATATTGCGACACTTTCTCCTCCACTGTCCAGCTTTCGTCAAACTAAGGTTGAAGCATCTGGGTTGCCATACTTTCTACGAAGAAGTAGAAGATAACCGGTTCAATAAATTTGTGTCTGATTGTAGGCGCTTTGTAGAAATGCGACGGTCTTTTTGATCCAAACCTAAGAGTTCTGGGCATGACAATGGACCTAACCTACTATTAATTCAGAGTTGTAAGATGATCTCTTCGAAAAATGTATAATAAACTATCCACCTGGTCTTTGCAATCAAGTAGAGATCTTATTCTTCCTCTGCTTCCCCCTGCGGTATTCGCCGTTGTCAATGCGCAAAGGACCATAAATCTTCCGCAGAACCTTTTTTTCCAAAACTCGTAACGCCAAAACCCAGCGCACTAAGTTGGGTAGGGATGATTCGCTTTCTCACTTTAGCTGACCTTTAAACGGATATTTTTTTGGCTAGCCAGAGTTTACTAGGTCTAAGATCGAGAGGCGTGAGCTGCCTGAGCCATATGTAAAAGAATCGGTTCTGGCCAACCAAGTGAATGGCACTCAGAGAACTTTCCTCACTTGCGCGTACTTCTACATATGGCCACATCCTTCAATAATATCTCCAAACGTGTTTTCAGTTCTATTGGAAATTTCCTTCAAATCGCTTCTAAAGTAGCGAGTTTAATATGGTATTTACCCCAAATCTCTTAAGTGGAAGGTATTGAAGACTGGCATTCCATTTGAATTCCATGTTACCAGGATGTATTACTTCACATTTAACCTATTTAGTATTCTCTTCAGTATTCCTTCTAAGCAACGCCATTCCATAGTGAGTTATTTAAGCATATTACATATGCGCTGGTTCCTGCAAAAACCTCGGTTCCATATCAAAAACTTTTTATTCTTTCCGTTCCATATCTTCAGTCCGGATTTTTAAAAGTCTCTGTGCCCTTTGTCGGGTTGTCTCTCTCTATTATTTATCGAAATAGTTTCAGCGTCTATCGCCTCATATGATACCAATCCATAATAATTCACGTAGTAGTTCATACTACAAGTATTACATAGTTATATAAAAAACTTAAGTCCTGATCTTTTCTTAGGCAACTTCTCCCTCAGTAGTCCATTTATTTGTTTTTTTTTTCTTGTTCTTGGATGAAATCAGTTGGTTCTAGGAATGTTTCTTATGACTAACAATCGTAACTCTATAACTTCATTTAATTTCTGCCCCGAAAGATGAGTTTAATATATGTATTTTACCCACGTCATTTATTGTGATGTGATAATAATAAAGTTCAGAACTTCCCATAACTTCAATCATGGGGGGTTTTCCGTTTGATGAGCATAAATATAAAGGTATACAGTGGTTTTTGTGGTTTAAGGAACGAAAGATTTTAAGATTAATTTAAAATGACTCAAACTACACTAATTATATGACTTCCGATAAAATTCACAGAAAGACATTTTCAGCGCCATTTGCTTTGGGCAATCTTCGAGCATCAAGCTCATCACTTATGTATCTCGTTGACTAAAAATTATTATGTGTTATTTCAATGGGGTTAAATATGTGAATGTTCTTATTATTTTTAGAAGCATGTTAAGCGCCTGAGAATGTTAATAAAAGTTAAGGTAAAAAATGTAAATGAACAAAAGGATTTAAGTTGGAGTAATTTGGGCTTCTTGGCTGTTGCCCATATGCTAACATAAATATTTTTTTGTCGTATAATAATTGTTTATATTGAAATAGTATAATTATTATTGCTTTTTGCATATAATTATTATTGATTTTTGCATATAATTATTCATTTTATTATTATTATTATTTTTTTTTGTTTTGCAGAAGAACTGTTTTTTGTTTCGATTGTTTTTATTATTATTTTCAATATTTTTTTCAATATTTTTTTGACAATGAAACCAAAACATTTGTGTAAACATTAAAAATAAGCTACATGAACACACTTTAAAGAAAAGTTCGCACTGAAGAAAAAAAAAAAAAAAAAAAAAAAAAAAAAAAAAAAAAAAACATTTCCTTTATTATTATATAACTGTAAATTCGGTATTTTAATATAAATTAAGTGGAACATTCGTCAACAATGTTGCCAGATGTTTTTAGACTACTCATGCAAGTTTCTAGCGTTCTAGCTACATCATGATTCTAACGCAGTTTTTGTAAAAGATTAAATGCAAAATCTTTTGCACAATAATCGAAAAGAAACAACATTGGTTTTTCATACAAATGGTATCTTTAATGTCTCGATAAAATTCCTCTTACTATATAAACAATAAAATATACGTCATATAAATAAATATGCTAAAGTTCAGAGAGTGCTTATCTAGAAAATGACCTTCTTTAAAGTATTTTTCTGTTTTAATAACCCATCACAAACTGAAAAATCTACAATGACTCAGTATATTATACACATGAACGTCTCATTCTCCAATGAGATCAGAATCAATATTAAATTTGTGATAATATTTTTTTAGGTCAAAGTGAATATATGAAATGTAGTTATTCTACGCCAATAAAGAAGGAGAAGTTATTCATAGAGCTAAAAGTGCGTTCAATATCTGCTAAAAAAAAAATAGCGTTTCTTAAACAAAATTTTATATGTGACCTGGCCTACGAAAAGGGGGCTTAGGTGTCAAAAAATCAATCTTGGAATTTATATTTCAAAAAATTACTGAAGGCATGTAGCATTTTTTGAATAAATGGTTTATAAATCGGCTTAATTTAAAAAAGATTCCGACTAAAAAAGGAAATTTAATGCAGGGAAAGTGTGGCCACTTATGTATGTTTACTGTACATTCATTTCCCTCTACAGAACATTTGCCTCTTATCTTGTTTCTATATAGTAATCAAAATATTGGGCCTAATCATTGAATCCGTTTCGATCGAAATATGGTTCGATATGATCGAAAAAATTTGCGTTGAAATCATTGAAACCGTATCGAAAATAAAATTTTCGATCGAAGTGAACTCACTTACCGACTTGATAAAATGCTTTCCGCGGCACATAGATGTCGCTAATTTCGAAATCATTGATACCGCAATATCGAAAATTTGTGTCGAAATCAATCCGTTGGTGAGTGCGTTGCGGAATTCTTACAAAAATGGATAATTTGTAGGTATTTTTAAAAACAATTGCTAATGACGCAATCATTTATATTTTAAATTGATATTTTAGAGATAAGAGACAAAAACACACCAACAAAAAACAATTTGAAGTGTTAGTAAGTGAAATGAAGCTGCACCCCAACATAGCGAAAGGATTTTCGCAAAGAGCACCAGGCGAATTGAATCGATAATGTAGTTTGACATTTGTGTTTTTTGATAAAGCAGTTTATCGACGGAATGAATGATTGCATGAAAATTTTCGATCGAAAATCTGTATCGTATCGAAATCGAATTCGTTGCGGATTCAATGATTAGGCCCATTATTTGTATAGTTGAAGGCACTATGGCAACACTATTCAACGGAATAATACTTCAATTGACCAAAAATACAAAGCTGACACAGATTTTATGAATTGATATCTTAAGAGCAGAGAAATTTCGCATTAATTTTTCTTCTTCTTTATTGGCGCGGACACTGCTTACGCGGTTATAGCCGAGCTTAATTCGAATTAATTACAGAGATCTAAATCAGCTGTCTCAGGCATGTTCGTAAATAATGAAATTTGCCAATATGGACATTCCTCAAAATCGGATAGTTCCCATAACTGGACAAATTTCATGAGCACAAATTTTTCATTAATACTTTCATACAAAACCTATTCCTAAAACCGGACTTGATTATGTTTCAATGGCCGGACACGGACGCTATTTTGGTTCAAATTATATATGATAAACGGACAAGATTCCATAAAATGGGTTTAGAAAATTGTATACAATTTATAATTCCTGTTTTTTTTTAATTCTTATTAATTTTTTTTAGAAACAATGTGTAATATATTCACAGCAAGTAAACCGAGTTGCGCTTTGACACCTTGGTTCGAAGTGACTCAATGAAAATTTATTGTCATTCCATTACTCCTATCTGACATTGCCTCGCATTTACTAGTTCAGTAAAAATAAAGTGCGGAGTTGCAGCTTCTGACTCTAAGGATAAATTTTAAACCAACTTTTTTTCCATGCTACATTAGCCAGATCAAAACATTGCGCCGGTGGGTGTCCAATTATGAGGAATTTCACGGTATAATTTTGCCATTTAATCCATCCATTAGAATGTTCATTTTTAAGCCCTTTTCTGTAATTATTGTTTTTGTGTTTAAAGAGAAATGTTAGCTCCGATTTAGAGAATCTCCGATTTTTTTAATTTCTCTCCAACCCGAATGGCTGCATAAGAATAATATAGGAAAAATTCACTTACTAATAAAGTAATCTGGAAAGATATCCTGGACATAAAAATTACTCAAATAAAAAATTAATTGTCAACACGATTCTTCTCAGTCATTCCTTGGTTAGGTGATACAAAATTAGAGGCACAGCCTAGATTTAATTTTGTCCAAACTAATCGGCAACAATTTTTTTTTTTTTACAAAATTGATCGAGAACGTTATAATTACACTCGGCTGACGAATCAGCATCTATGAGTATGGTCAGAGTAGAGAGTGTGAAATACTGACAGATGACAATAGCTCTCGAGACAGCATAAAAATGGACGCTTAAGATTTTTTGTAGTTAAACAACTGATTAATAATTCATTCAGTGTTGTGTTATAAAAACTAACTGTCAGGCAGCCATTTTTAGCAAATAACGGCTGTTACTATCAAAACCCTTGACGATTAGGTTGATTGTTTATTACCAATATACATTAACTATTTTGTACTTTATTAAAACTAGTGTTGCCAGATGTTGAGAAAAATTGATTTATTATAATTTAGGCTACAAATGTGCATAAGTACTAATTTTTTTATATATATATTTATTTATTTTTTTTTAATTTGTGTTTATTTTGTTTTACTTAATTTTTTATATTTTTTTTTATTTTTTTAATTACGTTTTTAATTTTTTTATGTTTTATTTTTAAATTTTTACATATTTACACTTTCATTTGTTTTTTTCTTTCAATATTTTTACTCATCTTCAGATATTATCTAACCGCTCAGCATTTGGAAAAATTTCATTTTAAACTTTTTTTACTTTCTTTGCTCGCTTACATAAATAAATAACTGTTTGGGTTCAAACTAACTGTTCGAGGTGAAAACCAGTAACCCGATTAAATACAGTTATTTTGAGCTTCAAATGAAAAGTGAGCGAGTCATAAAATTTTATACAAATTATTTACACGCTAATTTTTGTGCAGAGAAAATTTGTTTCGCTCACAAATTTATGAGTTTCGCTTCCGAGTGTGTTGTAACTCGACACACTGTACAAATGATAGTAACAACAACAGTTCGAGTGCGGCGCTGTCGCAGCTGCTGCTGCTGCTCATCGCTTCTTATCAAGAATTACACTGCACATGTACAGGTACAACTGCTGTTGACAACAACAACAACAACAACAAAAACAACAGCAATAATAAAAACAATAAACACTTGCGTCTTGTAAGAATAACAAGTAATGCCACTTCGGTGTGCAAACTCACCGCCTCTTGACGCTTTAAGCCCAGTGCAAACGCTTGGCATTTGGTGAGCGCAACACAGCAACAACACCAACAGCTGACTGTGACTGGCTGGCTGTGTGTGTTTGTGAGTGTGTGGTAACGCATCTCTTCCTTCATCTTTATCACCGTTTGATATCAGCAGCGAATTCAGCGCTTTGTTGAAATCGTCGCGCATTGAAATCTTCATTGAATCAGTTAGTCAGTCGCTAAGCAAAAGGCCAAGTTAATAGTAGTAGACAATCGTCAGCGCGCGCCCTACGGTTTCTTGTTGCTACTTCGCGTTTGTCGACGAGATTCTTGACAATCGTTGTGTGCTGTGTGTAACGTGTAATAAACGCGCGGGCGTGCGCCTTCTTCGCTTTTCGGTTTTGGCTTGTTTTTTTTTTTTTTACAAACAAAAGCCAAATATTAATCAATAGCTGATCTGTTTGCTGATTAAGATTGAGTGTGTTTATATTAAAAAAAACCGTCAAAGTTATTGTTTATTCGTTGATAAGAAGTAAAAAAATTATAGAAAATTAATATATAATGAAAGAAAAAAAAATAAAAATTAAAAATAAAATTAATAAAAAATTTTAATTAAAAAACAAATAAACATTAAAAAATAAATATAAGAAAAATTAAATAATAAAATTATAATAAAAATAAAAAAATTAAATTATAAAAATAAATTTATTATACATAAATGTATGCAATATATGTATATTTATATATAAAAAATTACTAAGGAAAACTAATAATAATATACAAATAAAAAAGATTGATTAGAAAAAATAAAATAAAATATACAAAAATATCAAAAAAAAAAAAATTAAAGAAAAAAAAAAATAAAGTAAAAATTAAAAAATAAATAAAAACTAATATATATAAAAATCTATATACTAATATTATAATACAATAAAAAAAAATAATAAATTATAAAAATAAAAATAAATGTGTGTACATTTATGTATGTATATGTATATAAAAAAAAATATTAAAGAAAACTAAAAATAATATACAAGCAAAAAAACAGAATAATAAATTATGTTTTATAATAATAATAAATTATTATCAATAACAATAATAAACTTTAATAGAAAAATAAAAAAGGAAAAAATTGTAAAATAATACCATTAAATAAAAAATAAAATAAACAATTAAAAGAATTTCATAAATTAGAAAAAATAAATAATAAAATTTTAATATTAAATAAAAAAAATATATTTGAACTAAAAAAATGTAATACCAAAATTAATAACAATAAAAAGAAATAAAATATAAAAATAAAGACCAAAATATTTTTTATAATCAGATTAATTGTAATAGAAAGTAAAATAAAAAAAATTAAAATTCATAAATTATAAAAATAAATAATAAAATTATAAATACAAAAATAGCAATAAAAACTTTAAAATAAAAAAAAATTATTTAAATTAAAAAAATTAAAATATAAAAATAAATGTGTACATATATTATTAAAAGGAATTACTAAAGACTAAATTATTATTTATATTTATAATAATTTTAATAGGGAATTAAATAAAAAATAAATAAAATTTAAATACAAAAATAACAAGAAAAAATTTAAAAGTAACAAAATATTGAAATAAAAAAAATTGGTTTAAATTAATAAAAATATAATTACAACTAAAAATAAAAAGGAAAATTGCAAAAATTGTTTAAATTACAGATATTTTATAAACTAGAAAAATAAATAAGTAAAATTTTAAATACAAATATAAAAAGAAAACGATTTAAAACGTAAAAAAAAATATTTAAACAAAAAATATATATTTAAATTTACAAAAAATATTCAAATTAAAAAATATATATATTTATAAAAGGTTACAATAACAATATAATCACAACTAAAAACAAAATGAAAAAATAAAAAGAAATTATATTACACAAACAATTACTGTAATAATAAAACAAAAATATAATCACAATTAAAAACCAAATGAAAAGATAGAAAAAATTACATTACACAAACAACTTAATCTTAATAAAAAAAAAAATTATAATAAAAATATAATTGCAGTCAAAAGCATAAAAAATAGAATAAATCTCTGTGATATTCTACAAATAGTATAAAACACACACGTACAATAAGTTAGCGTGAATTTAATTTTCAATAGTTTTTATCGCGAAAAATACACACACATATTTATGTGTGTTTGTATTTGTGCGCCAAGCATCTAAACAAATTATTGCTAATTAAACAGAGTGACGACAAATTCGCATTGCTATAAAAATATACGGGGAAAAAACAAAAAAAAATTAAAGAAATTTAATAAAAAAAAATATATATCTCATATAAAAAAATTAGAAACAACAAAAAAAAAATATTCGAAAAGCTAAATAAAAAATAGAATATTGAAAATGTTTATAAAATATGCATGCTTCTACAATTGCTGGCAAACATGTATACACATACACACGCATATATACAAAAAAACAGCAGTGTGCTAATAAAAACAGGAATATTAATATTCATGCATTATCACTAAATTAACGAATTTGTGTGCCATCATCAACTCAAGTGTTTTTGTTAAGATAATTTCACTATCAACACAACAACAACAACGCGCATAGTTTTTAATATATTTTTCGTGGAAAACCCAAAAAGTGCTCATCATTTACACATTCTTATCGCGCCTGAAAATCTACGCTAAGTAGAGGACATTTGACACTTCTTTTTCGCCATTCATTTGACACTTTTGATTGGTGTACAAATATCTAATACTCGTAGTGTCCAAACACACATACATACGCACGTAAAAGTGTGCTGCATATTTTTTTAATTTAAACTAATTTATTGTAAAAGCGGTGCGCTGCAGGCACCACACTTAGCATGAAGTTGTCAAAGAGTTTGGATGAGCTAATTTTGAGCGCATCGCGTCTAAGTCTGAATAATTTACGTTCGCCGACTCGTAAGAAAACGAAAAATGTTAGTATATTTACATTTATAAGCTATTCTGTAGTTGAAAGTTTAAGCTTTCATACAATATATTTATGTGTATGTTTGTACTACGTGCGTTAGCTGCTGGCAACATTCTCAGCGGAAAGTGTACAAAAACTTAAGATTTTGAAATTTATTTATTATTATTTATTTATTTCTTCTACTGCGCAAGCAACAAATAGACGTAAATTACAAGCGCAGATAACAGTGTTTTCTCACAACAATGACGCCAGAGTGTGCGAGTGTGTGTGTTCAAATTTATTTATATTTAAATTGCAGCGCTGCGTTTTAGTGAGAAGGTAGTGGAGCTGAAATTTTTAAATATAAAATTAAAAAAAAAATATTAAAAACAAAATTTTCCAAAATATGTATATTGAATTTTAAAACATTTCTTTTTTAACAAATTTGGTTTTTTTAATTAAAATTATTGTGAAAATAATCAATACAAATTTTTTTAATATTAATTTATCAAACTAAAATTGCATTTCAGTGTTTTAAAAAAATATTTTTAGTAAATTTTTTAGTTGGAAGCATAGTTTAAACAAATTAGCAAAAATTCTAAAATATTTTTTTAAAATTTTTTTTTAACAGATTTCAATTTATTTATTATAATTTTTTTTAATATATCATTAAAATTTAAAGTTTTCAAAAAAATATATTTTTTTTTTTAATTTTATTTACAAAAATTTATTTTTTAACTTCAAATTGTGGGGAAAAAAAATCTAAAATTTTTAAAATTAATTTAATATACTGCAAATTTCACTGTTATAGAAAACATATTTTTATTCCTTTTTTTAAATCTTGGTTTTTCAGTGGAAAAGATAATATAAAAAATTTACATATATCTTTCCAACAAATTTCGTTTTTTTAGTGCAAAATATAGTTGAAAATTGAAAAATCTTGATTTTTAGTGTTAACTGTAAAAGAATGCATAAAAATACAAACACTTTTAATAACAATTTAATAATGATATTAACGGTGTATTTACGGGCAAAAACGACCATTTTCACTGATTTTTTTCTATGAAGAATTTATTCAAAATTTTTTCAAAGCTTTTTAATACAATTTTTAAAAAACAAAAACTCGATTTGCCTCGTTTTTAAAATAAGCTTTATTACTCAATTTTTGTTTTTCGTTCTTACCTTTTTACGCTTTTGTTGTTCTCTTTCCTTTTTGTGTTTCCAATTGTAATTCATTCTGCGCTTACTAAAAATAAAAACACGTTTTAATTTTTTTGTTTGTTTTTGCAAATTTTTAAATGCATATCCGGAAATTTAATGAAATATACTTATTGTTATCATATATCTTTATTGTTGCGTGAGGTCCAGCTGATGATGATTAAACAAATGAAAATCAAACATATGACATATTATGGCTTAAGTACTTCCTTTAAGTACACAATATTTTCAGTTATGTAAAAACAAAAAAAAAAAGAAGAAACAATTAAGGGAGAAATCAAAAAGACGCGAAAACAAGACAGTAACACAAAAATCCGCAAAAAGTGCAAAAAAACCTGTGAATTGTTTTATGTAATGTATTTTATTTCATTCATCACTTTTGGTTTTGAATATCTTGTTTTTTGGTAAGAAGTACATATTCACATAAATAATTTTTAATAAATTTATAGAGGTTATATTTAAAATTCTTCACAGCGCAACCTAAACATCCTTTATTTGTCCATATCTCTAATAAGTTTGTTTAAATCTCAAGTTGGTTGAATGGTTTTTGTTTTTCTAGATAACACTAAATTTCTTTATATTTTATTTTTTTTTCTCTTCTCCGAAAGCATCATAGTGAAAGCATTATAAGAATCATAACAGTTCCATATACGGATCACAACCTTTTAATGCTTATTTTTTGTAACGGCTGGGCCATCTAACGTTTTAAATTTGAATTATCTATATTTCGACATTGGAAACGTCAAATACCATTTGTAAAGTGACAGATATTCAGTAAAAAGTCTAAAATTTACGAAATGGGTCGCTATTCACTAAAAGAAAACTGGGAAATATTGACAGATTGGGCAGAAGATCGTTTGACCGAGGATGGTCAATTTTACCGAAAAATCATCTTTTCGGACGAAGCTCATTTTCACCTCGACGGTTACGTTAACAAGCAGAATTGTCGCATTTGGAGCACAGAAAACCCGCACGTAATCGTCAAGAAGCCAATGCACCCAGCAGGAATTACTGTATGGTGCGGATTTTTCGATCTGGTGGAATCATTGGCCCATTTTTCTTCGAAAATGAAGAAGGAACCGCCGAACCATCAATGGTGAGCGATATCGCGAACCGAACCGAATTTTTCTTCAAGCAAATTGAAGAGGAAGACTTTGTATTAAATATGCACCGTTTTGTTCGATAATTTGTTATAATTTTGAAGGAAATTTCATTACGCCAGTCTGATAGAAACCTTCGTTCCTTTCAGTCAAAATACTGGGTTAGTCTGTTTTTACCAGCTTAGCTTGGGGGGAATTTCTACCAACAAAATCATTCGCCCAAGGCAGAACAGATAGAACTCACATGGTGACAAGTTCGGACTGTAAGGTGAGGCATATGAACCTCCCAAGCAAGTTTCCAGTTTCTGCCGAGTCATAATCCTCGTCTTTTGATGGAATACAGCTGACAGCTTTTGTGCGATTACTTACAGAAATAAATTACAAATTACTTACAATTGTTAACAATACAATTCTAAGTTAAAAATTTATCCATAGGGAACAGCTGTATACTGTAAATCCCACTTGGCCACCCTTGGCGATGGTTTATCGCGATTCAACCACGACCATCGCTTGACGTTGTCCATTTTTCATCACCATTAACCATCCGCTTCGGAAATCGCTCGATTTTGTTGCAATTCAGCACCTTTTCGCTAATGAAAATTCGGTTCATGAGCTTTTTTTTGTGTTAACTCGCATAGAACTCATATAAAGAGCTTATTTATAAATTCAGCCTTATTGAAGTGGTTTCGAACGTTTGTGCAATGTTTAATTTCCGTACGATCGAAACTGTGTTTACATGATGTACTGACCCGACGATTTTGTTCATAAGAATAGCAATCATCAGGGTGGTTCTCGGACTCATTCAACTTAGTTTGATAACTAAAACTGTTTTTTTGTTTATTCACAAACATAGAAACCCAACAAAAAATTCTTTTCATCTTCATTTAGAAACGTTCTATGTTGAAACGATATTGTTTAAGAATATATTCACCACAAATGTAACAAAACTGATATGATGAGTCACACAAACTCTTGTTGGCATTATATATGTTTCATACATCCATTTCATTTAATATTTTTAAAACAATAATATTATCTTCTTATCAATAGCAAATCTAGTTAGAATATGTGATGACTTCTTCGGTGAGCAATCCATTTATCTTTTAATTAAATTTTAGAATGACTGTGTTGGGGTGCCATTGCTTCGTGCTTTTTTTTCGAAAATTTTACTTAATTCAATTAATAAAAAATACTTTTTATCTTAATGAATTTTTAAGTAATTTACTACGCATTTATTTGCCTAACTCAGCATTTGATATATTGGGTAGTCGAAAAAGTATTTTCGTATTTTGTCAATAAATGTCCTTACAATCGTACATCTCCCGTGCTACCAATCACATACACATGCCATACCATACAGTATGGGAAAGGTGAGATTTAAAGCTTCATAAAACAAAAAAAAATTAACTTCGGGAAAGTTGAAAAAAAGTTACAGTTGTTCAATAATGAGTGAAAATAATGAAGATAACGAATTTCCTTTTTTTGTATATTGAAATTTTTGTATAAAAAAGGGAAGTCTACGGTGTCGATGCTGTATCAGGCCGTGTAGCTCAACAATGGTTCGCTCGCTTCCGTTCTGGAAATTTTGTTCTTTAGACTTACACTGATGGGATAATGTCTTTAGCTTAAAAATAGCAAAAAGTGGTCGACCAAATCGGTACATATTTGCTTATTTATTTATTAATATAAATTAAAAAATAAGTTGAAGTTTGCTTAGAAATACGAAAAGACCTTTTCGACTACCCAATATTAGGTTCATACACCTTATCAGAATTTTTCATTCACCTCCAAACGGCTAATGGATCTTATGAGTAAATATTTGCGATGGCCCAACGAAATCCGTGTCCAGCATCACCCGTGTTTGAAAAGTTAAAGTAGCTTCCACATTTCTGTTTGCCTTCTCTAAAAAAGTGAATAGTGGTTTGCGCTCAAACCATTGAAAGAAGAAATTGAAGACGAAGAAAGCAGTACAAGAGCATAAAAGTATAGTAATCTGCGCTGAACTAATACTTTTGCGAATGGAAGATATGATCCAAATTAAGAACATATTCCAGTTTACTGAGCAAAAAGGTTAAATTCTTCATAAAGTTATCACATCTGTTCTTAGTGTTGTTTGTGTTTCTATTTTGACCAGGTATTCTTTATGTGTCAGAGAAAAGATCTTAAACGAACATGCATTTAGAACTGTGAATACCTACTTTAGGCTGATAAAAAGCGGAAAATGAAGTTATCGATCGAAGTGAATTTGTCAAGATCATTTGGTGGGCTGCCGATTTACAATCCAGTTTAAAAATACAGTAAATGCGGTATTTCTTATTGATTTTCGAGAATTAAAATTAATTATACCCCTTAGATTAGGATAATTTTTGAAAAAAAAAAAAACAGACCGAAACATAAAATAACCAACATTAGGGGAAAAATAATTTTCGGACGATCTGAGGTCGGGAAAAGCGAAGGGACGTGGCTGAATATTGAGTTTTTAAGAGTTAAGAATGGTTTACCTCGATTTCCGGTAAAACTACCAGTCCTATTGAAAAAACTTATTTGACAATGTTAGAGGTAATGAAAAGGTCTATAATTTTTGTATACAGAATTTTTTCCCATAACCTCAAAATGTATGTGAAAAATTCAAATAAGCAAAATATATGAGTTTTTTATTTTCGCACAAAATCTTGTCTTCCCGAAATTTGGTGCAAAGGAACCTTCTTATGTCCCAAACATATAGTATTTTTTTAATTAATAAATAATAAAATAAACAAATAAAATATTAAATTTTCTCCCGGTTTTTTATTTATATTAATTAATTTATTATATTTAATTTTTTATTATTTTTAAATTTTTTTCCCCCTTTTTTTTTAAAATTTAAAATATTTATTTTTTCTCCTTAATTAAACTAATATCAAAAAAACTCGAATTTTCAATCCAAAGTCACGCCAATGCAACCCTAGTTTCGTATGCAAGTATTACGGCAATTCGTTTGTGTCAAAATTTATTACAATTAACTGCAATTATATATTAAAAGATGTACCATTTGCATGCATTTCGAACGTAAACGAAAGGTTTTTTAAAAGCATCAGCTTCTTCAATAAGAATGTCAGTAAATAATTTTTTTATGATCATGTCACCGTCATGCTTATGTATAAATATATATATTCAGATGAATATAGGATTATTAATATATCTGAACTTAATCACTTACGCGCTTTATGGAAAATTTTTGGAGCACACAATTTTGGAAACCACAATTTCACCAGGGAAGTCCCATTTACAAACCGAAAATGACACTAACTTTCTACCGCTAATGACACACAGTGTAAAAATAATTGGGCTACTGGAAAATTTGTTGATACTTTTAAAAATTCTTCAGTAAACACACAAAACCCCGCCATAACACCTGCCAAGCGCTGAATTCATTTTCTTTAGTGACTAATGACACGAAATTAGCATTATTGACAAATATAATATATACATATATTTGTGTATTTCCATAATTATAACTGGAAATGTTTAGAAATGCTTACTCTGCACATTGAACCCGCTGATACACATGTTTTCGCGCAAGTATTGTCACGTGACTTAATCGAAGCATCTGCTCAAGAGTCAATAATAATTAATGTATGCATATTTTAGTCAATTGAATGTGGCGTCAAATTAGCCAAATCACGTTGCTCCTAGTCAAATGGCTAATCGAACACATTAAAGGAAAAAATTACAAAAATAAACAATAAAAATTAAATAATAAAAGCAAGTAAGGAAGAGCCAAGTTGGAAAGCGGCCGAATATTTTATACACTCGCATTTAGCAGGAATTGAAAAGAGGGACATATTTTTGAATGTTGGTCAATCATAATTGGTAACCTACTAATAGATGTTATGTACTCATGTGGTTTTTTTTATTACAAATGCTACATGGTACATAGCATTCAAAATAATCGATTTACTAAAAGTGACGAAATTAAAATAGTATATGAGGAAAAATTCAAAGAGAGGTACGGTAACCCTATACCAGGTGTAGCGGTATGAAATTAATTTTTTTGTGAAAATGAAATACTCTTATTTTAAATGAGAAAGTAAATAAATGTGACCTGGTCTACGAAATGTGGCCTGGTCTACGAAAAAGGAGCTTAGGTGTCAAAAAATCATTTTTTTTTTTTATAACACAAGGTATTGACCGTTACTTCTTACACATTTTGACCACCTTTCTGGCAGTTTGTGTATACCATGCCAATAGAAAGGCTCGCCTTTTGAAGCAAACCAATCAGACAACCAATTTTCGACTTCGACGTAGAAATCGAAGTGCTGCACAGCCAATGCGTGTCGATGAAAACAATTGGAATTCAGAAGAGACCAAGTCTGGTGCATACGACGGCTAGGGTAGCAGCTGCCAGCCAAGTTTGCAGGGGCATTGTCGTTTCTTCCGGTCCATTTTGGTAGGTTTACGGCCAATGCTCGTCTCAAATTGATTATTTGTTGTCTGTAGCGATTATAATTAACAGTTTTCCCCGGTTTTAGATGCTCATGATATACCACACCCTTCTAATCCCACCAAACACAGATCATTGCCCTCTTACCGAATCGATCTGTTTTTGCAGTCGATGTTGATAGTGTTCCCGGACTAACCCATGATTTTCTCCTTTTAGAACGCTTAAAATAAATAAATTTTTCATGGCCAGTGACAATTCGATGCAAAACTGATTTTTCTTTGTGTCTTTGAAGTAAAGTTTCACTAGTGTTTTTTTTTTTTTGGTTTTCCATTTGTCTATCATTCAATTCATGTGGCACCCACTTTCCTCCTTTCCCTCCTTTCCTGTTTGTTCAATAAGCCAATAAACCACGCATAGACCAGTTTTAGTCCTTTGCGATATCAGATGGAACTCATTCTTATCCCTTCTTATTTCAATGACTGAAATTGAATTCCAACTAAATGGAAAAAAATTAAGGCTCGTTCACAACAAATGTTCCCTACCAACACATTTGTATCCTAACGCCCACATCATACCGGTACAACTGGCATATGGAAGCTAGACCACGGTCTGGACCGATTACAAATAAATTAAATATGTACATTGACCGATGTACACGATTAAAATGAAGTAAAAACTCTTAAATCTCTATATTATGTATATCAGGGGGCTAAGTAAAGAACTGGTCTGATTTTAGTTACTTTTGGAATTAAGCTAAAATATGCTTAAGAAAACATTACTACCTAACATTGACCGACATACACATTCGGAATAAAACTAACTATGAAAAAAAAAATCAACACATGGTTTTTATTCATTTTCCGCAACTAACTATAACGCTCAGAAAGTATGATCGCTTAATTTTGTTTAGATATTTAAATCTCAAAAAGAGTATCTTTGTCAAGACCGCCGATATCCCGTTCAAACTGACCGATCAAAATCATTACCTTGTGTGGAAAACCTTTTTATTTGCCGAGATATCTTCACGAAATTTTGCATGGAATGTTCTCCAAAGCAACTATACAATCTCCGAAGTTATTGTTCAGATCGGACGACTATAGCATATAGTTCCCATACAAGCTGACTAAGCAAAATCATGACCTTGTATGGAAAACCTTTTTATTTGGCGAGATATCTTCATGAAATTTAGCATGGATAATTGTTCCGAGGTATAAAATTAATAAAAAATATTATCATGTGTGAATGTAATGATCATATGTATATATTCGTTTATATGTAAATGGTCAGGCGGCGGCTATTTGAATGTTTACACAGAAAAGCACAAAGTCAATGCAAGCAAGTAAATCACTCATAAAATATTCAAACACATACACACACAGCTGTCGATATCAGCTGCGTTTTCCGATGAATTAAAAATATAAAATCCTGCTTTTATGAAATTTATGTAACAAGAAACAGAATATGAGCCGCAATTAAAATCTCCCACAGCGCGTAAACGTTGACTTGATTTTACAGTGAAAACGCTTATCGTCTAACAATAATAATAAAAAAAATATAAAAATTATTAGAAAAATAAAATGAAAGAAAAAACCCATGCGCAAAGGCAGCGCGAGCTGTTTGTAATAATTTTCATTGATTAAACGATGGATTCATTGAAAACCGCTCACTGCCAGTATGGTAATTTTACAACCAACACACACACAGCCACATAAGTGTTTACAGATATGACAGCTGCCTGCACAGGCGCGCTGGCGCTGCGTGTGTGTTCTGCGTCAAGCGATCATTAATTAACGCTGGCGATTGGCGTCGCGGCAGATAATAGTAAAATATTTAACTGCTTTGTGGCATTAGTTTTTCATGCGCTCTAAAAACTGCACCAACACATGCACAGCACTCAAGAAAAATCCCCGAATTCTGTTTACATGCACACATACACACATATCTTGCTGTGTGTGTGTGTGAATTTACGTGAAAGCAGCACAACATGCATAAATGAGACAGACACTGATGCACTGTATGGTAATTTAAGTGAAGGTTTTACTTTTGCGGCATTTCCATGTATGCTAATTGAGCTAAGAAGCTCTTTTTATACTTTTGTAAGACATTTTCTTTTATTGCGCGGAGCAGTACCGTTATGATAAACGAAATTTGTCATAAATGAAAATTATTGCCACCAGTGAATAAAATATTAAGAGCAATTTTTTTGTTTTTTTTTTTTTTTTATTTTATTATTATTTTTTTTTTTTTTTTTGTAATTTACAGTGGGTTAAAGGCGACATTTAATGGTGCCATTAATGGAATTTTAATTTTTTATTTAATTTTTTTAATTTAATTTTTTATTTAACATTCGTCTTTAAAAATTGACGAGATTTAAAAAATGCTTTTCTTCAATCAGATTAAATTCAGATTATACACTCAAAGTTGGCACGAGTAAATTGGAGACGAATAAATGTCAATTTTTTGTCAACATTCGTTTTTATTTATTCCATATAGTTCCCCTCAATACTGATACACTGATTATAGCGACTCTCCAACTTTTCGATACCATTTTTGTGGTACGATTTGTCCTTTGCTGCAAAATAAGCCTCCGTTTCGGCGACCACTTCTTCATTTGACGAAAATTTTTTCCCAGCGAGCATTCTTTTGGGATCTGAGAATAGCAAAAAAGTCGCTCGGTGCCAGATCGGGAAAATATGGTGAATGCGGAAGCAGTTCGAAGCCCAATTAATGGATTTTTGCCATCGTTTTCACTGACTTGTGATCACGGTGCATTGGCTTGGTGACACACCATTTTCCTTTTTTACAAAAGCGATCCTTTCGTCCTTCAAACAATTTGATAACGCCATGTAATGGATGCTTTGGTTGGTACTTCCATTTTCAAGTTGGTCAATAAAAATTAATCCCAAAAATACAGACGCCATAACCTTGCTAGCCGACTGTTGCGTTTTCCGACGCTTTGGAGCGGTTAATCATATGCTGTCCACTCGGATTACTGTTGATTGGACTTCGGAGTGAAATAATGGAGCCATGTTTTATCCATTGTCACATATCGACGCAAAAACTCGGATTTGTTACGCTTGAACAATCCCAAACAGTGCTAGGGATTTTCAACTCATTGTTATTTTTGGTCCTCGGTCCTCATTTCGCCACGTCTAAACTTAGCAAACCAATCCTTGATGGTTGATCTTCCAGTTTTTAGTGTTAAACTATGGGCTATTGTCTTGTAACTGAACTTTAATTTTTTCCAGCGGTCATTGGAAGGTTAAAGTGAGGCGAGAAAAATTTGCTCTGAATTTTCTGTGATTTAACACATGTCAAATAAAACAGTTTTCCACACAAGAAATTCATTTCGATCAATCAAGGGTAAATACATCCTATATGTTTCGATATCGGCGGTTCTAACAAATTAAAAGGTACTTGGAAAAGACGCGTGCAATTTGCAGGTTGGTATCCCAAAACTGAGAGACCAGTTCGTAAATACCGAACGACAGGCTGATCTAATATATATATATACATATATGTATACCAGTTGTTTTTAAGTTCAGGCTTTGTTAAAATAAACCCATTTTTCATCGCCAATGGCAATTTGATGCAAAACTGATTTTCTTTCGTGTCTTTGAAGCAAAATTTCACAACTATGTTTTCGGTTTCATTCAATTCATGTGGTTCCCTTTTTCTATACATACTTTCGGATTTTTACCATTTTGACACAAAGTATCATCCTCATCCAATATTGCTTGAAGTTCGGTGTCTTCAAACTTTTTTATTGATCTTCCACTTTCTTCATTTCTCACATCCAAATCATTATCTCTGAACCATTGAAACCATCTTTTGCAGGCTGCTTCTGATAGAGCTTGATCACCATATGCCTCGACCAGCATTCAATGCGGCCCTGCAGCACTTTTCTTCAAATGGAAATAAAAAATTAAAGTTAGTTAATAACTGCTTAGGTTTTGTATTCAAGCAAATTGAAAAGAAATTCTACTTTTGATATATCAGGAGTCTGAAAAACATTTGAGAAGATCATTCTTATTCAGTCATTATTTCTATCATTCTTGCTTGAGCATAAATCCATCACATTTCGATTTCATAGATTCGACTGCCATTGTAATGATCAAGCAAGGTAAACTCTGATTCTGTAACTTGTTAGGCAAAAGCTGGAAAATTATATAAAATGATATGAGACCCAAGAAAAGTTGAAATAATAGTTTGCTTTGTTTGAGCGTAAATGAAATGAAAGTAGACCAAAGGAGGTGGTTCACTTGTTCTCTTTTTTTATTGATTTGGAAGAAATCTTGAATAACTTTTTATTACTAAAAATAAAATAAGAGCAACCAAAATGTGATTGAAAGTGTCAATGACTTAACGAACTGCCCTCGTACAATTTATAAACTTAAGTTATACGAAGAGGTGTGCTGATCAGGATCGACTAAATGCAAATTCAGTTAATTTTAACAATTTCCAGTTGCCTCGCATTTTTGTGTTGTGTGTAATGAAATACATTTCTTACAAGAATTCAATTCTAAATTTGCGCTTCTTATGCCGCTTCGCATTTCATGCTACACACGCACACACAAATTACAAAAAGATCGGATGTAGTTGGGCGCGTGTGAGGAGAGGAGGTGGTTTGCGTGAGCAAAAATACTTTCAAATTGCAGTGCATTTCATTAAGTTGATTGGTCGCTTAGGGAGAGTGTGTATTTTAGAATACTGCCTCGCAATTGATCCATTAAACGCTTTGTGATTTAAGAGCTGTCATGTGTTATTAGCTTAATGGCTAGTAAATAGAAAATGCTTACAAGGTGTCTTCATACATATACATACTATGTATAAGTTTTGCTTAGTAGAAGCTCTAAAGCGTCGAAGTAAACTGGAAGTAACTAAAAATTATGTGTACTAAATTTGAAACTTGTTCCTAAAGCATTAGCTTCTTGGTACACATTTCTTTGCAACTTCATATCTCTCACAATTTTTGCCTAACAATTTCCTTTACCAGAATTAATTGAAGTGTTTTTGAGAATGGTATTACCAAGTTGAGTTATATAGTTTCATAAAATGCTACAAAGTTTCTTTAAAGCTTAACAGAATTCTTGAAGACTTCTTCTTCTGCTTTTTTGGCATAGACACCGCTTATGCGGTTATAGTCGTGTTTACAGCAGTGCATCAGGCGTTCATCGTTTTTGCCCTTTGGCGCCAATTGGATAGTCCAAGAGGAGCCATGTCCCTCTTCACCTGGTCTCTCCAACGGAGTAGAGGTCTTCCTCTTCTCCTGTTTCTCCCGGCGGGTATTGCGTCGAATACTCTCGAAGTTGGAGTGTTTTCATCAATTCAGACTACATGACTTAGTCAAAGCATTCGCTGTTTCTAAAGTCGCTGAACTATGTCAATGTCGTCGTATAACTCATACAGCTCATCGTTCCATCGGATGCGATACTCGCCGTTGTCAATACGCAAAGGACCATAAATCTTCCGCAGAACTTTCTCCTCAAATTCCCGCTTTTTACGTGGCGCATGCCAAATCCAGCGTACAACCCTGGGGAGGGATAGTTCGCCTTCTCACTTTATCTCGCCTTCAAACGGATGTTCTTTGACTACCCAAAGGATACTTGGTCTAAGACCGGAATTCGTGAGCCACTTGAGTCATATTTAAAGAATCGTTTCTGGCCACTCCCAAGTGAACGGCGATCAGAGAACTTTCCTCACTTGCGTGAACTACATATGACTCCATCCACCAGAACTTGATTACTTAGGTGTTATCTTGCCTAGGCGTAACTATAGTTTACGATTTTCTAAAAGACCCCAAACAGGCGTGAAAATAACTCACCAGATGCCACAAAGAAAGTTATTCATAACCTATTTAATAACACAATGACTGAAAAAAATACTAACTACCAAGCGGGTCAACTTCATGTTGGCTTTAGGGACCTACAAAGGTTTATATCAGACTAAAAATATTTGCATCATAGGTCCTCAGAGGCAGTAAGAAACTTCCGAATATATTTTTGGGAATCAATATCTTGCCATAATTTCTCTCAGCCTTTCGAAGACGTTCTTAAAACTTGTAGGAACTTTCATTTTTCACACAAATTCAAGAGGCACCTCTCAAATAAAAAAAATACCTCGCCTAACTTTCTGGGAAAGGTTTAATCGCCCATTAATACATAAGTATACGTTATACAATAATAATATATACAGTTGCTATAACAACAACAATTTTTGTTGAAACAACTCAAGCATTATAGACACCAAGTATTATATACACCATTCTTATAATCCTTACTAAGCCTCTAGCGATTATTAGTGAGCGGGAAAACAAAAACTGTTCGGGTAAAAAAATTTTCAAGTGACGAAAAAGAAGGATGTATATTAAAAGTGAGAGTAAACGTTGGGCAAATATAATATAATATTTGTATACCCTAAACAGGGTATTTTAAATCTGACACAAAGTATGTAACATCGGATTAGCGTGAGATAAGTCCTGTATTTTTGTCTGTGTATACGCGAACTAGTGCCACAGTTTATGAGATATTAATCTGAAATTTTGCATATATAATTGTGTAACCAAGAAGCTGCTCATTTTCGGATTCACTGTTACCGAGTCACCATCTGATCGAACAAAATGAAATATTTTTTTCTTATTTAACAAGATATCGTCACGAAATTTGGCATAGATTATTGCCCAATGTCACCGCTATAATCTTTGAGTTGAGGGGATCGCACCACAAAATAAGGTGACATTGTATTTATTTTGAAAGTTCTTTATTTATTCTTCCAAATCAATTTCATCCCCTTCAAAGTAATCCCCTCCTGCTGGTTGTAGTCACTTTCCGGGATGGCTTTCAGTTCCGTCTTCGCTGCGGCTTGAATCTCCTCTTTCGTATAAAAATGGTGTCCCCGGAGCGGTATTTTCAAAGTTTTCGGTACCAGTCGAGATTTGACACGCTTGAGGCCCAAAACATCCTTCAAAATGGTATTGGCTGAGCTTTTCTATATGCCAACTTCATCAGCAAGGTCTCTAATTGTTAGTCGACGGTTTTTCAACACCAAATCTTTTATTTGTTGAACGTGAGCTTCGTCGGTTGAGGTTGATGGTCGCCCTGGGCGCTCTTCGTCTTCGACACGTTCACGGCCGGCTTGGAACTGAACTCACTATACCACTTGTAAACATTTTTTTTTAGACATAGTCTCATCACCAAAGGCTTTCTGCACCATCCTCAACGTTTCCGCAGCAGAAAATTGATTCCGTAAATAAAATTTAATGCAAATTCTTTGCTCAACAAATTTCGACATCGCAAAAAACGAAAAACTCACTTTTAGCAGCTCACAAAACGACACGTATCTCAAACACTAATGAATATTTTGACATGAAAATTGACATAAATGTGACTGACAGTACTACCAACCTTAAAAAAATAGTTCTTCAAATCCTTCGAAGCGCGCAGTTTAAATTCAAATGCCTTATTTTTTGGGCACAGTATATCTGGTATTTAAATTGGCTTTCAAAATCAAGTTGCAGAGCTTTTTATACCTTTTTAAGCTATAAGAAATACACATGTGAAGGGTATTACAGCCTCGTTGCTGCCTAAGTTATGGCTTTAGCTTGTTTCATATAAAATTGCATCAATAAAAATGTTAAAATTTTTAAAAACTGAAACAAAAAAATAAAGTAGGCAATAATAATTAAATATAAATAGCATAAAAGCAAACTTTATGTGCAGAAAAAACGCAGAGTTGCATTTAAAATGTGTGCGCGGAAATTTAAAAAGGTCTTAGTAAGATACACGTGTATATTTGTTCCTTCTAGCCAAAAAACTTGCAGCATTGATCGGCATATTTAACCTTAACTTTCTCTGATATATATGGTAAATATATCTGTTTATTTGGCTCAATGCACTTTTGACACAGTTAATAAAATTGTGTCGTCATAATAAAATGATCAAATATAAGAACAACAGCAAAAGACTGCCTTGGACATTAACACCTGTCAATGTTGGCCTAAAACATTTGCTATAAACATGTATGCCTGTATGTTTGTGTCACATTTTGTCATAAGCACATATGCACAAATAGGTGTATTTGCGCCCTTAAAGTGTCACATGCCAATCGATCAATGTCAATGTCATCAGTTCTAACATTTTATCACATTTGATTGCAACTCAAACCCTCGTAACTCCCGCGGTACACATATCCATAATATCTTACATTTAATAAGCCACTACTTAGACATAGTAAGTAGTCCATTAAGACCACTTAATATGAAGGTAAATATTTACGCTATTCCTTATCTTTAACTTGAATTTGTTGTTTTAGTTTTTTGTTGTTATTGCACTTATATTTACATTGCTTCACTCAGGCATTTTCATTTCCCCACTTGGCACTTCTACAGGCAAGTGCTTTTTATCATAACTTTTAAAGAGTTTTTGTAGCACTTGTGATTTTTCACTTATCACTTGAAATAGTTGAAGCATCAAAATAAATTAGTCAACATTACTTAAATGTGAATCAAGCAATTGAGCTGCTAAAATCAACGATGAAAGTTGTAAAATCATGTTTTAACAATTCATTATTATTGTTATATTTAAGTGGTTCAATATTTTGATATGAGCTATGTTGCATATTGCTTGGTTTGTTTTTGTAAACACACTCTAACATAAAATCGTTAAAATTATTAAAAAGTGTACAATGGCAATTTCATATTCACACTAATTGAATGCACACTCCTATGTATACTCATATAAAAGGTTACCCATTTTGAGGTTCTCTACTTTTTTAAAGAAAAAATACAGAAACTTCAAATTTAATGTGTATTGTGTATTATCATTCGAAAGAACATTCTTTGGCAATTATTTTTTGATGATTATCTCTGTTGGCCGCGGCTACGTCTCATATGGTCCATCCGGTCCAATTTTCGCTGACTCGTTCGGGCATTTCGACTGTTAACCAGCGAATAACACGCATAATGTTTTGCTCCAAAGCCTGAATCGAAGCTGGATTGTCCGCATAGACTGTAGACTTTACATATCCCCATAGGAATAGCTCTAACGCTGTGATATCACTCGATCTTGGTGGCCAAGCGAACGGCCCAAAACGCGAAATTATCTGCGGTGCATTCCTCGTTTATAAATCTAAACGTTAGTCATTGACGGTTACGTTCTCACCGTCATAATTTTTGAAGAAGAATGAACCGATGATTCCACCGGCCCATAAACCACATAGAACCGTTGTTTTTTTCTGGATGAAATGGCAGCTCTTCAATCTCTTCAAGTTTGTCTTGGTATTTGTCTCCAATGCGGCAATTTGCAGCTTCCCTGAACAAAATTTGGCTCGAAAGCGGCGGATCTTGGAACTTTTTAATAGCCCATTGAGCGCGAAGCGATGTCGAGCGGCTTCAGTTTTTTCAAAAGCGTAAAATGCGCCAAGTCGTTCCATACATCAGTCTGAGTTGTTGCGATCAGCGCCGAATCGACTTTCCATGATATTCGTGTACAATTTCAACTAGGGCTGCTATATTTCCTTCCTGCGTGCTGGACATGGTCTATTTGGTCGAATATTATTCAATCATGAATGCTGGGTCCCAAAATGTATAATAGTGTTGCGAATAGTTCGCGCAGTATGTCGATTATGTGGACCATAAGTTGAGCGAAGCGTGCGAACCACATTCTTTACAGAACGTGAATTTTCGTAATAAAGTTGAACGATTTGAACGTTGAACGTTGTTCAGGCAAAAGTCTTTCTATGATGAAATTCTAAGCAATACTGAACAAAAATAGCACGGCAGCTTGACACGACTTACCCATAAACTGTTAAAAGAAGGCTATTAAAGAAGAAAGTACTTCTACTTGGATCACCCGTTATATGATAGCAAGAATAAAGCTTTATTATAAAGATAAGGATTTACCATTATGTCTAAAAAATTATTTAGGACAAGTCGCTCGAGTAAAATTCAGCCAGGACGTTCCATTTTCGACCACTTTTTGACGAATATTCTCATCCAAAACTAATATTCTTTTCCCCGTCTCGGGTTTATCTGCGTGGATTAGCGACTTCATATAACCTCAAAAAATTTGGTTTAATTGTGTTAAATGCTCTTGGAAGCCACGCCACAGTCCCACGACGCAAAATAATGCGCTTACTAATATGACACAAAATTAAAGGAAAGTTTAGTTCGGTTAATCTTGCAGGCTATTGAGCCACAAATAGATCAGTTTTGGTGCTTTGCGTCACCACATATACATAGATACGTTACGAAGTCCCTGAGGAATAGTCATCCTCAAAAGTGCCCGCTATTAACGCGAGTGTCAACAGACTCCGTGACCTAACTTGCGACAAGTAAAACTCTACATCGTTTCCCTGGTCCCTTGTTTTTGACATTTCCTGCAGACTTCTGTCAGTTCCATTCTGCAGTGGTGTGCCGCCACCAGACTGTGCCCAATGCGTATTCCGATCATGTTCTTACAGTCCATTCGATCGAGTGCCAGTAGAAACTTTGTACAAATGCAATCTAACGTTTTACACATGACTTTTGCAGTTTTGCACCCGGATAGATTGTTCTATTGCATTTTGGTTTTTCTTGCCATGTCCCTGTCCAGATCGTGGTATAGAAAATGCATGGGCTTTCCCGATCATTGATTTATGTTTTCGGCCGACGGTCTTTCACCACTCTTGGCAATCTCGTCCGCTATTTCATTACCCTCGATGCAAGTGTAGTCGCTTACTTCTGACGACACTATCCACTGCTGACCTGCTTTCCAAGACATTTCTGTGGCCGATATGCGAAACGTGGTTAAAGCCTTGATTGCTGCTAGTCTACCCACGTAGTTGTTAAATCTGGAGTTGTCTGCTAATGCGTTAGAAGCTATCCCTTAGGAAAGTTTAGTATACGGTAGACAAATTTATGACGTTTAGGAATGGTTGGTGTTCCACCACTTCGGAGGTATTCAGTTTTATTCGTGCTATACAGCAGATTAGTATTTTTTTTTATTTAATCGAATTTTTGTATGTTAAGCATAGAGCTTAAACTTAGTGTATCAACTTTTCTTCTAATTAATTTTTAAGTTCTGAAAACTAAAATAGCAGATCTCGGATTACTGTGGCTCATACTAAATATTGTATGTTTTCTATGTATTTCTATATATAAAGCTTTCGTACTTCATATGCTTAAATTATGTACGCAAATTATTGGTATGAAATAAAATGAGATCAAAACTATGAAAGTTTGTTAAGCCTCTTTACAACACTGTTTAAAAAGTGAAAGCTCCTTAAAAACTAATTCTAGTTGAGTCAATTTCTTAATCCTTTCTTATAGAACTCATTTGCCTGTTTAACATATGAATGTTGTCAATCTCCAATTTTAACTAATTTAATTTAAGCTCATGGCTAGGAAGCTTTTAAATACAATTAACACAAGTTTAAAGCTTACTTTGGAAACTTGCTCTCTCTCTCCATAAAATGTTCACAATAACTGTTAAACTAATTGTCTGACCTGATGAATGCATCTAGTTAAACATTTTGTTTTTGTACTTTTTTCAAATGAGCTTTTCTGAGTTACAATATTGTAAGCGAATTTTATGTAAGTTTTAAATATTTTTATATTACTCCACTAATACTTAATACTAATTTGACTTATACATGTATGTAGTTTTTTTGCAATTTTCTTCAATCAAACTCATATATGAATGTGAAAGCTCTCCTTGTGTGAAATAAGTATATATATATTTTTTTACATAATAAGGGTGAAAATGAAAGCGTGGCTAAAGCTTGAGTGACTTTTAACTAATAACGATATTAACTAAAAAACGAAGAAGAAGAATGTTTGGTCCAATGTTGTGCAAGTCTTTTGGTACTATGATTAATTCAAAAGCTTCTTAAATGTAAAAGCTCCTATTGTCATTTGTGAAAGTTGATCTGCATTAACTGCTGCTGCTATGATCTACAAACGCAGAAGCGAATGTGAAAGCTGCATTGGTTTTGGATGAACCTAAAGCTTATTTGAGCTTTAGCTCCCGAAGTGAATGTGAAAGCTCCTTTTGTTGGGAAATATTATAAGACATTTTTGTGAATTCAGTGTGTTTTTGATTAGCCTAAAGCTCATTTGAGCTTTAGCTCCCGAAGTGAATGTGAAAGCACTTTTTTTTTTTTAGAGGAAAATATGATAAGACATTTTTGTGATGCATAAAACTTTAGTGTGTGCGTCTTATGCTGAATTTTTTTTTTTTTCGTATATTCAGCAACTGCATTGCACCTTGAGATGAATTTTTGCCTTGCGATATATGTGTTTTTTTTTTCTGAGTGTCTAAATTATTTCATATAATATTTTGGCATGAAACTCTCCCTAACTAACAAAATCTATTAATATTGTTCAACAAGCGCTGCAATATTTTTCTAATTTTTTTTTTTAATCTTTTTTACATTTAGCATCTCAATCGCTACGGAGATTCTATGGGTTCACTAGCACATCGAGCGCTCCTACAATATGTGGAAAATAATGACCTATCCGGTTTGCGCGCTATCTTAGATAGTCGGCATTTATCCGTCGATGATCGTGATGAGGTGAGTAGTATTATTTTCAACACACTGTGGTTTCTTGTGAAAGTTTACATGAAATGAAAGCTCTTTCATAAAAGCTTTATTGCCTCAATATGAATATCCATATTTGTCATCTTTTTTTTAACAGAATGGCACCACTGGACTTATGGTTGTTGCTGGACGTGGCTTAACTGTTTTTGTGCGCGAATTTTTGGCACGCGGCGCAGATGTCCAAGCGGAGGACAATGACAACTGGACGGCACTTATATGCGCGGCCAAAAATGGTCACTTCGACATCGTGCAAGTGCTCATCGATCACGGCGCCGATATTGAGCATCGTGATATGGTAAATATTTCTGCATAACATGCCTCGCCGAACGCTTCTCTTTAATACTTTTCGCGCTTCTCCTTCGCTCCCTCTCTCTCTCTTGTTTAGGGCGGTTGGACGGCATTAATGTGGGCCGCTTACCGTGGCCACACCGATCTGGTGCGTTTTCTGCTCGAGAAAGGCGCGGACGTGAATGTGCATGGCAATTATCATTTGGGTCCACTGCTGTGGGCAGCAGGTCGTGGCTTCAGAGATATTGTTGAATTATTGGTGCAACGCGGTGCTAAGGTGAATGTCGGCGACAAGTATGGCACAACAGCCTTGGTGTGGGCGTGCCGCAAAGGCAATGCTGAGATTGTCGATACGCTACTAAAGGCCGGTGCTAATGTCGACACAGCGGGCATGTATTCGTGGACACCACTGCTCGTAGCCACTTCGGGCGGACATACAGACTGTGTTACCTCGCTGCTGGAGAAGAAACCCAATGTTAATGCGCTGGATAAGGATGGCATGACCGCGTTGGCGATTGCGAGTCGTGAGGGCTTCCAGGTGGGTACAGCGCGCCCTCATTGCAGTATATGTTATAGAAATAATACCATAATTCTTTATTTCTCCTGTAGGAAATATGCGCGGCTCTCATCGCCGCTGGCGCCTACATCAACATACAAGATCGTGCCGGCGACACGCCCCTCATACATGCCGTCAAGGGTGGTCATCGTGGCGTAGTTGAAGCGCTGCTTAAGAAGCATGCTGATGTCGATATACAAGGCAAGGATCGGAAAACCGCTATATACACCGCGGTGGAGAAGGGTCACACGCATATCGTGAAGATACTATTGTCCACCAATCCCGATCTTGAGGCGGCGACTAAAGACGGTGATACCGCGCTGCTGCGCGCTGTGCGCAACCGTAATCTGGAAATGGTGCAAATGCTGTTGGATCGCAAGGCAAAGGTGACGGCTAGCGATAAGCGCGGTGACACCTGCTTGCACATTGCTATGCGCGCGCGTTCCAAAGCGATTGTGGAGGCATTGCTGCGCAACCCCAAGAATAGTCAGCTCTTGTACAGAGCCAATAAAGCCGGTGAGACGCCATACAATATCGATACCATACATCAAAAAACCATACTGGGACAAGTGTTTGGCGCGCGTCGTCTCAATACGAATGAAGACTCGGAAGGCATGCTCGGCTATGAATTGTATTCTTCCGCTTTGGCTGATGTACTGAGTGAACCCACGCTAACCACACCCATTACGGTCGGTTTGTACGCCAAATGGGGTAGCGGTAAAAGTTTTCTGCTCAACAAACTACGCGATGAGATGAATAATTTCGCGCGCCAGTGGGCGGAACCGCCCATCAATACGAGTGGCTTGATGTTCCTGGTAAATCTGCACATCGCGCTAGTGCTGGGCACCGTAGTCGGCCTATCTTCGTGGTCTGCCATGTGGGGCGGTATAGCGGCAGTGCTTTATTTAGTGTTCACATACCTCCTGCTTGCCAGTATTAATTATGCCAACAACCATATGGACGTCTACTGGGCCTATTCGGTGCAACATGGCATTATGAAGCGCTTCGGTCGTCTACGTCTCATATTACAGGTGGCATTCTGTCATCCGCCCGGCGCGCAAGCGGACGCACAAGCGAAGCCGGTGCGTTTTCACTTTGCTGAGGCGAGTAGCGCGTCGCCTACGGGCGAGAGTGCGGTTACACATATGTTGGCTGCGCTCTATGAAGCCATTGAATCGCACTATGGTTGGCTGTCGACACGCTTGTATCGCGCGTTTCGTCCCAAGGCGTTGAAAGTGACATCCGGTTGGCGCTGGCGTCGCATGTGTTGCATGCCACTTGTGATTATTTTCGAGTTATGTCTGTTAACACTTATTACGGGTATCTCGCTCGTGGTGGCGTACTTCACGTACGCTTCGGCTGAGGAAAAAGAAAGTATACTCGTTACGATTTATGTAATTTGCGCGATATTAGTGACTATTATCTGCACGAATTTACACGGACTGGCGAAGGCATTCGGTTCGCTCTTCATTTCACAAGGGCGCCATTTGCGTCGTTCGGTGCGTCTTAATGAGGGCGCGCCACTGACTGCAATGGGTGCCGAGGTGGCGCTCATGACCGATATGGTGAAGGTAAGTAGGTGTGATTTCGCAGTAAAAACTTGCAATAAATATGCTTTTGTCCCCACAGTGCCTGGATGCTTTTACGAATCAGCAAAGCCGTCTTGTGGGCGTGGTGGACGCATTAGACTCATGTGATACGGAGCGCATACTTTGTGTGCTCAACGCCATACAAACGCTGCTCTCCTCGCCGAATCGTCCATTTGTTCTGCTCATCGCTGTCGATCCGCATGTGATTGCCAAAGCAGCAGAGGCTAATAGCAGACGTCTCTTCACCGAAGGTGGCATTGGTGGCCACGATTTCTTGCGCAATCTGGTGCACTTGCCGGTGTACTTGCAGAATTCTGGTTTGCGTAAGGTGCAACGCGCCCAAATGACCGCTATGCTCTTCAAACGCAACTACAGTGAATTCCCCAACGAGGATGGTCCGACGCTGGGACATTCGGTGTCGGCGCGTCGCTTGTCCAATGCATCGGAAATAATGTCCAGTCAAGAAAAATTGCGTACATCGCATAATCCCGGGCGCAGCGGCAAGAAGATGCGTCTCTCCGAGTCGGTGGCCAGTTCGATTGGCTCGAATTTGCACCGTTTGGGTCAGAATCCGCAGGGCGTGCTCGATCTGTCGCGCATCATGTTAACCGATGACTACTTCAGTGATGTGAATCCGCGCAGCATGCGGCGCCTCATGAATGTCATTTACATAACCGGTTGGTTTGAAGCAAATCATACGCGTTTGTTTTGAGTTTACAAAATTTATTTTGTTTTTCTTTTCAGTGCGTCTACTGAAAGCATTCCAAATAGACTTTAGTTGGTATCGTTTAAGTTCTTGGATCAATTTAACGGAGCAGTGGCCGCTGCGTGCCAGCATGATTGTGCTGCAGCACGACAACTTCATGGATTCGTACGACGATAATGTATCGCTGCAAGCTGTCTATGAAAAGTGCGTACTACACTATGCTACAAAATAAATATTTTTGTTTCGGCTTCGGTACCTCAAGTGTTTGAAACGATATCATTCGATAACAGTAACTATAGCACGAACTCTTCACAGAGTTTTGAAATTTAAGTTTTTTGGTAAAAACTGGAGTTAAATGTTATAAAAAATGGGTTTCAAAAATGAATCTTTTTATCGGAAGCATATTTTCATAAAACTTTTTAACCCTTGAATAATTACCGGCGATGGTCATCTTGACCCGCCTTAAATTTCAATTTTAGGAGAAATACCATAAAATCTCTCTACAAAAGCCTTTAGAAATCTGGTATAAAATTGTCAAAATCATTTAGGGGTTAAAAATTATGAGTGCAAAAATTATAGCATTCACCGAAACAACTTTTTTCAGAAATGAAAAATATTTCTACGTAGATGGATAGTAATAATAGTGACTTTTAAAGAGATTCAAGCGAAAATGGCTGGAGTCAAATCGCGCCCATAAAAGGAAGCTGCAAAAAAGTTACCAAAAATTAGTTGAAAGACACCTTTAAGGGTTAAGTGAAAATGTAAATGAACATATATCAGTATCTCACGATTTCCTCAATCTCATTCACAGAAGAAGTTTGGGCTGGTAGCCAGACGTCCCTAGGGCGAAGTGGAAGTTCCACTTTATTCAGTCTCCAATATGGCTAACATCCATGCCTCCTCCACCTGAGAGACTGCCTCGTTATATAGGAGAGCCGATCGTTCATTGGCACATCTATTGAGCTTATGATGTCCAAGGTGCCATCCGGCACTCTCACATTTTGGGGGTGGCCCAGGGTTTTCTCTGACCGCCTTCAGGAAGACAGAGGAGATATCCCCCACTACTCTCTTGCATTCCTCGTGGAAGATGGCACCATCCTCTCTTCTGCGGTCGAACACGCCAAGCTCTATTGTGCTAGCGATTTTCGCGATTTCGCTAAAGGTTGCCGTAGCCCCTGTTCGCAGTCTTTTACTAAGGGAGGTTTCTCGCTCATGCGATCTTTGCCGGTAAACCGTTGGTTAGTTTTTTTTTTTGCGGCCGGTCCTGCCTTACCGTCCTCACTCTCTCTCAGCTGACCTTGGCCCTTGTTGAACCTTTAATAATTCTAGCGGATGTCCCTCAGTTAATGTAGGCGATTCCGCCGCGTATGAAAACTCTACCTGAGACTACGTCACTTGCCGGCAGGTTTCTACCCTCTTCACCTATCCAATTGATCACAGAATGGCCTGATGAAGAGACTCCTA
Source organism: Bactrocera correcta (assembly GCA_027475135.1). Classification (NCBI taxonomy): domain Eukaryota; kingdom Metazoa; phylum Arthropoda; class Insecta; order Diptera; family Tephritidae; genus Bactrocera; species Bactrocera correcta. The sequence continues at coordinate 41,589,379 of CM050326.1, forward strand.
GTGGGGTCTTGGTCTTGTTGCTGCAGTTCGCCAGCGACGGTGATTTCACGCCGCAAAATATCTGTCTTGAATGTTTTAATTATTTATATATTCAAGCTCAATTAAATATTATTTTTTTTTTTTATAGAGTACGTCCGAAAATCGCTTGCCTACGCGAGGCAGCACCGCTGCTCGAGCTCGATCGCGATGAACGCAAATTGGATGCATTCTTGCAGTTGCACAAATCGGATTTGTTAGTGGCGGATTTGCGCATATTTCTGCCTTTCACTATCAATCTCGATCCATATTTGAGAAAAGTTTTGAAAGGTTGGTGCAAAATTACTATAAAAAATTAAAAAAATATATATTAATATATATTTTTGTTGCAGAGGACCAACAATCGATCGAAGATGAAGGCACGCTAATGCTACAGAATAAGCCGAGCATTAATCCTGCCGTACGCATACCCCCACCAACACCGACGTATGTGCCTTCGCCCGCTGCTTATCCGCCATATCAATTATTCCACAACGACTATGAGTTGAGACATCGAAATGCCAGTATAAATTCGGAGCCAGCTATGACGCCGCTAATCGGCTCGCCAAGTGATTCGTTCGGTGTAAGTGCTGAATTTTATGGCATGTGTTGTGATGATATGTGAAGCATTTGTTGTAAATATTTATAGGATGACGTGCTGCAGACAAAACTATCTGACTTGACAGTGGAAGGTGTCATCAGCTTGCTGGAGCGCGTCGATGACTTGCGACCCGCTTTACCGAAGTTGTCACCTATTCTCAAGGAGAATGCCATAAACGGGCGTGTACTGAAATACTGCGATATTAACGATCTGAAAGGGGTAATATCATACACACCTATCAAAATGTTTCAATTTTAATTAAAACTTGCTTTCTAACTTTTTTGTAACAGGTGCTCGGTCTCAATTTTGGCCACTGGGAATTATTTAGATTACTTATAAATACATTGCGAGACTGTGAAAAATTGCAACGTAAATTCAAGCCAACGCCGGCGATAGCCGATGTGCCAGCTTCAAACGCGCCAGCACCAAAAGACAGCACAGACACACATACGCTGGCGCCGAGTCAACCGCATTCGCGCAAAAACTCAACCACGAGTCATATGGAGAAGCAGGTTTGTCAAACAGCAACAAGCGGAGTACAGACCTCCGTTATTAGTGTGTTGAACTAAATTCGGTAGTATCAATATTTCCATGCACTACTTACTACAAATTCAAAAAGTATTGTTTTTGAAACATTTTCAAAAAATATTGGGCCTAATCATTGAATCCGCAACGAATTCGATTTCGATACGATACAGATTTTCGATCGAAAATTTTCATGCAATCATTCATTCCGCCGTTAAACTGCTTTATCAAAAAACACAAATGTCAAACTACATTATCGATTCAGTTCGACTGGTGCTCTTTGCGAAAATCCTTTCGCTATGTCGGGGTGCAGCTTCATTTCACTTACTAACACTTCAAATTGTTTTTTGTTGGTGTGTTTTTGTCTCTTATCTCTAAAATATCAATTTAAAATATAAATGATTGCGTCATTAGCAATTGTTTTTAAAAATACTTACAAATTATCCATTTTTGTAAGAATTCCGCAACGCACTCACCAACGGATTGATTTCGACACAAATTTTCGATATTGCGGTATCAATGATTTCGAAATTAGCGACATCTATCTGCCGCGGAAAGCATTTTATCAAGTCGGTAAGTGAGTTCACTTTTATTTTCGATACGGTTTCAATGATTTCAACGCAAATTTTTTCGATCATATCGAACCATATTTCGATCGAAGCGGATTCAATGATTAGGCCCATTGTTTTTGACAAAACTTCGAAGAATATTAGTTTTGAAAATTTTTCGATAAATACTGTTTTTTTTTTAATTTAAAAAAATACTGTTTTTGAAAATAATTCAAAAAATATTGTTTTTGAAAATTTTCGAAAAATTCTGTTTTTGAACACATTTCGAAAAAAAATATTACCTTTCAAAAAATTTCGATAAATATAGCTTTAAAAAAAGTTCAAAAAATATTGTTTTAAAAAATTTTACGAAAAATGTTGTTTTGAAACCATTTCGTAGAATATTGAAAAATTTTCGAAAAGTGGTGGTTTTGAAAACATTTCAAAATATATTGTTTTTGCAAAATTTTCGAAAAATGTTTTTAAAATTTTTTTCGAAAAATTTTGTTTTTGAAACCATTTCGTAGAATATTGAAATTTTCGAAAAGTGGTGGTTTCGAAAACATTTCAAAACATTTTGTTATTGAAAAAATTTAGAAAAATGCTGTTTTGAAAAGTTGTCAAAAAAAATATTCTTGAAAACATTTCGAAAAATAATTTTTTAAGATACTTTAATTTCAAAAATTTTGAGTGTGTAGTTGGAAATATTGCGCATAGCAATTCAATGTCGCAAGCAACACATTTCATGATTGCACACACATACACTTACATGCATACATACATATGTACAAAGCAATTCGTTTTCATGCATAACGTATATTCTTATTTTGTTTGCGCATCATTCCGAAAATGCAGCCAAAAGTACACGATTATGAGTATCTACAGGTAAAAGTCATAAATATTTAAAGTTCATACCTATTTTAACGGTGTTGCCCATATATTATACTATATATTTATATTTAAATAAGTTGATTTGCTCAATTCTTGTATGCTAAAGAAATTTACGATCTCTAAATGTGGTTTTTAAAATTTTGAATTCGCACGAATTTATAAGTCCTAAATGTCAGTATTTTTGTCATAGTTATGATTTTGAGATTATAAATAATATCTTTTTAAGGTTATAGTTGAATTCGTTTAATGTCTATTTGTAACATTTTTGAAAGTCAAAAGGTCTAATTAAGTTAGGCATTCGAATAAAATGCCATGCCGAATAAGTTGAGATGTCCACGATGATACGATTGATAGCAGAAAACGCTCAAAACCAACCGAAGTAGCTATATTTTCAGGAAGACATACAGGAGATATGATTCGATCATCTGGTATAATATTAAAAAAAAGAGATGAAAAAAACGGAAGAGGGGTCTTAAAGAGTTTTGTTATGTACATACATACATCGTACGGGTCGATTATATATTCTGATTTTTAAACATGCACAGAACTTCGAAATTTCAAAAATCGTTGATTGGAATTAGAGTGAAGGGTTCTTTTATAGTAGAAGAAGAGAAAAGAACTACGATTTTTTCCGGAAATATATTTTTATAATAATTATTTTATGATGTTACAATGACGGGAAAAGTATTTTACGAACTGGTTAATTTGAAAATAGTTTTGGTAAAGTAGACATTCAAGGTTATACATATGTATGCCATAAACTTGCAAAAAGTTGAAAGTTTCTGAATATGCACAAAATGTTTGAAGCTAAAGATGACAAACTAAAATCGCTTATCGTTCAGATATTTGAAATAAAATGCTCGAAACTTTAAAGCGAATATCAACGAAACGGCAAATTTTTTAAAAATTAATTTAAACATTAGATATACTATAAAAAAAAGCATAAGCACGAAATTAAGAAAAAAAAGTATTATTAAAACAAAAAAAATTAAAACAGTAATTTTTATAAAATTTAAAAATTATTAAAAAGGACTTAAAAATTATTTAAAATATATTTTTAAAAATTAATTTACAAAAAATCAAAAAAAAAAAAAATAGGTTTAAAATTTTTTCCAGCAACTACAATACCATAAAAAAAAACATACCGCAGCAGTAGGTCTTAGAAAATAAGTTTTTAAAGAAAATTTTACTCTCGGCTTAAGTGATTTTTGGCTATCATTTACCAATTCGTTAAAAATCGCCAAGTTTTTCCTTACTATATACCTCAAGTACTTTTTATGCTCATATCGGGTTTTAGTATGTTATCATAACCTGAACAGTGTACATATATTAGGACTGCAACGAAGTGTGTAACATCCAAAAGGAAACATCAGAGATCCTACAGCAAATATACATATGTATGTATATGTATATTTGTATGATCAGCGAGACAAGCTGAGTCTATTTAGCAATGTCTATCTGTCCGTCAGTTGGTCTGATTTGAATTTTTCACACATTCTTTTCTTTTCAAGAAACTGCTCATTTGTCAAACTAACCGTTGAAAATCAAGATCTTTTTTATTCGACAAGGTATTTTCACAAAATTTGGCATGAATTATTCTCCAAGGCAACCATACAAATTCTCAAAGAAATTGTTCAGATCGGACCACTATACCATATAGCTTTTATACAAACTGAAAGTTCGAATCTAGTGTTTTTAGGAATATTTTGTATTTGTAAAGGATAATATAACTCCGGTTCAACTGAAGTTAACGTTTTTTCTACTTTTAAGTATATGAATTATTTTTAAGGTTATAATACAAAAATATTTTAGATGTTGTAAAAAAGAAAAATACGATTTTTTGATTTACATTAAAATTAATTTATTATCCTATCATGTAAAACTATGTAAAATAATAAATTCTGCTATCTATTTTCCGAGTGTATGAAATTTTGTGGTTCCCATTCTTTTGCCGTACTAAATGTATACTTGATTTTCGTGTATTTTTCACTGTTGTTTTACGCTCATCAGTTGCTTACGCTTATGTAAATAGAAACTTAATTCTTCGACAGAATTTTTTTAAGTTTGTACCAAAATTGGTGTAAATATTTTTCGTGTAGATGATTAGTTACAGCATTGTATGTTGGACATGCTACTTTTCATACACTTTATTAACCACATGAAACGCTTATTTCCGCTCATTTACAGGTCACGCTGGAGGAGCAAATGATTTGCGGCGCTTTGCAAACCCTCAACGAGGAGGCCTTCGAGGATGTGGCGAGCAGTGAGCGACCCAGCCCATCGGGTTTGCCTACAGGTGAGATGTTAGCTGCAGCTGCACAACTGCAATTAGCGCCCATACGCGAGTCATCGGAATTCGGTTCACCGTCCGATGACCTCAAATTTAATCACTTCCTACAGTATGCCAACAATAACAACTACGGCAATTTTCATACACAACAACATAATCACAGCGACAGCACGCATTCGCTGCAAAGTATCGGTATTGGTGGTGGTGGTGGTGGTGGTGTTAGTGTTGGTGTTGTTGGTAATAACACTATCCATATGGGTAATGGAGGTACTGGCGTTTTTAATAATGGTAATATTGGTGGTGCCGACATGTATAAGTTGCGTCATAGTATTGTTGGTGATGCCAGCACCCAAGCGGCCGTACAATTGTTGGCTAATCAACAACAACACCAGTTGACAGCTGGTGGGCATGGTCATCATCGCAATCAACGCCATCACTCGGTAGGTGATGATTTGCTCTATGAATCCCTAATGCCTCAACAACAACAACAACTGCGTTCGCCTATACAACAACAACAGCAGCAACAACAACGCAATACAGTACCAACAGTTGTTGTCATACCAAATACAAATGGTGATCACGATATCAGCGATACGCCGCTATAGTAAAGCAAGGCGTGAGATTTCGAAAAATATTTATTTTCGAATTGTAGTAACTATGCAATATTACGGTGCCAGTAACAAATGCAATTATCTAAACTAGTACATACACGTATATATTGTATTGTGGTTATCGGTCACAAACCCTCCCAGAACTGCACCACTAATAGCACACAGTTTGTTAGCACAGTACCCTACACACACACATATATACATGTACACTCACAGGCACTTGAAGTATTAACAACTTTGTGTTACCAAATTTGTTTATGAAGTACTTTTGCAAGGTTACAGCGTCACGGATGCACTCAGAGGCCGAGAACTTTTAGATTTTATCCAATCTAGTCGAGTTATGTAAGAAATGTTAATTAGAGCGTCATTCAGCGCGGTATTAAGCGCTCACTATGTGCATTAACCGTTTTAGTTTCGATTTTTTGACAAAATTTTAAATACATTTGAGAAAATTCATAGCTGAATTTACGTAGACAGATAATATATAGTTTTTGTTAATATAATTTATTTTTTATCTGAAAAAAAAAAAATTTATTTGAAAAAAAAAACAACAAGAAAGTTTTTAAAAACACGATAAGTCATAAAAATTAATAAAAAAAATCGATGTGGCGAAATATTGGAACTGAAAATACTGGACGACTTTAGTTTCAAAAATATTGTTTTGACCTGACGTTATAAAAAACCATCCCTCCATTCAAAATTTTAGTTTTTTTTCTAATATTAAACACGAAATAATTTATTACAAAAGCTTTTTAGAGATATTCTGATTTTTAGAAATTTTTTTTCAAACTTAAAATCAAATTAAATATAAAGAGTGATCCATTTCGAGGTTCCCTATTTTTTTTTAGAAAAAACATTTCAAATTTAATGCGGAAAGTTTATTATTATTCGAAAGAACATTACTTACTCTTTCAAATGTTTGCCACGACTACATACGTCTCAGATAGTTCATCCGTTGGGTCCCATTTTCGATGACTCGTTTGAGCCTTTCGACTGGTAACTGGCGAATGACAAGCTTGATGTTTTGCTCTAAGGCCTGAATCGCAGCGAGATTGTCCGCATAGACTTTAAACTTTACCCATCCCCACAGGTAAAAGTCGAACGGTGTGATATCACGCGATCTTGGTGGCCCATCGACCCAAAAGGTGAAATTATCTATCACGAAGTGTTTTCTCAATAAATCCATTGATTGATGGGAAGTGTGGAAAATGGCGCCGTCTTGTTGAAACCAAATGTCACCGAGATTACGAGCGTCAATTTTAGAAATTAATTGGACGGTTATCATGGCTCGATAATTTAGAAATATGGAAACACAGTTAATAATTATTTTTTTTTTTTTTTTTATAAAATGACAGCTCTTAAATCTCTTCAAGTTACTCTTCTTGCTTGTTTACATACCAATTGAGCCAGAAATGAGGTCAATTTGTCGCTGAATAAAATTTGGCTCGGAAGCATCGGATCTTCTTCAAAAACCCATAGAGCAAAGCGATGTTGCTTGGAAAGTTCGAGCGGCTTCAGTTCTTGCACAAGCTGTATTTTGTACGCTTTCAATTTAAGATTTCGACACCATGTCATCCCACACGTCAGTCCGAGTTGCTGCGAACGTCACCGAATCGATTCTGACGAAGACTGTCGTGTACACCCTCAGTTACGGTTGTTATAGTATCTTCGCTCCGTGCTGGACGTGATCTAATCGGTCGAATATTATCTAATAATGAATGCTGGGTTTCAAGGTGGTGTCAGTTGGCCGATTATGGTGACAATAAGTTGAGCGAAGCGTTTGACACGACTCACTCGTTATATTATATGTCAAAAAAAGTACCTATACTTGGATCACCCGTTATATAATGTTGCCATATAATAGGACAATATTTTCGTCGAGAAAAGGAAACGCTTTTAGTTAGAAAAATACTATATTTTAGTAAAATTCTTTGAATTTAGAAATTTGCCTCTTCAATACATTATTTTATGTAATTATGAAAGGGAAAGCCATTCGTTTTTAAATAGTTAAAAATACTTAGACACTACAACTAAATATACACAATTCAGAAACATACATTTACGTAAATATACATATGTATAAATATGCTATGTAAAACTAAACTCTGCAGACAAGGGTTACATTTCAAAAAATTTTAGATCCTAGGGTTACATTTTCGAAAACCAGCTCAACAACAACACTAATTCATTTACAAATTAACAGTTATAAAACTGTATATCATTGACGGAAAAGAACAAACCAACCGACTTTACTCTTCAATTTTGAATATAAACAACAAATATTTATATTTTTATATATTTTTTTTACTAACTTACATATATACTTTTGTACATGTCTGCATGCATATGAATCTGCTCCTTTGAACTAAAACAAATTTTTTATGGAAAAAATTGCATTACTTAAAAATTAAACGTTAGAGAAACGACAAAACTACGAACATATCTCAAGCTAAGCTTGACTTCAAAAATTTTAAAGCGTTTTAGGTTAGCTGCGAGCAATAAATTGAAATAATAATAATATTAATGGCCAGAAAGGAGTAAAATATGGAAAATTTGGTGTTGAAAAAATGTAGCACACTTTTTAAAGAGCATAAAATAACAATAATTATGAGACTAATTAATTTTTTTTTAATTGATCACTTACATAAATTGGGACAAAAAAGCACCCGGAAATTGTAATTAAATTTGGAATTGGATAAAATATCGAACACAGAATTTGTCTCATTTTTTTTTTATTTCTAACCAAATTTGTTGTGCGGAATAGTGGCGAATGTTCGAAAAGACTTAAAGTAATTCAGTTTTATCAAAAACACAAGCCTACAAGTGGTACAAAGCCTTCAAGGACGGTTGAGAGATCGTTGATGACATGCCTCGTTCTGCATTAATATATTAAAAAGTGAAGGATATGGCACTTGAAAATCGTCAGATAAGTGTTAGAGAGCTGGCAAGAGTGTTCCACATCTGAAATCCCGAAGGGGCTTTTGAAAAATGTTTCAAGGACGGGAAAAATCGTTGGTATAAGTGCTTTGCATCTGATGGGGATCACTTTGAAGGCGACAAAATGAGTCTTGATGAATAATTAAATAATTTGCGTTTTATTTACAATTTCCGGCTACTTTTGTCGCAATATATAATGTTGATGGAATTTAAGCAAATTCAGAATTTCACTGGAAGGAAAAAGGCCTGATCATTTCTGTGGTGTCAGGTCTAAGGAATGGATCTGTGCTACCTATTCATGCATTAAATATTCTTCGAAATTTCTTCAGGAATGTTTTCTGTTAATGCAACAACAACAACAACGTAAAATACTTGCTTTAATTTCAATTTGGCCATGTTAATAAGCCTCCACCCACCGAATGGCAGTTACAAAATCGACTATGAATATAAACACGAACATAACCACAATCTCGCAGTAAAAATTTTAAACAGAATAATGCCTAGTTTATTTTTGTTTTTTAATCGGGTTGCTACGGTTTTATCGGCACGAAAATAATTTACACAATCTAAAAAGAAACTTAAAGCATAGATGCCATGAAAAGGACAAAACACAAATTCTAACCTAAAAAATTGCTTTAGATGGCAGTTGAACGTTTGTTTTCACACATCAAAGTTAATTAATGATTAAAATCACATTCCATTACATTTATTGGCAGACTCAAGTTATGTATGTATGTTTATAAAAGTTTAAACTCAACGCTTGCATGACGACTGGAAATTTTAGTTTAAAATGTGTTTACTCAATAAGCAAAAAAATATATTTTTTTTATCCAATTTTTGAAGTTTTTACTAAGTTTATGGCATATTGCATTGTTGAGTTATGCGTAATTATCAAATTTTCTATTTTTATTACTTTTTTTTATCATAATAAAATTACTTATATTTTTATGCACACGAACATTACACACACACATACAATACATACATACGAATGTTGAATTAATTAACTACACACATTATATTGCATAGAAAACTGTTTGTTACTAATAATAAAGTGCTTATGCATACATAAATACATTTTATATAAAAAGAATATCACAAACTTAAACTCTAGTGCAGCGGGCTTTGAACCTATTTTAAACTAATTTACGTATATGGAAGACTTTAAAACTAACATAAATGCATGTTTAATTGTTTAAGCAAAAATAACCGTTTCATAAACTATAAAAAATACACATACAGTATATAAGAAAAGTATGCATACAATGGATAAATGTTTGTGAACCTAACTGATGCCTAGTATATACTATATACATACATAGTTACACAAATATAGTATAATATCATGTATAGACTAACTAACTGTGGTAGCGTTACATAAATTTAATGAAAATATGCTAAAACTAACTGTAGAGTATTGAAAAAAAGATAGTAAAAAATAAATAGAAATAAAAATATTGATGCAAATGTGTTATAGCAAATATATAAAATATGCAAAATATACTAACGTGCGTTAAAGTAACGATTAATTATAGTATTAGAAAACAAAAGTAAAAAAAAAAGTATATAAAAAAAAAATTATAATAAAAATTTGAAATAAATTATCCAGTGTGCTGTGTTAGTTTCATTTTTTGGGCGTTACGCTGCAAATATGCTGGCTGCTGCAATCACAAAATCATTAAAATTAACACATTACATACATACATATGTACATAATATCACTACATAATTTGGTTTTGGCTGGCTGCGCCTATGCTGCCTTGCGCGCTCCTCAATCATGATTCTTTTTTTGGTTTGGTGTTGGTTGTGCTGCTGGTGAATTTTGGTGTTGGGCTTTTTTCCTTTTTGTCGTTACATATAAGCTTCGCTGCGCTGGCGCTTCGTGTTCGATTTGGTCACAAAATGAATTGTATATATGTATGTGTACACGGTTTATTGTTATTTAATGTTACACCAATAAATGCACTATTTTTTATACATAAGTATGTACATAAATACTAGTATAGCCGTTTTAAGTTATTTTAATATGCTACATACTACGTATACATATGTATATGTGACCTGGTCTACGAAAAGGGGGCTTAGGTGTCAAAAAAAAAAATTGAAAAAATAAAAAAAAAAAAAGATTTTTTGACAAATAAGCCCCTTTTTCGTAGACCAGGTCACATATATATTTTTTTTAATTATTAAAAAAATATAAAAAATATATGTACATATGTAATATATGTACATATGTATATATCGCAAAATAACGTAACATCACTTTTCCTAAGTTTACAGGCGAAGGAAAAACGATAGAATAGAAACCACAAATATTGAAACGAAATTAGAGTTTTGGTTATAAAATGGTTTTATGTTGGTTACCATACACTCATATTGAAAAAATAGCTTTCGTTATAAAATGCTTATAGTTATATTGGTTATTATATCTGTAACGATTTTCATTTTTTTTTATGTTTTGCATTTTATGTGACGATATATAAGTTGATTTAACCATTACTGGTGTCTAAATAAGTATATACGAGTATTATAGTGCTTTTGGGTTATAGCTTAAAAAAAATTTATTAAAATTTTAGATTTATTTAGGCATGATAATTGAAAAACAAAGTAAAAGTAGCATGAAAGCCACACAAATAGTGATATTAATAGAAATAAAAGTAGAGAAAAAGAAAAGTTACACATAATACTCTTCAGTAATAAAAATTATATCATGCGAGTACTTGCTTTTAAACGGTCAGTTTGTATGGCAGCTATACGCTAAAGTGGTCCGATCTGAACAATTTTTTCAGAGATTATATCGTTGTCTTGGACAATAATGTATGTCGAGTTTCATGAAGATTTCTCGTCAAATAAAAAACTTTTCCATACTAAAACTTGTTTTTGATGGTTCGGTTTGTATGACAGCTACATACTATAGTAGTCCGATCTGAACAATTTGTTGAGAGATTGTGTGGTTGCCTCGGGCAATAATCTATGCCAAATATCGAAACAATATCTCGTCAAATAAAGAACTTTTGCATACAGGAACTTGATTTTGATTGGTCAGTTTGTATGGCAACTATATTCTATAGTAGTCTGATCTGCATAATTTCCGCAGAGATTATACAGTTGTATTGGACAATAATGCATGCCAAGTTTTATGAAAATATCTCGTCAAAAAAAGAACTTTTGCATACAAGAACTTGATTTTGATTGGTCAGTTTGTATAGCAAAGAATCCACGATTCCATAAATTTTAGACACCATTCTTAAAATCAAAACTAAATAATTACGTGCCTATGTGTGTGGGTTAATATTCATAAACTATTTTAAATTATTTTATATAAATAGCAAATCCCAAATAATCGTACATAACCTTTAAATGATTTAGAATCATTTTTTTTAATGCTTTTAGGACATTTATATAATTTAAGGCATTATTTAATATATGAAACAGCTTTATTTACATATACATACATACATATTATGTGGGTCTGTCAATATATGACAAGTAGTTTTTTTTTTTAATTATGAGATTGCTTTAGACAATTTACGAAAATATACGATCGTATAAACAATAAATTAGCACAGCTAAGAAATAAAATTTTTGTAATCAGATATTTTGCAAATCGGCTGTTCAAGAAAATTTCATTAAACACTCAAAAATTCCAAAAATTACGAAAACCTCCTAAATTATTTAGCCAACTTTATTGAAGCAGTTCAAGCAGATTCATTGTCTTCTCCTTTTTTCCCATCCACTTTTCGCTAAACGATTTGCCATATCGAAAAAAAAATGATTTTTTTATATATGATATATCGGAAGTTCATGTAAAGGCCGTTGCGTGGCAATAATATGCTCGAGAAAGTTTTAACAAAATTATTAATTTATATATTTGACAATTTTTAACGAACTCTTTAGGCGAAAATTCGTAAAAATTTAAAACTTTGAATATTTTTGCACCAGAGCACACTCTTGTGACGGCTTTCGATACTGTCAAAATATAGATTCAGACTCCTCGTACCCAAAAAGTCCCAAACACCACTAACACCATAAGTATTCAAATGAAGAAATCCCCCTAAACTCGCTAACTTAAGAAACATTAGCTTTTCCGCAAAACCTAATTTCCTCCAGAAAAAACTGAAAATGTGAAAAAGTGTAAAAAAAAGAATATGTGTATATAAGTGGTAAAATACATAGGTCCAGAGTATACTTGTAAATTATTATTGCCGTTAATATAGAACTTGAGGAGACCTTTTTTTACTTTAAAACTGCATACGTCCTCAAATGTCATCAAAGTTGTATATCCCACCACTCTCTCACCCTCTCTCTCGCTCTCTCTTTATTAACACTTAAATCTTTACCTATAAGTCTGTTTTCATACCTAATATGCCCGCATGTCTACCTTAACTATCTCCATAGATGCCGAATTGCAGCTAATCAGTAGCACACCAATGCCACCAGCATCACCGCTGGCACAACGACGCGACTCCATACTGAAACATCAGAACAGCGTTAAAACTGATAAGCGTGTTAGCATCAAGAGTGGCAACAGCAAACTACAAATGACATCCAATTTGGAGTACATCTCGGAGAAGCCCTCATCGCTCTCATCGTCCGCCTCAACGCTGCCATCGAGCGGCTCAACGACGCTGGAACGCCGGCCGAGCAAAACAACAGGTATATATTTACAATAATATATACAAATTTAAAATTATGTATATTAATTACATATATGTGTATTTTGTGTTCACAGGTCCGCGTCCCGCCTCACTGGTCATCACCAAGCAGGACAACAAGGGTTCACAGTTCAAATTGGTGCGTTCATCGTCGGTGGACTATGAGGATATCGAGAGTCAAGTGCCTACGGCGCGCTCGGTGAATAAAATTATATTAGCCGAGCACCTGCCGGAGGATGAATCAGCACCGTTAGTCTTCACTGTGCACAAATGAGCAAATTCAGCGACAGTGCAAGCAATCAGCTGACTGACTGTTGGCTTGAAAATTAAATTACTAATGCCTTCACAAATAAGGAATGAAGAAAGGAAAAGAAGAAAAAATGTAAAAATAGCAAAAGATTACCTAAACTGCAAGAAAAGGTCACAAGTTCAGTTATACGCTTTGTTAATGCGCGCCACAAGGCGAAAAGGTGCGGCAGAATTGTCACAAAGCAACTTTAGATTTTTTTCTATAAAAAAAAAATATTTATAAATCTGATTTTTGTGGAAACGTATAGTGCTAGCTCTAATGCATTGTCTATATATATATATGTATATATAAGTAGTACATTTATATATAATCAAAATTGGGTGCACTCAGCCGCACATATACATATATATATTTATATTTCGATTTCGTTTATACTATATCTTTACATAAAATAATTTAGCAAAATATTCTCTAGTATATTAATTATGTATTGTGCGCATATACCCTATATACCTATATATAACACTACATATACGTATATATATAACAATTTGTATATGTATAACGTTGTAAAACGCTTTGTGTATGTCCAATACTTAGTATTTAACTAAATGATTTGCAACGATGCCTAAGAATTGAGTGAACCTAAACGTGTAATTATCGCTTAAATTGAGAAGAAAAGTAAAAATAACAATAACAATTACATCGTTAACATTATTTGTTGTTGCTTCTGTTACTAATAAAAAGTATAAAGTGTATAAGTCTACAATTAAATGAAAATCAAAGCGTTGTCGTTGCTCCTCAACAACAAGAAACAACCACAATTTACCAATTAAGTATTGTTAGTTACAGAAATTATTAACATTTTAATAAATTAAATTAATTAAAAAACAAAAATGGTGATTGTCACAAAGGTAGCTAGTAACATAAGTATATACACAATTAACACACACACATACACGTGCACTTACCAATTGCATACGATATTTAAAGAAATAAAAGCTTGGCTAGCTTGCAGCCAGTAGCAATTAGATTGTACTTAGCAGAATTGAAAGATGTATGAGAATAAAGATTTGAAAATGCAATTGCAAAAATATTGACTGAGTTATTTATTTTCTTGTATGGAAGCTCGGAAAAAAATTACAAGAAGGAACGGAACATTTTTTAAAGAAGGAGTAAGAAATTTAAACTTTTCACTTTCCTCCATTCTACAAAAAATTGTTGTAAACAAAAACCAAAACCAAAGGTTTTTCACTAGCGACTCTTTTATACATTGTTATAAGAAAGCACCGGAAATTTCTTTTTAATTTAACTATTTTTTTAATTTAATTTAAATATCACGGGCAAATGATATTTCAAACATTTTGCTAAGTTGGTAAGACTGTCATTAATTATTATGCCAAATGTGAGCGCGATCTGTCAGCCAGTTTGTTTGCAGCAGCTGCTTAAGGGGTTAGGGGTAGTCAGAGGCACGAAAAAATTATAATTTTCAGTATTTTTTTTTTGCTATTAAATCGTGTTATTTTACAAAAGTAGTAATATGGCATTATTATAGAATGTGTTGACTTGAAGTGACGAAAATTAAAAAAAAAAAAAAACAAATAATAATAATAATTTCTACAGTTATAGGTGTTTGTGTTGGCCCAGTACCAAAAAAGGTATTTGCGGTGACAACCATAAGTCTTTGGAGATTCATCTTAAATCAATCGGACAAAAAAAATTAGTTTTATAAATAGATAAACTCGGACCTGATCGAAGATTTTTTTTTAATTCAAAAATTAACAAAATGCCGGCCACAGAAATTTTTTTCTAAATTTTTTGGAAAAAATAAATAGTTAATTGGTCTTAAAAAATCGAAATTTTTGAAAAAATAAAAATCCTTCGATCAGGCCCGAGTTTTTTATGTATTCAAAAAGCTGTATAAATTTAATTAGAATCTAATGAGCGGTTTTCGAGTTACAGTTGTCACCAGTTCAAAAAACATAGTTTTGAGAAAAACGCGTTTAAAGTTTCACACTAGCGCTTTGAAGTGCCCGAGCTCTCTTTGTTATTTGTCGAATAACTCAAAAATTAATTATCGGATCAACGTGAAATTTTCAGAGAATATTTTTAAGATATTACACTTAATCAAATTGCAAAAAAAAAATAATTTTTTGAAAATTCTGACTACCCCTAACCCCTTAAGTCGGCACACCTCAGTAATGGGCGCGATTGTTACAGAAGATAAAAATATCGAACAAAGAATTTGTCTCGAATTTTGAATTTCTAATCAAATTTCTTATTCGCAATCACGGAAAATGTTGAAAAAGACTTACGGTGATTCAGTTTTGTCAAAAACACATGCCTACGAGTGGCATAAAGTCACAAAAAACGGTCGGGAGTTCGTTGAAGACATGCCTCGTTCTGGACGACCTTCGACGCCTTCAACTGATGAAAATATTAAAAAAGTAAAGGGTAAGGTGCTTGAAAATCGTCAGGCAAGTGTTAGGGAGATGACAAGAGAATGCGACATCTCTCGCGATTCCGTTCGAATGATTTTGGTGGAGATTGTGAGTATGAAACGCGTTCTTGCTCGACTCGTCTCGATAAAGCTGAATTTTTTTCAAAAAGACTACCGTTAACATTTCTCTTTGGACAAGCTTGATCATGCCATCATGGAGGCCATTTTAATTGCCGATAAGTCATGGATTTATGAGTTTGACATGCAAACAAGTAAACAATCATCGAAATGAAAATGAGAAGCTCCATTTGGCGTTTGCGTGAAAACAACCGTCGAAAACGGACGGAATTACGGAGGAACAATTCATAGATACAAATACAGGGTAGGCCATTTAAAGTTGACCCATTTGTTTGTTTGCCAAAATTAAGGCGTCGCGGATAATCAGCTGGGTTTAGTTTTTGTGCCATTTGAATTTTATATGGAAACATCTTCAAATCTTTATGAATTATGCGTCGGAGAGTGGTGCGAGAGATGACTAATTCCTGAGAGCGGCGATAACTCGATGTCGATGGAGTCTCCTCAATACTGGCTCGTACAGCTTCGATATTTTCATCAGAACGTCTTGTGCGTTGTCTGGATGCATGACTGGCATTACTGAGATTACCGGTGTTCACAAATTTTGCGTATAAAGACTTAATTGTGTTCTTAACTGGAGCACTTTTCACTTTATTTTTTTTGCGAAACGCACGTTGAGTTAACACAATTGAAAAGTTATTTTGAATATAAAGCTGAACAATTTCAGCGCGTTCTTTTGGAGTGTACTGTTCCATGGTATAAATTGTCTTCGAATGACGCTTCTAACGCGGTATGACATTAGCCGATTTGTCAGCGCTGTTAAAAGTTACAGCGTTGCCAGATGGGTCAACTTTAAATGGCCTACCCTGTATATCGAAAATTTAAGGGTCCTTAGCTTACAAGTGAGAAAAGCCATTATTTTTCTACATAACCGCCTTTAACTCCTTCAATTCGCCTTTCAATAGCCTCTTAATTCGACATAAATTTATGCCCAACGAATAACTTCTTCAAGTTTGGAAACCCAGCAAGTTATACGGGGCTAAACCTGTAGAACGTGTTGGATGTGTCAGCGGTTCGCAGACAAAGCCTACAGTTATTGCGGCGGAAGACGATTTCGTTAATAGAACTTTTAAAGTACTAAAATAAAGATTAACTTTCAATTTCATAAAATAGTGTATTTTTGTTGTTAGACGAAATAAGAATAACGGCTCAGCAATTCTGCTTGGCTTATCTAGCGAAGTAGGTATGAGGGCTTGCTGGAGTCCTTAGGTGATCTAATACTGTTCAAGATGGGGCAAACAGATGCAAATTTATCAAAAGCCCCGCGCATTCAATAAAATAGAAGCCTTAGATAACGTTAAGATTCCTCGGTACTTACTTCGATAGCCACAAGAGACAGTAAGTACTTATAAACAGTATATCTCTAGATAAAGGCGCACAGAGCAAGTCTTCGATGCTAGTCGAAAAAATTACATAGGTTATTTGCCAGTTCCTTTCAGGAAAGTGAAGGGCGGGATGGTTTTAAATTCTAAAAATTCAGAAGAAAGTTTAGATATACTAAACAAATTTAATGTTTCATAAAGTCAGAGTCAATACAGAGACGTGCACTGGACTCAAACGCTAAAAGAGAATATAAAAAGAAAATAGAAAGAAAAAGCCTCGTCTGAGCAAAGTAGAGATTATTGAGAGCGATATTACGTAAGTATCTCCTGTCAATGCTCCAGTGGGAAATATGTACATAATGATTTGATATTTCCATTTCATTTCATCCTTGTAGTTTTAAGTTTTAATTTATATTTTATTTTATAAATTATCGATATTTTTTTGCAATCGATTGGGTAATCGATCACCAGCAATTGTCTACCCATCGTCGAATCCCCACCAACGGCAAACGTGCTATGATAAAGCTCCCCAGTTCAGTACATTGCCGGCAAACCCATACACTCACATCCGCATTGTAAACAAACCACGACAAAATGAAACGGTAGACCGGCATTTTCCTCAACAACCAACAAGCCGATTTTATATACATACCTGCATACATATGTTTGTGTATATTCGCCTATGTAAATGGCAATAAAGAGAGAGAGCACAACAAACGAAAACACAAGAGGCGAACGAATGCCCCAAAAGCAATAGAGTACATAAAATATACAAAGCCGCCAGCCCCACAACAGCGATAGCAGCGCCACCAGGCAGACAGGCAAAAGAAAACAGGCAACAGTCAAACGGCGAGAGGTAGTCAAGCTATCAGCTGTGCAATTCGATTCAAAGAGGTCACCTTGAAGTTGTGAATTTCAGTTCAGTCAATTTTATTTTACTCGCAGTTCGTACGCACAGGCATTTTTTCGCCCGATTTTCGACAGATTTTTCAACGTCGCGCCAGCCAACAAAAGTCAGTTAAGTCACAAAAGTTTTTGGGTAAAGTAATCGTTCTGCTTGCATACATATTTTATGGTAGAAATAATACAGATTTGCAAATTTTCCTTTTAAATGCATATGTCACATAAATGTTTGGTTAAATATGGTGGAAATGCGTGAATTGCATAAACATTTTAAAGTTGTGAACAAAAGGTGCTCCGGGGATGCCAAAAAAAAAAAAAAATATTGTGGAGTATAATACTAATCGGGAGAAAAGTTTTTTATAGTAAAAAATAAAAGGTTTAAAAAAATATTTAAAAAAAATATTACAAACAAAATATTTAAAAATTAATAAGAATAAAATAATACAAAAAAAGTTATTAAAAAAAAATAGAAAAAAAATAAATAAGAAATTTTTGTAATTTCAATTCATTTTATATTAAACGAAAAACGGTTGTTAAATAAAAAAATATGTATTTTAAAAAATAAAATTACAAAAAATTTTTAAAGAAATCAAAAAACATAATAATTTTTTTTTGTTTGTTAATTTCCGTTCATTTTATATTAAATGAAGTTGTTGTTGCTGTTAATTAAAAAAAATATTAAAAAATAAAAATAAATAATTTAATAAAAATAAAATAAATAATTAAAGCGTTCGATGCTGAAATAAGGAAATAAATGCGAAAATTCCGTAAAGTGCAGTGACTTCTGGGACTTACAAAAAATAGCAAAATGGTTTATAGTGGACAGTGCAAATATTTTCTAATTATATACATACAAACAGGTGTAGCAGGTTTACATACATATATACAAAATCCTAAAATAAAACGAACCGACTAAAATTGATTTTGATTCAATGCAAAAATGTGTACAATTGATTAAAATTTAATTAGTTAGCAGTTTTTGTTGTTGTTGTTTTTTTCCTAATTTCTTGTGATTTATTTGCAATTCGCTGATATGGTGTGACCCATTTAAATAAACACATCTATTTTTGCATCAAATTACGCGCATATTTCAGCTCTACATACATATGTACAAAGGTATATAAGTATTTGCATATACATACATATATACCAACATGATTTACATATTTTTAACCAATTGAACTCGTAACAGTCAAACAAGAAATAGCGTGTAACATACTTTAAAGCAAAACTAATCAAATGTGTAGCAGAAAGGAAAAGGCGCCACAAGCTGGCTGATAAGCGGGCCGGCAAAACAGAGCAGAGTGGCAATAGGAAGGCCAATTGCTAACTACATATGTACATATATATTAAGTGCAATAATTAAAATTGTTTTATAATGAAATGGCAGTGCTAGTGCAGTGGGTTGTTTGCTAATCTGTAAGGAATGTCATTTATAGTAAAAATAATGAAGAATTTGTGCTCGAAGGCGAGTGATAGGCACGTGATAGGCGCTGAGGAGCGTTTGATAATGACGGAAGCGCAAGGATTGTTGTGAAAAACGTTAAACAAAAAAAGAAAAAGCGTTAACTGCGGTTACACGGAAGCTATAATAGCCTTCACAAATATAAAATATGCCTTACAAGAATTTTTGATCGGTCAGTTTGTATAGCAACTATGTCTATAGTGACTCAATCACACTTACTACTTGTACCGTGTCGAATTTGGTAAAGATATCTAATCAAACATAAAAGTTTCCATACAAGCACTTTATTCCGATCGTTCAGCTTGTTTGGTAACTATATGCTGTAATGGTCCGATATCGGTGGTTGCGATGATTGAAAATCTTTTTGAGAAGAAAAAGACGTGTGCGAAATTTCAGAGCGATATCTCAAAACCTGAGAGACTATATAGTACATAACTAAACAGACAGATGGGAATGATTAAACTCGCCATGCAGATCATTTATATATGTATGTACATACATATGTAGGTACATATTTCCAACGTCTCCTTCTAGGTATGGCAAACTTAATATATATTGTTGTTTAGGGTATAATTACTATGTATAATCCATTCCATAAGACTCTTTATTCACATTTTATTAAAAAAGAACATTTCTGTTTGGAAAAGTTTTATATTTTCTACAGCAATGACGCAAATACAGCACACAAGTGGCCCATCAAAGCGTTTTTTCAATCAAAATCTATGTGTGTTTGTATACAAATCTAGCAAGAGGCCCATTTCATAAACAGTTTTAGCAACTCAAACACAGAAAAAAATTCAAAGCATAAAGATTAGACAGAAAGGCTACAAATACTTAGTATATGTATATTATATATCATATACATATGTACATACAAACGGACGCTTTTATAGATATGCACTTTTAGACACACCCATTTTCACTATAATTAAATCGCCAAGTAATAAGTACTTGATTTGGTCCGGAGACAAAGTCCTAAGTGAATATATGTACATATGTACATATACATACATATGTATACATATAAATGTCTAAAATAAATACAGATATATACATGTGTGATACATATACTTACACCTTAACAGTGTGGTGTTTATTTTTCACCGCCCACTGTCAACAAAAATATTTGTTTTTGCATTAGCCACGAGTGACGTTACGAAGAGAAAGTGAAAGTGCTGCACGTTTTTGATACAGCGTACATACATATATATGTACATATGTATATAAGTACGGGATAATGTGTATATACCAGCCCCTCAGCCAAAGTCTCGCTAGACGAATCGCGACCAGTCGGCAAACGCCAGCGCTTATTTCCGAAAGGTCAATGTTGTTGCATTTTCTCAAACGAAACAGCGAGTTCTATGACGTCATTTTTAGTTCTCAAGTTCAGTGGAAAGGTCATTGGTTTAAATGCATGCGCTCTTGGTATAGGGTGTATGGTGCAATACGAAGGGGAATTTGGAAATGTGATCTAAAAATTGTGAAATATGCTTCTTACATGACATAGATGCTACTACAACAACTACCTCGTTGTGAACTAAATTATTTGGATATTTCACAATACTTTAGAGAAGATGGTTTTTGAGAGAATCTGATTCATCTGAAAGTTGGAGTGTGCAATTTAGGGGACTTTCCTTAACCTCCTCCTCTTCCTCAACCATTTTTTCTCATATTAAAAATGAAAAATTTTATTAAAATTTTTAATTGTTACAAACATCGATTATAATCGGGTTAACAAAGAAATTCTGAAATTGTTTGAAAAAAAAAAAAATTGTTTAAACTCGGCCATTGCGACGCCATTTCCGGTGACACCTCGGCAAAAAGATGCTCCCGCGTGAAGAAATACGTGTTTTAGTTAAAACCTTAACTTAGAACTTGAACGAAGGAAAAAACTGTAAATTGAAGTTTTAGCTCACAGTTTTACAAAAAAATGAAAATTCCGCGACATTATTTTTTTTTTTCAAATAGTGGTACTGGAAAAAAGTCCTTCGTTCAAGTCTTTAAGAATTTATCTCAACGACCTGTGTAAATTTCTGAAGATCGGTTGAGTAGTTCTCGAGAAATCTTGCCAACCGACTTCAAAAACACAGTTTCGAGAAAAACACCTTTTCCTTCGCACTTAGCCTAGCTAACCTCACGCGCACAAGTTCTCAAGGCTGTATTTTCGAAACTATTACTCGGATCAACTTGAAAATTTAGGACAATATTCTAGAGGTGTTTTAGTAAGACAATAAAAATTGATTTTTTGAAACCCGTAAACCCATGTAACCTCTTAACAAATTTCACTAACCGTCAAAATCTATCACCTCTAAATATTTATTTAGAACACTTTCTATCGGAAGATCTATGAATTCGGTTTTGCTGTATATCTGTATGTGTATGTGCATATGTATACCCAAATATGCCGAATACGAAAGAAATGAAAATGCGATGAAATAATTTTTAGGGTGTAGAGAATAATTTTGAACCCACAGCCCTGACTTTACAACTAACATTACTCCTCCATTTTAATCGGATAGAAGGTGTCTACAACAGTTTTTTGAACCCTGAACGGAGTATATTAAGTTTGCCCCGAAGTTTGTAACACCAAAAACGGATCAGCATAAAAAGCTGAGTTGGCTGGCTCCGAGTTTGAGATATCGACCAGAAATTTTGCACACCTGCTTTTCTTACTAAGAAGCTGCTTATTTTTCGGAACTGTCGATGTCGGACAACAGTAGCATAAAGGCGCAATGCAAACTGAACAATCGAAATAATGTACTTGCATGGAAAACTTTTTTATTTGACGAGGTATTTTTCCGAAATTTGGCATGGATCTTAAACATTGATGCAATCTTCGAAGAAATTTATTCATTAGAGCATAAAGCCCTCATATAAACTGATTGATAAAAATCAAGAAAAAGATCGTTTAATAACCCTTTTTGCTATAAACCTATGTAGGGTATTATGGTTTCGATGCAGCCGAAATTAACCTTTTTTTCTTGTTCTATATATACATAGCTTTTTCTGGAATTATCTATA
The DNA here is from genome assembly GCA_027475135.1 of Bactrocera correcta. NCBI lineage: Eukaryota > Metazoa > Arthropoda > Insecta > Diptera > Tephritidae > Bactrocera > Bactrocera correcta. Next base: position 41,611,988 of record CM050326.1, read on the forward strand.
TAAACAAAAAGTAGTCAGGTTAGCTACACCATTTATAACTGCAGAACGACTTGATCGATTTTAAAGATCTGTGATATGTTAAACTCGTCCTCACCTCAAATCGGAGAATAAATATTAAAACGTTGGAAAGATTATCATAAAACATTGAATTTAGAAGAACTATGGAGTACATAGAAATTACTCGAATCAAAATGTAAACAGAAATCATAAGATAAATAGACTTAAATTGCACCGCGACCTTAGGTATATTGTGCCCTAACAGAGATTACAAGGCAAAATACCAAAAGGTTGTCAAATCAATGGGTCTAAATTATTCCATCGGAGATGCTATAAAATTTAACGGCTCAGCTGGTTTTAAAGAAATTTTGTTCAGTAAATTATGGATAAGGTCTGCAGATAGATTAAGGGAGCTGAAGGAACAAGGAACTTAGTTAATCATGTTATTAGAAATCTTTGCCCTTTATGATGTAATAAAAATTAGAAACTTAACCCAAATGAGTTTCGGGGAATGCTGTTAGGGATTAGATTCAAAAATAATAATTATAAAATAACATTGGGTCATTCCGTTGCTGTTTATCCGATTGCCTTGAGAAAATTATAAGCTTGATCTACTTCCGCGCCATTCTGATAATGTATACACGACTGTCTTGGAGACTTTGTTGTGGCTATCGTCTTGTTATAATGTTGGAACCAGCAATAAATATTATTATTTTCGATTCATTCTGCTTGCAACTTTCCGACCTGCTTGCGAAGATTATAAACTCAAAATATGCATTTTGTTTCTAGTTATATAGATCCAATCAACTTGCGGAGCTCCAGAGAACCCATTACTTCCGCTATAGTCTAGTTACCAATTACTTCCACTATAGTCTAGTTATATATTTGGATACTTCTAAACCATAGGCAATTCTTATTTGACTCATACTTCAACCACTAATAGTGGTTATTCTGCTTGATCGACGCTCGTTTTATATTCAGTTTTTAAAAATAGCGAATTATATTTGTTGATAGTAAGTAAACACCAAAACATTAACAAAAAATTAGTTGGTATACTTATTGAGGAATATAAGGATTAGAACTGCAGGTGAGCATTACTTTGAGGAATTTGTGAAATTCGCACAAAAGTAAAAGAAAAGAAGTCTGAACAATGAATCATTGCACTAACTTTAGACCCTGTATACGTGACGACTTGTGTGAAAGCGCTTTTTAGTGAAAATTTAACCGCTCAGAATTTATATTTCGACAACACATTTAGTTAGTAAGCGAATAAACGCCGAGTCACAAGCAACCAAAGAACGAAAATCCGCAAAAATCCCACAGATAATAGAAAATAAAGTGCTGAAACGAATAACGAAAATATAAGGATGGACGGTTTTCGACGCCTCTTCGTTGACCTTCAACGACAACTGCACACGCTGCTACAAATAATATTGAATTGGCAATTTGTACGCTGGATCGTCGACTACTATTCGAAATTAACTAACGATCGTAGCATTGACGCCGATGCGAACGCCGACGACGTTAGCGACAACGCTGACGTACAGCAACCCAACACCAAAACCAACAATAGACCGCGCATTAAATGGTCGTGCGGTGTAACCGAGGATGGAACAGGAGCCAACGCCACGGACGCCAGTAACGCGGTTAGCGATGGCGGCGCTGAGGGTCCGGCAGGGCACAACAGCGCTGCTGCCGAAGCTGTGACGCGCATCGCTGACACGAAGCGCTCACGAAATGCAGCTTCCGATATGGTCGCGGGTGACCAAGAACAGCAATTGCCCGACATACCGGTGACAGAAACTGTTACGGACGTCGGTCTTGCGGGTGTGCTGAACGCAATTCCAAGCGCAAATATGGGCAATGTGCATAGTAGTAATAAAAACAAGCATAAAGCTAACAAAATTAGTGCTGGCGGTGAGGTATGTTGAGCAAATTTATTGCAGAAAAAGTACAAATATTTCAAAAATTTATGAACAAAAAAGTAAACTATAACTTTGGGTGTACTTATAATATTGGGAGCTAATGTGAATACTTTGTGTATTGAATGGTACAGCTATTCGGGCGCTTAAATGTTGTCTTAAAAAGTATTTGTTGCTTTGTTGGATGGTGTTCTATCAGTAATTGGTGTCTAAGGTGCCTACCTAATCTTCCCTATTGCATTTAACCGAAACCCTTTCGTCATCCTCATGTGCACTCTACGCTCGTGACTGATAAGATTCTATGCAAAATCATCGAATCGTTGCATAAATAAGTAATTATATGTATATATATGTGTATGTAAGTAACTATGTGTTCGAAATATGTGTGTGGTGTGCTCTACTAATGTGTTGTGGTGAAAATGTTGTGTTGCAGTTATGAGACAAAATGCATTTGCAACCATAATCAGTTAGATTCGAGCAGCGAAATCAAATGGAATTTTGAAAAATATTAGTTTTTACTGAAAATATTATATTAAAAAAAAAATTCGAAAGTATAAATTACTTGTAAGTATATTAATAGTTACAATTATATAATAAGTTATTTATAAATATTAAAAATATCAGTTAAACCGCAGCTACAGCAACAAACAGCGCTCAAGCAAGTAATTCAAGACTGGCGCCTATGTCAATAATATGCCAAGCAAAACTTATAGCCACACATTTAAGCAATTATATTAGAGCGGGTCGATTAAGAGGGAGCCAAAAAAAACGAGAAAATAATGAATGCGAAAGTGAATAGGGATCATTCTGAACAACTTTGCCTAAGCGATATGGATCTAAAAACGGTTTCGAGCCAGCGGTGTTTAAAGACAAGTTTTTCCGGGATCATAAAATTGTATTCGTCAATTTTTGAGATATCCGAATGAGATTAGGTAATAAGTATGCGCATTTTGATATACTGTTAATCATTTGTCGGAATCGGCAAGCTAGGACAATTATATCACATATGTATCTCCTATACAACCGATTATTCACTGGCTCGAAATTGATTTAAACCCCTTGTCTTTTAGGCAAAGTTGTTCAGAATGATCCGTAGAACAATTCTGGCATTCATCATTTTCCCGTTTCTTGGTTTCCTCTAACATATATACTTTTATGTACATATGTATGTCTATAAGTTTTGCTTGGAATATTATTGCTTGCGTTTTTATAGTAAAAAAATCGACCCGCTCTAATATATGTATGTATGTAAGCTCTTTTATAACCGCAAATTGTAAACTTGTCGCCAACAACAACGCGATCAACAACAATTATTCTATGGTTGCTGTGCAGCAATCCGTAGTCGAACAGCACGATCGATTTCAAAAATCAGCCGCTCAATTCGTGTGACATTGAAATTCGTCCCGAATGCTCTTGAGTCCAACTACGATACTATTGTGTATCAAATTAATGCCGATCGCTTCATTAAGAACGAAAAACAAATAACTAATTGGATAAAATTGGGAAAAACACTTAACTTTTATGCATATAGTACATACATACAATCACATACATACATACATAGATATATAGTATGTATAAATGTGTTAGTGTTACCCAAAATCTCATGAATAACCGTCCAAGTCAAAAGTATTACTTTTAAGCAGCAGTATTATGTACTCCTTTTCACAATAAATTTGGAAAAATATAAGCCAGTGGATAAGCACGCTAAGACCCTAAATAAATTCTTGTGTTAACTTAACTTAACTTGTGTATTAGTTATGAAAGCCGGAAAGGGGTGAATTATACACAATTTTAAAAATACCATAAACATTACATAAAAGTTAATTTCAGCTGCACTGAAGCTTGTATAATGCTCTCCTGCAATTCTTATAGAATAAAAGGATATAAAACAAAGTAAGGAAGGGCTAAGTTCGAGTGTAACCGAACATTTTATACTCTTGCAACTGGCAGAAGTCAAAACCAGGGAAATATCTTAAGGTGTAAAACATTTTCGCTTGGAATATCCAATTGCCGCCACGTAGCGAAGAGAAGAAACGAGTGGCGCGCTGTTGTTGACTCGGCTATAATCGCGTAAGCGGTGCCTACGCCAGTAAAGAAGAAGAAGTAAAACATTAACCAGGGGATCGAAATCAAGCAATTCTATACATATATAACTCATACACTGACCGTGGGGTAGTATCGACCCGTATAAATCTATTAACTATTGTCATGCTACAGCTAAAAAAATATTCCCTGGGTTTCATAAAGATACCTCAAACACGATCGCCAGTCGTATGGAGTAAAGTCGGAAGGGTGTTCAAAAATCCTGAAATTAGTTATATGGGAGATAAGTCAAGTTTCGCTCAGTTTCATCCATCAAAGATGTACACGCTCTCCCTCTTTCAGTGCGATAACTAACATATTGGCCAATATATGCGGTATAAAGTCACATGAAAATTCGAAAATCTTTATATTAAGTATAGGGTGACTCAGGGAAATATTGAGCCGGCCCGATTCCGATCCATTTGTGATGCTTAGAGTTACTATCATCAGGAAAGATTATTTCTGAATTTCAATTGTATGTATATCCCATAGAATGAACAGTATTTTCGGTAAAAAATCAACCATATATACTGGTGTCCATATATTCGGTACCAAGGGTTTTGAACAATTTTGGTTGGGTTTGAACAATTTTCGGAAATGGAATGTGAGTTTGAACCATATGGGAAGTACTCATTTACTCATTTTCACACTGTAACATAGAAGTAACGGAAGAATGTTATTTACCAAAATTGGCTGCAATCGGTTGTCCAGGTCCTGAGATATGGGATTTCACCTAAAGGAGGGCGGTGCCACACCCATTGTCCAAATTTGACAACGACCCCCACAAACCATTTCGAGTGTAAAATTATATGCCCCTGGCATATTTACAGTCTGCCAAGTAAGAGCGTGGTCGACTTTACCGACGGTTAATGAAAGATTTCGTTTTAATTTCTTCGCGAGCCGATAGGGGGAAGCTTTGTCCTTGATGCATTGTCAACAAAGGTTCAGTTGTCGTTGATTTTTTGAAAGAGAATCACATTAAACGTCATGAGTGCTAAGTACGTGTCGCGCTACGAAGCTCTGTTCCTTTGCATCCACCCGAAAGGTCCCAAAATGTCGCAATCAGCGGCTGTTAAATATATGAGGAAGTCGAAGGCATTTGCACAGAAGTGGATACAGCGTTATACAAGTATAGTGGCTAAATATGTCGATGATTTACAAGAAGGTGGTTCGATAGGAAAAGTGAACAAAAAGGATGAAAAAATAATAGTGAATCTGTTTTCGCGGAAACTATCCGAACCCTTCGTCATACTCATGGTGTGAAATAGCGCAACACAATGAAGAAGCCTCTGTTGACTGAAAAACTTGTAAAAAGCGACTCGCTTGGACGCGTGAGAATATTGATAGAGATTTTGAAAATGTCATTTTTACTGATGAATGTTCTGTCCTCACGCGAGCCTGGTCAACTTCCACCAATAGGCTTGTTCAGCGGACCGTAAAACATGGAATAAAGGTGTATCTTTGGGGCAGCTTCTCAAAGCAGGCGATTCGGTGCCTTTTTACTGACAACATAAATGCCGAGAAAATGATAAGAATCTACAAAAAGGCTTTACTGCCATCTGCCAAACGATGGTTCATCAGAAAAAATGAAGATTGGATTCTGCAGGAGGACAGCGATCCTAAACACCGCAGCAAGCTCTGTACTCAGTGGAAAACTCAATCTGGCATCGTTACATTGGATTGGCCGTCGCAGTCGCCCGATGCAAACCCTATTGAAAATGTGTGGGCATACATATATTAAACAGAAGCTTCGTGGAAGACGCACATACACTTTGAAGCAGTTGTCTTACGAAACTCATCGGATCTGGAGATCCTTGCCACTAGAATATGCCATCGGAGATGGCGAGAACATTTTTAACGTCATTCGCTATGGCGCTATGGAAGCGTTTATTTTTTTTTTCTGTTTTTTCTACGAAAAACTGTCGAAGAGAAGGGCCTAATTCGATACTTTTTGTTCAAGCCATTTTGTTCAATTTCAAAAAAACGCGCGATAGCGACTTTCCTACAGTTTAACAATTCTTTTGGAAATTTTTGTTTGTAAATGACCTTGTTTTTACGTGTATTTTGAACAATTTATTTAACTATTATACACCCAATAAATAAACGTAAAATATTCATTTGTATTCGTCATGAATGTATTTATTTATAACAAAAAACAGGGACTGATTAATTAATTTCAACATTAAAAAAGTCGCGAAAGTCAGTGATTTTTCGGAGCATCACACTGAGACGATTCCTTAAGTGGTTTAGAAGATATATCCAATAAAACAATTATAGAGCAGGGCCAGGCCCACTTTTTCAGAATTTTCGGTTACAGGTGCCTCTCGTTACTGCGATCTCTTGAGTTCTATTTATTAATTTTAGTTATGTCGTATAACGTTTCCAATTAATGGGGTTTTATGGGCGCCCAACTACGAACTTGTAATTTTTCTTTGCCAAGGAACATGCGTACCAAGTTTCATCAAGATATCTTAATTTTCACTCAAGTAACAGTTTGGACGGACGGACAGACAGACAGACAGTCACTCTGATTTCAACTTTTCTCGTCTTACTGATCATTTATATACTCGTATAGTATATAACCCTTTATCATACAACCGTTAGGTGAATAGAGAGTATAAAATAACGCACCAGTAGGTTGATGCCAACTTTGTTGGGAAGATTTAAAAAGTCTTACAATTGAATATGTTTTTTGAAGAGTTACCACATTTTTATTTTTTTTAGTTTAGTGTAATATGAGGTAAAATGTTGTCAACTGTTCGAAAAGTCAAAAAAAGAAATACAAATTTTAAGATCAGCTTTTGGATTTTGTGGAAATGTCAAAACTATAAAACGAATATACGAATATTAAATAAACTGTTTTTGTCGATTTTGTGTTTTGTGCTATCGTTAAATGGCTTTGTTTTATTTTATAATCTATTCTAAGTACTAGAACTACTTATAAACACTAATAATCGCTTAATTGGTCCCGTTTATCGAACAAAATTTTATTGGTACAAAATACAAGAAATTTTTTTGGCATAATTTATGTCGATTAAACGAAGAGCTAACGGTTTAATTTGATAAGTTTTAATAAAGCTGGTAGTACTGTTAATATGGTTTGCTATATAATATTCAAGCTTTCGAGACTACGCTTTAAATTGTGCCTTATTGTAAAGTCTTGTAACTTAAAAATGTTTTGTCGTTGATAATAATATATATACATATACTACTGTGCCCAAAAAATAAGGTGACATTGTATTTATTTTGAAAATTCTTTATTTATTCTTCCAAGTCAATTTCATCCCCTTCAAAGTAGTCCCCTCCCGATGCAATGCACTTATGCCAACGGATTTTCCAATCTTCGAAACACTGGTTGTAGTCACTTTCCGGGATGGCCTTCAGTTACGTCTTCATTGCGGCTTGAATCTCCTCTATCGTATAAAAACGGTGTCCCCGGAGCGGTCTTTTGAGCTTGGTGAACAGCCAGAAGTCGTACGGCGCCAGATCAGGTGAATACGGTGGTTGCGAAACGATATGGGTTGTGTTTTTGGCGAAGTGATCACGACTTACGAGGGCAGTATGGGATGGTGTATTATCGTGGTGTGAAAACCAAGAATTGTTTGCGTTACGCAAACGACGCATAACGTTCATATAATATTCCTTGTTGACTCTTTGACCGGTTGGAAGGAATTCACAATGCACAACACCACAATAATCAAAGAAAACAATCAACATGACTTTGATTTTTGAGCGACTTTGGCGCGATTTTTTTGCTCTCGGCTCTCTTTTGGCACGATATTCGCTCGATTGATCAGTTGTTTCGGGGTCGTAAGCATAGATCCAAGTCTCATCGCCAGTTATAATGCATTACACGTCACCCTGGTAGTCGAAAAGCATCGTTTCACACACTTCAACGCGACGCCTTTTTTCCAAAAAATTCAATGTTTTCGGTACCAGTCGAGATTTGACGCGCTTGAGGACCAACACATCCTTCAAAATGGTATTGGCTGAGCCTTTCGATATGCCAACTTCATCAGCAAGGTCTCTAATTGTTAATCGACAGTTTTTCAATCTTTGATTTGTTGAACGTGAGCTTCGTCGGTTGAGGTTGATGGTCGCCCTGGACGCTCTTCGTCTTCGACACGTTCACGGCCGGCTTGGAACTCACTATACCACTAGTAAACATTTTTTTTAGACACAGCCTCATCACCAAAGGCTTTCTGCACCATCCTCAACGTATCCGCAGCAGAAAATTGATTCCGTAAACAAAATTTAATGCAAATTCTTTGCTCAACAAATTTCGACATCGCAAAAAACGAAAAACTCATTTTTAGCAGCTCACAAAACGACACGTATCTCAAACACTAATAAATATTTTGTCATGAAATTTGACATAAATATGATTGATTGCACTACCAACCTAAAAAAAAAATAATTCTCCAAATCTGTCGACGCGCGCAGTTTAAATTCAAATGTCACCTTATTTTTTGGACACAGTAGTACTCGTATAAAGATTATATATTGTGTGTAAAATAACTTATTTATATTTTATGTTGCTAACAGCGTAAGAAATGTGTTTCAATAATCCTAAAGTGTCTAAAATGTTCGGTTCACTACACGGGAAGAGCAAAGATTTCATGCTTTTAACTGTTGCCATAAACAAACCGTTAAGAATTAAATATGCAAATAATGCTTCTCTATGCACCTTTATCGGCATCTAAACCTTTGATGTATCATAGTTCATTTCACATTCTCTTTTAGGGCACTAATTCACAAAAGTCTCCCAAGACCACAAACTCACCGAAAAAGCGCAATTCAAAGGAGAAAACTATAAAATCAAACAAACAAGCAGACGAAGTTGTCGTCGAAAAATCGGAGCCTGATATATTAATATCCAGCTACATAGTCGATAACAAGGCAGAACAGGCGCTAGAGAACTGTTTATCCGAAACGAGTTCAGAGCAGCTTAGCTTGAAATCAGCAGAGACTGTGGAACTTGAGGCAAAATTAGGCGAGGTAGAAGAACAAAAATCGAATCACACACAAATTTCCTCCCAACCATCGAATTCCAAGGAGCAATTTGATTTGGAACTAAGCAATCAGGAAGACGAAACCAAAGAGGAGCCAATTGAAGAAGTCAAAGTACCAGTAACAACAGCTGTTGGCGCCAAATTTGAGAAGTTTAGCGCAGAGCAGTTAGTGCTTGAAGAACCAAGAGCACTCAAGATGACTATATCGTCTGATATACATAGCGTACCCATCGCTGAGGGTACCAATGCCGAGAGTGTGCTCTATAGAATTAAGCGTGGCACTACACTTCGCGTACATGGCGATGCGTCACTTTTGGGACGCGAAATTATTTTACACACTAATTACCCTGCAGAGGGTAGGTCCCTTAACTGTTAACTGTATAGAAGTTTCAATCAAATATATATTTCTTGTAGGTAAAAAATTCGTACGCACCGATTACCGTGTACTGGACTGGCATGCTCGTAATGGGAAACCGTTTACCACAAATTTGAGTAAATATGCGCACATTGTCGACACGGACATATTCAGCGAGGTGAAAATGAATCTCTCAGGTACCTTCCGCTTCTGGTTTCAATACAAGGACAGGTATGTAAAAAAGTACGAACCGGTTTTCTAGTAACTAGACTAAGTTCTCGCACTTCGTTGCTCTCATAAACATTTTATAGCAAGAGTTCGGAGCCGGATGGTGCACTTTATGTGCAAGTAGAACCCACTCTGCACGTCGGTCCGCCCGGCGCACAGAAGATCATACCCTTAAATTCGGTGCGTTGTCAGACGGTGCTTACAAAGTTATTGGGTCCGCTCAACACGTGGGAGTCGAAGTTGCGCGTCGCCAAGGAATCGGGCTACAACGTCATACACTTCACGCCAATACAAGAGCTCGGCGGCTCGCGTTCGGCCTATTCGCTGCGCAATCAATTGAAGGTGAATCCGCATTTCGCTGTAAAGAAGGGCGGTGAGGTCAGCTTTGACGATGTGGACAAGGTGATAAAGAAGTGTCGTCAGGAGTGGGGTGTAAGTTTGAGTTGGTCTATGTAATTTTTTATACCAGCTATCGGCTTACGTCTCAATTATTTTATTGCAGATAGCTTCCATTTGTGACATTGTACTAAATCACACGGCCAACGAGTCGGATTGGGTGCGCGAACATCCCGATGTTACCTACTCTTGTGCAACTAGTCCGTATCTGCGTCCTGCTTTTCTGCTTGACGCCTTACTCGCCAAGTGCGGTGAGGATGTGGCAGCCGGGCTTTTGGAGCATGTCGGTGTGCCGGCAGTAATCGAATATGAGGACCACTTGCAGGCGCTCAAATATCAATTACATCAAGTATATTTGCCGAAAGTGAATATTCACGAGCTCTTCCAATGTAATATTAGCAAAACCATTGAGGAATTCATGAGCTTAGTGCGCACACGCGCACCACCAAAGCATGTCGCCGACGAGTCACGTTTCAATGAGATACAATTGATTAAAGATCCACAGTTCAAACGTTTGGGTGCCACCATTGATATGAATCTGGCATTGGAGATCTTTAACGCCTTCCATGGCGATTGCTTCGATGAAGAATCGCGTTTCCGTAAATGCGCCGAGACTTTGCGTTACCGTTTGGAGGCGATTAATGAGGAAGCGCGTGCAGAGATTCAAGGTTATCTGGGCTATGCCATCGAAAACTGTTTGGCCGGCATACGGTATGAGCGTGTGCAGCACGATGGTCCACATGTGCGCGTCATTTCCGAGAAGCATCCACTTTTTATGCAATACTTCACACAATTGAAAGCAGTCGGCAAGAGTCTCAAAGAGATCGAGGAAGGCATGTATGGCGATTTGGGTAAATTCTTCCAAGCACACAATGGCTGGGTTATGGGTTATAGTGATCCATTACGCGACTTTGCCGAGGAACAGCCGGGACGTGGTAATGTGTATCTCAAGCGTGAGCTTATTGCTTGGGGAGATAGCGTCAAATTGCGTTACGGCAAGAAACCGGAAGATAGCCCCTACTTGTGGAAACACATGACCGAGTATGTGGTGACAACCGCCAAGATTTTCGATGGTGTACGTTTGGATAACTGTCACTCAACACCACTTCATGTGGCCGAATATCTTTTAGATGCCGCCAGAGCAATTAATCAAGATTTATATGTTGTTGCGGAGCTTTTCACGAACTCCGACGCGACAGATAATGCTTTCGTTAATCGCCTCGGCATTACTTCGTTGATACGTGAAGCTTTGTCCGCCTGGGACTCGCATGAAGAGGGTCGCTTGGTCTACCGCTATGGCGGCGAACCGGTTGGCGCATTCTACGTGAATCCCAAGCGTGATCTAGCACCCAGCGTTGCGCATGCACTTTTCATGGATCAAACGCATGATAATCCATCGCCAGTGGAAAAGCGTTCGGTTTACGATTTATTGCCATCAGCAGCTTTAGTGTCCATGGCTTGTTGTGCCACTGGCAGCAATCGTGGCTATGACGAACTCGTTCCGCATCACGTAAGTTAAAACATTGAGTCAATCGCCATTCTCGTATATTTTATACTAAAAGAAATATTCAAACAGATCCATGTCGTAGACGAAGAGCGTCAGTACCAGGAATGGGGCAAAGGCGTGGACGGCAATACCGGCATTATTGCTGCTAAGCGGGCGCTTAATTTGCTGCATGGTCAACTCGCCGAAGAGGGCTTCAATCAAGTGTATGTCGATCAAATGGATCCGAATATAGTCGCGGTTACGCGTCATTCACCAACTACCCACGAAAGCGTCATACTCGTCGCACACACTGCCTTCGGCTATCCACATCCAAATGCTGGACCAACCGGCGTACGTTCGCTACGTTTCGAGGGCACACTGAACGAAATTATACTTGAGGCAGATATTTCAATGAAAAGTGATAAACCCTTTGATCGACCTGGTCCATTCAAGAAGGACCCGAATTATATCAACGGCTTCTCACAATTCCAACTCAATTTGCGCGAACACATACCCTTGGATAAGTCGAAAATTTTCCGCGCCACTCCCCACGTGGATGGCAATGTAACACAACTGGATTTCGAAAACCTGTATCCAGGCTCGGTGGTAGCTATCAGGTAACTTTGATCAACCTTCTCTTGAAAAGAGCTCTACGTACTACTAAAACGTTTACATTATTACAGAGTTTCTTTGCACAACCCAACGAAACCTCATGCTGAATACCTTCAAAGACTAGTGACGTCTTTGCAGTCCGAAAGCGGTGCGATGTACAAGGAGTTGCGTGAAATCATCGCCAAATTGGACCTAGTTGACTTGAACCGCGCGCTATTTACCTGCGAAGAGGAGGAACGTGATCACGGCTATGGTGGCGCCGCTTATGATATACCCAATTATGGCCGTACAGTTTACTGTGGTCTGCAAGGTTTCATCTCTATATTGACGGAGATATCGCCACGCAATGATTTGGGTCATCCGCTTTGCAACAATTTGCGAGATGGCAATTGGATGATTGGTGCGTAGCAAATGAGTTATTCTCACAACCGAAATTTTCTTTAATGAGATCTCTGTATTCGCAACAGATTATGTGGCTGATCGTCTGGGTCAGCGTGAAGGCACGAAAATATTATCGAAGTGGCTGAAGACCTCTTTTGATCCGCTGAAGAATATACCAAGATACCTCATTCCCTGCTACTTTGACGCCATTTTGAGTGGTGTGTATGAAGCACTCGTTGGCCACACCTACCAACTGATGCCAGAGTGAGTTGATATTTACATTCTGTGGCTTACAAGTTCCGAGTTTATAAATCTTTTTCCGCAGATTCATACGAGACGGTCATAACTTTCCGCAAACACTTGCTTTGGCCACATTACAGTTCCTATCGGCTTGCAGATCTGCCAACTTGCCACCGCTCAGTCCGGCTGTTGTACCTCAACCGCCCGAGATATGTGTAACGCTCTCAGCAGGTAAGCTTGCTTCATACACAAGTGAACAATTGTTAAAGTACTTCCGTACTTATCACAGGTTTGCCACACTTCTCCACCGGTTACATGCGCTGCTGGGGCCGTGACACTTTCATTGCATTGCGTGGCATCATGTACCTGACCGGCCGCTTTCAGGAGGCCCGCTATATTATACTGGGTTTCGGTCAATGTCTCCGACATGGTCTCATACCAAACTTGTTGGACAATGGCACGAAGCCACGCTTCAACTGCCGCGATGCCGTCTGGTGGTGGTTGAACTCCATTAAACAATATGTCGGCGAAGCACCGCATGGCGTGGATATCCTCAAGGATTTGGTTTCACGTATTTTCCCCTACGATGATAGTGAGCCACATCCACGTGGTAAATTCGATCAGAAGTTGATCGATGTAATGCAAGAGGCGCTGCAGATACATTTCCAAGGATTGCAATATCGCGAACGCAATGCCGGCTATGAGATTGACGCCCACATGACCGATCAGGGTTTCAACAACAATATCGGCGTACATCCAGAGACGGGTTTTGTCTTCGGCGGCAATATTGCTAATTGCGGCACTTGGATGGATAAGATGGGTTCGTCGGAGAAGGCGGGCAACCGCGGTCGTCCCGCTACACCACGCGATGGCTCCGCGGTGGAGTTGGTTGGACTGCAAATGTCGGTGTTGCGTTTTATGCAATCACTGAGCGAGAAGGGTATTATTCAGTACAAATCTGTGGAACGCAAGGGACCAAATGGTAAAACCTACAAAAAAAATGTTTCGAAATATAAATTTATATTTGATGCAAATTGCAGGTGAAGCGACCACATGGACCTACAAGCAATGGGCTGATCGCATTCAAAACAATTTCGAGAAATGCTTCTTTGTCGATGAATCGGAGAAGGGCTTGCAAGCGAACAAGAAGAATATCTACAAAGATTCGTATGGTGCTTCGCAGGGTTGGACTGATTTCCAATTGCGTTGCAACTTCCCAATAACAATGGTTGTTGCGCCGGAACTTTTCAATCCACAAAAAGCTTGGGCTGCTTTAGAGCAGGCGCGCAAACATCTGCTCGGTCCATTGGGCATGAAGACACTGGATCCCGACGATTGGAATTATCGTCCAAACTATGATAACTCAAATGACGCCGATGACTGTACGGTGGCGCATGGTTTTAACTATCATCAGGGACCTGAATGGCTTTGGCCTATTGGCTTCTATTTACGCGCTCGCCTCATATTCGCCAAGAAGTGCGGTTACCTGGATGCAGCTATCGCAGACACATGGTGAGTTTAAGTGAGAGAAAATTGTGAACATCTCGAATATAAGCAGCTTTTTCGATCTGATCTGAGATAGTCTTTGAATGGAAACCAGAACTCTCTTTGATACCTCTTTATTTTTAAAAATAGTGACAGATTTATTGTCTTGTTAAGAGCAATCTGCTTCTGATAGGCATCAGTAGGCTTATTTTCCCAGCACAGAATTTTTTGACTATCATGAATCCTCAAGAAAGAACTACTGGCATAGGTATTATGTGGCAGTGATATGAACAGCTCTTTTTTAAGGTCTAAACTCTACCAGACCACCACAGTGCCTTCCAAGCGGGGATCACATCGATTAGGAGAAACTCTTCTTGTTCTGACAAGGAGTGTGCTCACAACAGGGAATATTTTTATATATATGGCTTTGAGATCACTAGAGTCTCAATGGTTTCGTCTATGGTGTTATAGTGAAGGAATGCCTTGATCTGTTGGTGGATCTGGCATCCTACTTTGCGATCAACCTGCAATCAGTATATAGTGATGTCCCTGGGAATTGTGAAGAGGGTGAACTAGCGAAAGAAAGGGCAAATCTATAATTAGTCTCCGAAAAAGAGGAAATTTACATAACTACTGAATCACGGTGGAAACAACGCCTGATTAAAATTTAAAAAGAATGAAGGTCTAGTTGGCAGACATGCCAGTTGACTAGGAATGCTGTATAACGACTATTGTAGAAGATGTTAGGAGGTAGAAGAGGAGGAGACATCTTCTACGCGACTGTAAGGCTCTATATCGGTCGAGGGTTTCTCGACGACATCTCGCGGGTTGCTCATTTAAAACATTTTGTATTTATGAACTTCATCAGAAGTACGGGGTGGTTCAGAGAGGAAACGACAGAATGAGGAAACTTGAGTCCCGGTGGTATCACAAGCGTTGGCACAACTTCATTTAATTTTTCGATGTAAAGTTGTTCATACTGATAAAACCATCATTATAACAACAGTCAGCATTCTCGAAATAATTAAAAAAATGCTGCAAAGTCTATATTGATTCGTTGGATATATAGTAAAACGAAGTCCATTCCGGTTACCTAAATCAGACTGTCGTGGGAACAAGTCTTACAAGTTCTTACTTAAATATTGAAACACTCATCTATACTGCGATATTCGACTGGAAATGAGTTAATTTTTTGTAATTCGGGTAGTTGGTACTGAAACGAACAGTGGGTAGGGAGAGCTCACTCACAAATATTTAAATATTCAAGAGAGAAAGCGTCTCTAGAAATTTCCAAGAGACAATTTTTATTGAATGAGTTTTGTAAAACCAAGAAATTGGTTCGAGGTTTCACCTATGTATCAAGAATCTTTTTATTTATCTAACGGATTTTTCAATAGGGGTGCTACAAAAGTAGACCTATAGGGATAGCAAACGACGCCATATTTTTACCCGGTCTTTTGACATTCTCTTCAGTAATGTTTGTCATTTCATCATGGAAGGATATACGGTCCAACGAGTCAAAGTTATTAAAATTTACTACCGAAATTTGTCGTCAGTAGCCTCAACTTTAAGTGCCCGTAGTGTCGAGAATATTGCTGCCATTGGCACATCAATTGAGAAGACCCAAATCAGTCTTTCACACGTCATTCTCAAGCGTTGGGCATCTCTGTGACGTCGTTGTGCCGAATTTTGCGAAAAGATCTTGGCCTACATCCTAACAAGATCAAATTGACGCAAGAACTCAAGCCGGTTGAGCACCAGAATCGTCGTATGTTCGTGAGTGATTTATGTTTGAAAATCGTCGAAAATTGGGTACAGCGTCTGGACTTCTGAAAGCGTGACCGTGGTAGCCATGCAAAAGAAATCGATTTTCATACATAATGACATCGAAAGTACTTTCACAGGAACAAAGAATTTCATTGATAATTCCAATATATTTTTGTAGCGCTCTTATTGAAAAATCCGTTTTAAACTATCACCAAAATTACAATTACATTAAAAGATACATATGTCAGTATAATATATTTTATACTTATAGCTCTTATATTGTATAATTTATAAAATATATTTTCATACTCTCCACTCAAGGTCAATTTTGCGCGCTCACCTCAAAGAGCTACACACTTCCCACTGGCGTGGACTGCCCGAACTGACCAACGATAACGGTGCCTATTGTCATGATTCCTGTCGTACGCAGGCTTGGAGTGTGGCCACCATATTAGAGGTAAAATTGTAACGGTTTTTTCTTAATTTATTTAAAATGTGAAATTTTTCGAATTTTTTTCTAGGTTCTGCATGATTTGCACGCCATTGGCGGCGATGTTTGAAGCGTGCAAACTTTAGCTTAAGAGACCTAAAGCTCCTAGGTAGCGTAAGAAAGAGCAAAAAAGGAGATTCCGAGAAAGTGCACACAATTGATCAAAATATAAATAAGAAAAAAATTGCTTAAAACAGATCCTTAAGATCACCTTCATTGTTGTTTGCTTCGTGCGTTCATTAGATTATTGTTGTTGTAATACATTTTATATACAACCAGATACTAGAGAAGTGTACCATTATGCTGTTGACTATTTAAAAAACATACATACATACAATATTTTTTGTATACTTAAGACGGTTAGTTGATGCTAAGCATTGTGAGCTCACTAACTCAACGAACTAATCGCTAGTAATTGAATGCATATCAAATGCGCATAAAAAATTCAGAAAAATTACTAACAACACACACATAAATATATTACGAAAATCTTGTTAGTTTAAAAATTGTTTGTGTTTTATTTTTCAAAGCACTTCAAAGAGTTTACAGTAGCACACAAACGAAACGCGCTTACTCGCTACTCGCTACTCGCTCAGCACGCACTCAACTCCCCACAACACAACAAAAACGCTCCACTCCACTCGTCATTCGTACAGGAAGCTCACGAGAAGTAACTGTTGCGAAACATGCGCATATCCGAGTTCTTCGGCGGATTGATGCGCAACTTTGGCGACTCCTCGTTAATGGGTTCCAAGTCAAATTTCGAGCCATGTGCTTTGTATTGTAATTTGTCTTGCGGATGCTCACAGGCGCGACTCTGATACTCCTCCATCGGTTGGGGGTCATAGTAGAACTCGGTGTGACGTCGCCGTGGATACAGTTCCATTTGTGTGCCGGCCGGTCCAAAGGTATTCTGCGAAGAAGCAATGAGTGTGATGGCACGCTTTTTGGAATAGAATTCACTTACCGAATAGACAGTATTGAGTGAGAAGAGCGAACCTTGCAGGCTTGGCAATGAGTCGTTACTAAATAACTGTAAAAAAATTAAAGCAATTTGTCGCGTTTTGTTTTGCTGTAATGACAATCAGACGCTTTTAACGGTTACTTACTTTGGTAGGAAACATTTTTTGGCACAAATGTAGAAATTGCAATATAAGAAATTTGAAAAAATTCTTAACTAAAGTTAAATTTTGCGGTTTTTCTTTTTCGAATTCAAATGTAGATGACATGTTTTTTTTTTATTTTTTGGCACCCTTGATTTGTTACTCTTTGCTTTAAAAATTTTAAAAGCTTTGCAGTATTGGAAATGGCTTAGGTGTTGTAATATTGTAGCTTTCTCTACTACTTTTAAATGCAAATCAACTGGCAAGGTGCAAATTTTGAGGTTATGTTAATAACATCCATCTTATATTTTAAGCCAGATTAAGTTATAAATAAAATAAATAGAAAACTACAATGGCAACAGCAAAATCAACAAAAATCCGATCCGAAATACACTCTAAGATCTCCGAAAATCCCCCAGTTTACCCTTCGAAGAGCTGCAATCAGCCACAGGCAAGCTCAAGGCCAACAAATCACACAGCCCGGATGGAATCCCAGCAGAAGTCCTGAAAATAATCGCTGCAGACCGACCGGCAGTACTACTGAACATGTACAACACCTGCCTCGAAGCCGAAATATTCCCCAAGCCATGGAAAAAGCAACGACTGGTCCTAATCAGTAAGGGAAAAAAGGTTCCTAACTTACCAACAGCATACCGTCCACTATGCATGCTTGACACAGCGGGAAAGCTCTATAAAAGGCTACTTAAACCCAGACTCGAAGCGGGTATCAACGAAGCTGGAAGACTTTCTCCTAGACAACACGGCTTTAGACCCGGCAGATCAACGGTAGAAGCTATAAAGCCGTTCTCACGACAGTCAGACCATCTAACTGGAACGAACCTGTCTTTTATACGGCCAAGGACTGTGAACTCGGAAAAATTCTGCTACTACAATAACAACAACTTGAGCTATAAAATGCGTCATTCCAAGTGTAGAAGCCGCACAACGTAGATGGCATAAATACAAAATAATACGTGTTGCTGGCCACTTTAGATGTTCGAAACGACTTCAACAGCGCTGGATGGGTGAATATCATCGATCGTAAGAACATTTAAAATCCCCGACTACCTCAGAGCATTAGTACGAAGCCACAGAAAACTGCTATACCAATCTAGAGAGGGATTACGACAGATAGCGGTCATGTCAGAAGCAGCACACGGATCCATTTTAGACCTAGACTTGTGGAACATCAGTTACACTGTATTAAAACTCGAATGCCAGGCGAATCGTACTTAATTGACAATGCGGACGACACTGCAGCAGTAATTACAGCAAGAAGCGCGAAGAAAGCTTAATCAGGCGTAAGACTGAACAAATCCAGCGCACCACAGGAAAGGCAGCGAAGATCACCTCCGAACGATAATAACAACAGCGCAATAGAACAAATACAGAAAGATACAATAACGACATGACAACAAAGATGGGAGAATTAGATTCGCGGCAGACGGACGGCCAAACTAATAAAAGAACTAAACTTATGGACAAACCGTAAATTTGGAGAAGTCGATTTCTAAACGACCCAGCCGTTATCCAGTCACGGATAAATATCTCAATGAGAAAAATGGAACGCCTCCCTGAAGTAATGCCAATGTGGTCCCAGGGTGAGCGACGATTCATTAGAGGGGGTTTTTTAGTGACTTGCAAGTGCCACAGACCTTTGTTCTGGCAGGACGGATGATGTGGAAGGCATTTTCCACTCCCTCAGCCGCAAAAAAAATCGCATGGGAGTCTTATGATTGAGTTAATCTCATGAGATAATTTCAACATCCCAGAATGAAAGTAATAATCTCGAATATTCTAAGAACTTATTAAAGTGGACGATAAAAGGGGTGAGAGGTAAGGTCAGGTTGGGTTAGGTAAATAGGCTGGTTTCTCGTAAAGCCATGAATAACTCCAATAATAATAATTCTACATTGTGATGTCCAGAACTCCTAGGATTGGATCCAAAAGATCGACTTCTTGACCACAAGTGAGGGTTGTTGACCAAACGAGGAAAATGGAATAGATTCAGCGTCCGTGTGCATGAAGACAGGGGAACTCCTGCACGATATCTTGTGACCTTAGTGTAGTAAAAATTTGCCCAAGTTTTGTGTTCATTAGAGAAAGGGAGCACAGTTTCAGTATACTCAGACCAAGATAGAAGCTGAAACGAATAATTGGGTTAATTTTAGGCATATTTTTGATAGTGGCGTTCTTGAGAGTCAAAATATTCGCTAAATATAAGTTATCTATTTGGAATCAACTAAGTGCCACTCTGACCAGCATCGACCACAACGTTGATTTGATTAAGCAAATAGCGTTTAATAGAACTCAGAATTTGAAATAAACAATTAAAAAAAATATCAAAAAATAATAAAAAATTAAAAAAAAAAGATTAAAAAAATTAAAAAAAAATTTAAAAAATTAAAAAAAAAAAAATTTATTTTAAAAAAATTTAATTTAAAAAAAATTAATTTAAAAAAATATTAAAAAAAATTAAAAAAAAAAATAATTAAAAAAAATTAATTAAAAAAAATTTATTAAAAAAAAATTAAATTTAAAAAAAATAATTAAAAAAAAATTAAAAAAAATTTAAAAAAAATTTTAAAAATTAAAAAAAAAATTAAAAATTAAAAATTAAAAATTAATTAATTAAGTTTGTATGGCAACTAGATGATATAGTGGTTTGATCTGAACTTATGTTCGAAGATTATATGTTGTATTGAAAATAAATCACTCGCAAAATATCAACAAGATATCTTGCTAAATAAAAAAGTTGTTCATACAAAGACTTGATTTTTGCCGATCAGTTAAGTACAACAGCTATACTACAGTGGTCTGATATCGGCGGTTCAGAGAAATTAGCAGCTTTTTTAGACA
Source organism: Bactrocera correcta (assembly GCA_027475135.1). Classification (NCBI taxonomy): domain Eukaryota; kingdom Metazoa; phylum Arthropoda; class Insecta; order Diptera; family Tephritidae; genus Bactrocera; species Bactrocera correcta. The sequence goes on from CM050326.1 coordinate 41,632,406, forward strand.
AAAAAAATGTATGCAAAATTTGCGATCGATATCTCCAAAATTGCGGGGCCAGACGGACGGCCATAGTTTAAACACTCAGCTCATTACCATAACCATTTACATATACTCGAATAAATACTTTATATTAAAATATTCTAACTAAAAGCCAGTTCAGATATTATATTCTAGAAATTTTAGATGTGCAAATAAATTTCACGAAAGTTTAAATAAATAAATATTTATTTTATTTAGTCTTGTCAACATGCATAGACACACATACGCACTATATATAGTATATACATTTAGGAATAGGTAGATAGCTGTGTCGACAGTTTATAAGTAACGACTTAGTATATGGGCGCCTACGTGAAACACGCAGCGATCGGTAGGAATGATACTGGCAGATAATGCTTTTGGTAAGTTCACATATACATACAAAGGTCTGGTGTATATACTGAGTAAATGGGAAATACAAAACAGCTCACATTTTATGCAAAAATCTCTAAGTAAATGCAATAAACTCTAAATACATTAAAAAGAAAAATCAACAAAGTGGTTAATACTTGAGCTTTCAGCGCAGCAAAAACACACTTCATTTAAAGCTGCGCCTCATTCTCCTCTCTTACGGAGCGCAATTCGCGTCCAAAAGTTTGCGATTTCAAATTTATCGCATTGCTTATGCCACTCTGCACCAGCATTTGGTCCACCTTGGGTGTTGTTAAACAATTATTGTTTTGCATTTTCGTATCGATCTCCGCAAAGTTGGGCGTATTCGCACGCTTGCGCCTTATATGCTCCGCATTCGCCGCTATTATGTCGATGTCAGTGTCCGTTACGCCAAAAGTTGGAAATTCTTTCAGTTGCTCGGACTTTAATTGCAATATTTCGCGGCGTATAGCCTCCACGTTTTCCTTCTCCTTGTCACTGGGTGTTTGAGCAACACTCGCGGAAGCTGCTTCACTGGCTTTTAGTTGTGTCGCATTATCAGTCTTAAGATTAATGGTGGCATTGGCATTATCGGCGGTGTGTTGTGTGGCGTTCAAGGGATATTTGTCGCCCACGTCCCGTGTTTGTATATTATTTGACTTGTTGTTGGTGTTCAAGGACGAGGCATTGAATAAAACGGCTAAAGGTAGCGGCAAACGCGTTTCCAAATGACTGCCATTTTTGGCCTTCTCAATAAGTTCGCCGGTTTTATAAGATAGCGGTTCATAAACATGTTGCGGTTCGCGCACATCTGCTTGCTGTTCCGAAAGTATGCTCAGCAGCGACGGTCTTTCGTCCAGACGATTTGGTACGTTTGGCATTTTAGCTACCGCCTCCTCTTGTTTAGGCGCTACTATGCTTTCTTGCGGCGCATTAACAGCCGCTTGCTGCGGTGACGAGTCACTGAGTTCTTTATTCTCTGGCTCTGGCACTGGCACGAGCGCTGGCACGAGCGCTGGCGCTGCTGCTTGTGCTTCGGCAGGCGCATTATGCTGCACCTTCTTTTCGATTTGTTCCACCTTTTGCACCACCTTCTCCAACGTCTCAGCCACCATATTCTGCGTCTCCTCATTCTGTTTGGCCAGTTCATGCTTCAACTGATCCACGGTGCGTTCCAACAGTTCTTTGGTCTTTTTCAGTTCTTTGCGCGTCTCTTTGAGTTCCACATCATTGTTGCTTTTCGCCAACTTTTGTCCATTTTTCAACTCTTCAGCGGCAATTTCCTCATCCTTCTTGATAGCATCCTTATCTATTGTCTGCGCTTGCTGATTTTCCGGCGCATTTTGCTCTTCTTGCTTCGGTAGTGTTTCCATATTTGGTTGTTGCGCCGCTGCCGCTTCATGTGGTAGCGGATTCTGCTGCAGCGGCTTAAGTTCTGATGGCGCTTCTGCTGCAACTGATTGCTTTATGCTGTCGCCTACTTTCGCAGCTTCACCTTTTGGTTTTAACGCCTCAACTATAAGTGGCGCCTCCGGTTTAAGTGGCTTTGCATTCAATACATTCTCCGGTTTTTCAGCTATCACATTTGCTTTCGGTAATTCTGCATTTTTATTAATAACAACTGCCGCTGGCTGCGATATCGTTTGCACAGGTGTGGCACTCAACAAATATTCAGACTTTTTCTTTGCCTCCGGCTCTAAATTATTATCTTTTAACTTCAAATCAACAAGTGTTTTCTCCACTCTCAGTTTATCTATTTGTGTTTGTGCTACCGCTGAGTCCAAGGCTAGTTTATCAGTGGGTCGCAATAAATTCGTATTTTCCAATTCGTTAACTACATGTAAATGTGCACCGGAACGCTGTTCATCGATGGCATTCAAATTGGCAAACGTGCCCAAAATCATGAGACAAAAACCGCTAATGAATATAAACTGCGCCAAAGAACGCTCTGTCGAGTCTTTTTTCACGATTTTTCGAAAACAAAATGCCGGAAACATTATACAAATCGCTACGCCAATTGTGGAGCCTACCAAACCGATAACTAGCTCCACGGACGGTATCATTAGTGCAATGCAGAGTGCACAACCCACTAGACAGGTGGTTATGACTTTGAAGCGAGTCTCTGGTATATAACCACTGTTATCAGTGTGGCCCTAAAATTGTATAGACAAGTGAATAGGTGTGTACAATAAGTTGTGAAAAGAAGAATAAACCTTGCGATAGAGTAGCGAGTAAATACTGGCACGGCAGGGGAATATGACGAGCGGAAAGCTGAATGCAACCGAAAGCACAAATCCAACTTTTATAACATCGCTGCCAAAGGAGGGTGAAAAGTTCATCAAAATATTGCCTAGAAGATATTTTCAGTTATTTTTCAGCAAATTATAGAACATTTTATCGCTTACCCGAAAAGGTTTGAGTACAAAAGGCGACATAACCAAAGAATCCGACGGCTATATACACAAAAGTGCAAATCCAAGTGGCATTACGTACAATCCCATTCAATTTTTCCACGCTTTGGTTATTGATGCTCTCGAACACTTCAAAAAGTTGCCTGATAAAGGCAGTGTTTTCATTTTTTGTAATATTTTTTAAGGTTAATTAGTGTTTGTATGTATTTTAGATAACGTGAGCTTAAGTGATTAGCTAATGAAGCGTGGGAAGTGAGGGGTTTTAAGCGAGGAAACGAAAGGAATAAACAGTAAGAGAGCATAGGTGTTTAGTAAATTTTTATGAAAAAAAATAAATTCTTGAGGAATTTGTAAAGTTAAAGCAGAGGTTAAGGTGAATTTTTTAAACAAAAAATTTTATGAATGATTGCGGTATTTGTACAGTAAAAGCATCGGTTTTTGTTGATTTTTTGCAAAAAAAAATATAATGATTTTCCAATGTTCAAAGAAATATAATGACAGTTATTAAAATAATCAGCATCAATTTTTGTTGAGTTTTAGCAAAAAAAAAAAATTATGAAAGTTTTTGTATGTTCCAAAAAAATTAATAGCAGTAATGAAAATAATCAGTGCTTTGTATGTTTATGACGCATGCAGTGTGCGAAAAATATAAAATAATAAATTAATAAAGATTTCCACTTACATTTGACATGACAGCGCCATACTGAAGATCGGTAAGCACTGTAAAATACCTGCAGGTCGCCAATACTCCACTTTCTCCACCCAATCGTGCGTTACAATATGTGCCTCGGATTCCAGCACAATCTTCACGACCAAACAGACGTAAAATCCAATCGATGCAGCACATACTGTTGAAAGGCTATCAACATTCTTCAACATAGCCAAGGGCAATATGCAGAACACGGTTACAGCTAACATCACCCACGTGCGTAGGTGTGGAAAATCCGCGGGGTTAAGTGAAAACATTTTTGTAACGATTTGCGGTCCTAAATCACCCATCACAACGAAGTATGTGATTGACGTGCCGAAAAGATAACCGATAATGCATAACTCCGCAAGCAGTTTGCCGGATGAGCCGAACGCATGAAAGCCTGTAACGGTGAAATTTGAAGAAAAGCTAAAGTTTAAAATTGTTTGAATGTAATTTATATACGATGGTGTAGTGATTGCTTGGCAATTTATTACTTTACCCAAAAACTCGAAACTTTTGCGACGTGTCAACAGTGAGGATTTTATTAGATAATGGCAAGATATGCGCGTAATCCAATTGCTGATGATGAGCAAGAGAACAGAAAGCACAATGCCGCACTAAAAAATTAAAATATATGTTATATTTCGAAATGTAAATAGTAACATGATGTATGTATGTACATATAAAGGTATGTAGTTGCATTTGCAACTAGTTATGGATGTGCGAACACAACAAAACAATTAGCACGTTAAATAATGTAAGAATAAATGAAAATTACAAATGTGGTTCAGTCAACGTATGTACATATAATATTTACTCGATTAAATGTGCATAGAAAATATATTTTGCTAAACACAAATTATTTTCAAGTAACATTTCCGGGAAAACACATTCTTAATAGGAGTCGCTACGAAATGATAAGCTGTATACCGGTAAATATAAATATTTGTACATACATACATATGTATATACACGTATTATATCAATATACATATGTATATAAAAACAATTTTCGTTTCTGCTAATATTTACTCATCTATGTTTTCAGATTATTATTTGTATGTAACCTTAAAAAAACACATTGTAAACAAAATAACTACTTTATTATTTTTTAAACGAGCTAACACAAAATATACACATTTTCAATTTGCTAGAGTTAATTAAAATTTTAGTCATTAAAAAATATAATGGATTTTATCTTTTTCACGAGATATGTGAGGTTCTACACATTGACAAAAAGAGTGCTAACTAATAATAGTATATGTAAGTATTTATTTCAATACACTTCAATTAAGCGCGAATGAAATTTCTAAATTTGAATCTGTTCAAATTTCCAAAATATTTCCTTTAACTGGTTTAGCGCGCCAATACAATTTGTCTAATATTATTAAAGCAATTTAAATATACGTTTTACAGCACACATTTGGTAAAACCTATTAAAAATTCGGCACTTTTGTATGATTCATGAACAAGTAATATCTACATAATTTACTGACTTCCATATATGTACATACATATGTACATACATAAGTATGTATAGTAAACCAGTAAATTCGCTCACCTTTTGGAAACAAAATGGCATGGCTAGTATTCCCACGCCAATAATACTATTGGCTAGCGTCATTATGTGCCCCGAATAAGCCAACATGTTGCAAAAAATTGTATCACACAAGAAATGCCGTTATCAGTTATTAACTTGCAAGGTTATTAGTTCAAGGGCTAAAGAAAGTAGCGCCAGCGTTCCTCTAACGGCAAATAATTCGTAACACAGCTGTTTTAAAACAATGTGGTGGGGCGTTACGTTGTATATGTACCTCGACTGTGTATGATTTCAACTGCAAACCGTTAATGAAAACTTTCTCCAATTCGACAATAAATGCACTTGTTGGCACAATAGCATGTACTTTATGTAAACTAAACAAATTTTGCTTCCGCCTTCCGTCTATAAAAAACAAAAATAGGTACATAAATATATTGCGCATATTTATATATTAATAAAGCTTTTTAATTTAAACATTGAATATCAAATTGATATACCTTAAATGTACTAAAACTGAAAATGTAGATAAGATAATGAAATGTTTTCAAACATTGTACAATCGGAAACCACGTATTTTTATTTTGCCTACACACACACACATGTAAATAATATAAACACTACATTAATTCACTCACGTTACGCGATAAACAAAAGTTTAAATTATTGACGGTGTGGCAAACGATTTCGTACTGAAGCAATCGCCAATATACTTGTTGTTGATTGGCAAAGAAAAATGCTAATATTTTTATTAAAACAAAACAGCGAAGCAAAATACAAACAATTGCCAGCTGGAGTGTAATAGCCAGACTGGTAAAAAAATTACGAATGTATTAACATTTCAAGACGTCTACCAAATTTTGGAACTCGTATCAATTAATGTTTGAAACCATTTTATATTACAATTTATTTATTTTTTTTTTGTTTTTAATGAATTACAAAAATAATAAATAACATGCAATTAAAGAAAACCTTACTTACAAATAAATTTTACCTTTCTTGAGGTATTTCAGCGCTTGCTACAACGTTTTATATGGCAACACTGCATTGTAACTTGGCACCACTTAAGTTTCTTTATAAACGTTGGCTGTACTGCAAAAGCGCCAAAAGACAAATAATTGACTTTTAATTTAAAATCATAGAACGACTGATTTGGTAGTAAAAATAGTTTTGTTTGACGTGAAAATATATTATTGACGCTCCTATGTAAGTTTAAATAAATCGAGTAGAAAATGTCGACCGAATATGAAGAGGCATTTGGAGGCACACGAGAAATGGCCGTCAATGCAATGCAGAGGGTTCAACAACAACTTCAAACACTAAAAGAGAATGGCAATAAGGATTCCAATAGACGTGAAATGCAATTAGCATTATCAGTACTGCGTGCGATTTGTACTATTGCTGCGAAGACGGAAGGTAAACACTATGATGTCTACTGTGATACATTGGTGCATGTAGTGGGGAAGCATATTCAACCATCAATGAGCGCTAAATATTGGACCATGTACCTGGAACATGTTAGATATTTACATCATTTGGTTGCAGATAAGGTGAAACGAAAGTGCATTTCTATTATATAAATTAATTATTTAATGTAAAATTTTTACCAATAGAAAAACTTTACTGAGGCTAAACGAATATGTGATCTTGTTGCAAGTTATACTAATTATCTGCAAAGTGAAGGCGATTATAAAGTTATATTAGGCATGTACTTGCAACACTTACTTTGTCAACACAATCACGTACGCGTAAATGCCCCACTTGCTCAGGAATATATCGCCAATATTATAGAGGCACTAGAAGAATTATTTATGCGTATGCTGCAATGTAACAAAAGTGAAAATTTTACATATCCGGAGTTAATAGCGGATTTCATACAATATCTGGTGCCAAAGCGTGTTTCCACAGTCTTTAACTATCTCGCTACACTTCCTGCAAATAAAACACAAATGTATGATGCTTTTTTCACCTTACTTAAGGAAATACGTACAACGCAACCGCCGAAGGAAGAATTACAAGCACATTGTCAACGACATTTAGAAGCGCTTACTGTTTTCTTTCAGTTAGATGTGCCGGATAGACTGCAGCAACAATTGGCTTTGCGGCATTTGCGTGCATGCCGTGAAATGTCAGTGTTTGCCACTGACAAAAGTTCCAATTACGTATTTTCCCTACTATATTATCTGGTGAAATTAGTTTATGGCTTACCGAATCCAGGCGAATTTAAGGATATATACAAAGATCTTAGTCAAAAGCTGACTTCTTTCTTTGAACGCTATGGGGAAATGTTAATGCAAGAGCGTTGGTTTACAGATGTGCCGGTTATAATAGCGGTACTTTTGACGCATGTACAGCAACACCCCACCACACCATTCTCATTTTTTTGGCAACACATGACTAGTATTGAATGTTATATATCGCATTACGAATTAATATTAGGCTGTATACGTTTAGCGCCACGTATTACTGAGACGAAATTATTAAAATTTGATTGCTGCACCAGCGCTAGAAAACATACAATAATTTCCTTTGTTATTAGTTCATTAGCTGCCTTTTCATCCTATGCCTTGGCTGTGGATGACTCATCAGCAGAAAGTGAAGATCTTTTTATCAGCTTACGTACGCAATTGCTGACGTTGATGCGCCATGGTGTCAGTGTGCTGGATTCCCTCGCTTGTATAACACCAGATTCGACAGAATTGAAATTACTCTATACATGCGTCGTACAACTTGACGTTGGATATGCGCACGTCAGCACAAAAACGACTTTGCATAACATTAGCTGAATTTCTCTTACGCATACGTCATAAATTCTCCATTAAAGATTGGACGCTGCTATTGCGCCGTCTATACAAAATGACATTGGAATCAAATGAAACAAGTTTAACATTAGATCTACATGTCGCACACATTGCTTCCATGCTGCAGGAAAATGTCTGGCCTGACGTTACTACTTTACGTACCCGCATTGGACACTTCCACACGGCCTCGCCACACGTGACGCCCGGACAATGCATCCTGCAAATAGCTATGGAAAGTCACAATCCATTTAAGGTTTTTCTGGACACACCACAGAAGCACTTATTACATTGGTTAGAAACACAGCAGTTTCTTAAATACCATAAGAGCTGTGTTCAACTTCAAATGACGCTAATGCGCTGTAGTCCTTCAATGTATGGTGAAGTGTTGGTGGCACGTGGTGCTGGTCCTCTAACGGCCGCAGTAGCTACACGTTTGCAACAACTCTGTCAAGAATTGGAGCAGAAGATGGATAAAACCGCAGGTTTGACACGTTTGGAACAACTCTGCTGGGCGCATATAAATACAGCGCTGCTTCATGATGCCTTGAAAGTTCGTAAAGACTCGTTGGCTGTGGAAGTAAAATTCCAAGAGGACAACCTAGAGGATTTGTGGCTACGCAAAGAATTGTCAACGCTAACCGTGACACATGAAGTCAAATATGTAAAACAAGCCGAAACGGCACTGCAAGCGTTTCGTGAATTCTACGAAAAGGTATAAACATTTAATCTATTAAAAATATATATAAACAATAAATTATCATTATACTTTGCAGGCTGACGCTGAACCGATACTCAGCAATGAGGTGTACATCGATTGGGAGTCCATCGTAGAAGACTTAACCTCACTTGCGTTGTATTTGCAATTGGCTGGCTATTTGGATGTCGCTACAGAAGCTTGGATTCTACACTATCGGTTGACAAATTTAATTAACGACGATTACAATTCCTTACGTAGTCTCGCCTATTTCTGTGAAAACAGCGAATACTTTCTAAATTCACAAAATAGCATAGACTTGGCTGTAGAAGTAGCACACAAGCAAAATTTCTTATTAAACGCCTTACAACAGTTGCCTACGCTTATTAAACGCCACCAAAACCATGTGCTTATGTGTCTCTGCCAAATGGCACACTATTACGCACGCATTGGTCATCTCAACTATGCACAAGTGCTGTTGCAGTATGTTCATCAGGTGCACGCAGAGTTGCCCAACCAGCAGGGCAAATATAATGTGGTGCTCGGCACAGTCGATATTGTCAAATTTCGTATTTTATGGAAGCATTTGGATAGTGTAGCAGAACGGCGAGAAACTCAACTCTCACAGCGTTGCTTGCTACGTGAAATGGAGGACACGTTGGAACGCTTTCGCGGTGATTTCTTCAAACTCTCGAACAGTGAATTAATGTCATACACGATTTTACTATTGAGTCTGATAGAACAGGTGGCCGAGTGTGCCGCCAATCGTTTGTGCGATCATTTTGTGAATTCATATTTCGCTGGCACTTTTAAGCTGCTTCTGCAATCCGGTTCAGCATTGCGCATAATACAAATGCTAGCCATGTGGGCGTGGATTAATTTACAAATGGAATATGTGCAAAAGGCGCAGGTGAGCACAACAAAAAATTAAATATTTTATTTATTTTTTATTATATCTTGAAGGGCATATATAGTCTGTGTATATTCCCACGGTTTTTTTGAGATATCACTCTGAAATTGTGCACACGTGTTTTTCTCCACAAGTAGCTGCTAATTTGTAAGAATTGCCAATATCTGAACACTATAGGTTATAGCTGTCATACAAACTGATCGTTGAAAATCAAGTTCTTGTATGGAAAACTTTTTTATTTTACAAGATATCTTCACTATCTTTGACATAGATTATTGTCCAAGGCTATGGTACAATCTGTAAAGAAATTATTCGAACCGGACCAATAATACGGACGGAATATAAAATATCTTACTGTCCTTATTAAGTAACTTTAGCTAAACTTGAAGGCTGTTTATATGTAACAACGTGTCTAAAAAGAACCGCTAATATATCTATCTTCCGTTGGATGTAAACCGTTGTTAGATTAAGTTTTCAAATTTAGTTATACATATAGGTTAGGTAAATAGTTATGCATACATTTGTTCTAAGAAAATCACTCTTGAAGGGTTGTTGTTGATCCAAACAGGGTTAGATAGCCGAAAAATCGGCTCTGGCCGAATAAAATCCCAGTCAATTTCGCTAACGTAGAACCGACAGTGGGAATTGCACTCATGAAGGGTATTATAGCTTTTCGATGCAGCCGAAGTTTACATTTTTTCTTGCTTTTAATTGATTTTTTTTTATGCACAGATCAAAGTAAAATTGATTGAATACATATTGGGTGAAAAAAGTATGGAAGATTTGCGGCAATTGAGTGAAGCACGCGCTGTTGAAAAGAAAATGGCAATCCCAAACGTTTACAACACATTGGAGTTGCTGCATTCGGGCATGGAGCCGCTACGCAAAATGATACCGTTGCATGCATCGCCCACAAAAATGGTATGCTAATAAACTGTTTTAATTTTTTTTATAAAACTTTTCATATAAAATTGTAGTTAACATCTCCTTTTAATATTCTTCCCAAAACTTAGCTCAAAATGCAACTTAGCCCATCAATACAGCGAGAAAATGGTCTTACACGCTTTCTCCAAATAGCTTCCAACGATACGTTGCAACAATATGAGATTCTACAATGGTGTTGCTTTATGGTTGGTTGCTTGAATGCCAGACTCTACTTTCTGGTCGATAATCATGACAAACTGGAGAATTTCTATGAAACTAGTCAGAAATGGTTGGAAACGCATCAGCAAAATAATTTCCTGCGTATCAATTTCCAGAATATACAACTGCTGAACTTGCAACACTATGTCAACTATCTGCGCACGCATAAGAAATATGAAAAGGCCTTAAGTTGCCTACAAGCGGGCCTGCTGCGCTACACTAGTGTAAAAGGGAATGTTGATACCGTTTACCACATTAATTTTCTCTTACAATTGCGCGCTACAAAGAAAGAGATGTCCAAGCAGAAAGAAAGTAAGAGTCATGGTGGCTTGCGTCGCGCACTGGCATTTAATGTGTCACCCGATTTAGAAGACGTGACGGTGTTGGCAAAGGAAGTGCCAGCAGCTAAAACGGGGAAAAAGTTGCCAACTGCTGCTTTCAAAATATACGACAGTGACGAGAGTCTAAACAAACATACGCCAAGGCGTGCTATTGCGCCGTTGCCAGAGGTTAATAAAACCAAAGAGAAAATGCTGACTTTAACGGCAAGAAAAACGAAAAAACTTTTGGCGACTGAAACGCCAGCCAAAAACAGTGCTAAAAATGTAAAAGGAAGCACACAATCGCTAACAGCAAGAAAGCTGCGCGAAATCAGAGCCGCTGCTAGCGATTCGTCTAGTCAGTCGACGAATTCTACGCCCGATTCTGATATCGACAATATACTGAATCGTTGTCAACGCATCGAATCTATGGATCTGTTGGACAGTGATGATGCCAGTAGTAAACAGAGCGAAGCATCAAATATCCAAACCAGCGCCAGTGGCATATTAAGCAAACAGTGTAGTGGTACCAAAGCTAGTCGCCACAATGAGAATCTTTCGAATATTTGCCGTAAATTTGAAACCATAGACTTGGCTGGCGACGATGAGCCCACATTAGTGCCAAATAAGAGCTGCACACCCAAACTGAAAGAAGCAAAAGCGCGCAAAGCACACACACCCGAAGTCATTGCTATTTCCGACGACACCAGCGATACTTTCGAAACGCCCGATTCGACTTTCGGTAAACTAACAGCACCGCCGAAAACTACAAATGCCAAAGGCACCACCAAAAAAGCACCGCGTGCTGCACCAACCAAGCGCCAAAGTAAAGAAACGAATGCAAAGCCTGCCTCAGCAGAAGTGAGCGTGTCCGCCAGCAGCGAGACAACCATACTCGTCCCAAACGAACCACAAGTACATGTTGTAGAAAAGTTTAAAATAACCGAGGATAAAAAGACAACTACGACGAAATCACGCACACGTACGAAAACCGAAGTACGCACCCTAAAAGTGATCACAATGGAGACGGAAATGAAGATTTTGTCACCTGCCGCACAAACCGCAAGCAAGGACAAGGAGCATGCAAGTGCGAACAGCACAACTCGTGGTCGCGCACGCGCAACCCGAAAAGCACCGACCAGCAACAATGATGAAAACGTTGCACCACCCGTGACCGTTAGCAGAACGTTGAGTAGGCGTGCCAGGCAATAGTTTTTGTTTTTTTTAATTCTTTTTTTTATATTTTTTTTTGTGTAGTTAAATTTCTGCTGCACCTTTTTCCTAGACTATTAAATTATTATAGCTTACTCTTTCATTAATATTTTTGTAGTGTTTTTATATTTTCTAATTTTCATATTTTTAATCAAAAGCATTAATTAATTGTGCTCAAATATCTAAAAATTAATAAAGGTGACGCTTATTTTGATTAACCTTAAAGCTTTTAACGAATTTCAATTGAATATCCAACATGAACAACATGGCGGATGAGTAACATATGATACGAGTACAGTTGGATAAGTACGGGAAGACCCCGCTTAGGCATTCTTTTGAGATCTGAGCGACAAGAAATAGTCGCTGGGGGCCAGATCTAGAGAATACGCTGGATACAAAAGCAATTCAAAGCCCAATTTCTGTATTTTTGTCGCTGACTTGTGACACGGTGAAACATTATGTCCTTAAAACGTAATAGTCACTGTTGGTGCTATGGGGGTCCCAAATACAGGCGCCTTAAGCGGTTCATCGTGTGCAGTCGGATGATATCGAGGGACTTCGGAGTGAAATTATGGTGTCATATTACACCTATTGTTACATATTGACATAAAAACTAGTTCTACTTCATTATTGACGTAAACAGCGCATACGCGGTTATAACCGAGTTAACAACAGCGCGCCAGCCATTCTTCCTTTTCGATGTTTGGTGCCAATTGGAGATGTAGCCAGGATCTTATATGCGATGTTGAGGAGGCTTATCCCACGGTAATTGGCGTATATTGTGGGGTCTCCCTTTTTGTGGATTGGGCAGAGCACACTTAAATTGCAATCGTCGGGCATGCTTTCGTCTGACCATATTCTATAAAGAAGCTGTTGCATAATCCTCATCAGTTCTTCGCCGACGTGTTTGAATAGCTCGACGGGCAATTCATCGGCCCCCGCCGCTTTGTTGTTCTTCAGACGGGTAATTGCTATTCGAATTTCTTCATGGTCGGTCAATGAAAAGTCCGCTTCATCGTTATCATTTGGGGAATCGGGTTCAACATTTCCTGGTGTTATGCTATAACTGCCAATCAACAGGCTGGAGAAGTGTTCCCTCCATAACTTCGGTATGCTCTGGGCATCAGTCATTAGATCACCTCTGGTGGTTCTACACTAGTATGCTCCGATCTTGAAACCTTCTGCTAGTCGCCGCATCGTTTCTTAGAGTTTTTGAGTATTACTATATCTATTCCTTCCCGCACGTGTTGTGGTCGATTGTAACGTTGCGACGTATTCAGTCTGTTTTCTCTCCGCTGCGACACGGCATTCCGCATCGTACCAGCTGTTCTTTTGCCTTTTCCAAAAACCGATGGATTCGTACGTAAAGAGCTTGAAATGCCGTTCTACTGTTCTCTTATACCGAGTTGCTGATGTGTGCTCTCAGAGAGCAGGAGTGCTAGTCGAGTAGAAAATCATTCGCCTGTCTGTTGTGATTGCAGTTTCTCGACATCGAACCGGCCTTGTGTTTGTGACGTGCGTATCTTGGCTGCAATAAGATAGTGGTCCGAGTCGATGTTAGAACCTCGGAGCGCACGCACGTCTAAAATACTGCAGACGTGTCTCACAACATGATCGATCTGGTTGGTGCTTTCTCGATCAGGAGCCAAGTAGCTTGATGAAATTTTCTATGCTGGAATCTGGTATTACAGATAACCATACTTCGGGCCCCGTCGAAGTCGATCAGCCTCAATCCATTTGGGGATGTTTTCTCGTGGAGGCTGCATTTACCGCCCGTAGTGCCAAAGATATCTTCTATGCCCACACTGACGTTAAAGTCGCTAGCACGATTTTGATATCGTGCCGGGGGCAGCTCTCATAGGTGCGCTCCAAGCGCTCATGGAAAGCAACTTTGGTCACATCGTCCTTCTCTTCCGTTGGGGCGTGGGCGCAGATCAGCGATATATTGAAGGAAAAAAAGAATGCCAGTTCTCGACGACTGCGTCTTTCTCCCACCACCAATCCCACACAGAATTTGCGCTCCTTTATATGGCCACTGTAGTAAATCTACTCGCCTCAGTGCTTGTCCCGTCCATCGCATTTCTTGGACGGCGATGATGTCAGCCTTTGCTTTTACGAGGACATCAACCAGCTCGGCAGCGGCATCTTCCCAATTAAGGGACCGGACATTCACATGCTTTTGCCTTGGTCGACATCAAAAGGGGAGTTTCTCATCCGAGGCTGTTGTTTGCTTTTCATTAGGGACGTTTTTTACGTGGCGAGTCTCAAACCCAGCGCACAAGCCCGGGGAGGAATGTACATAGGTTCATACTATACTTCATTTGTCATTGTTTTATTTTTGAAATGACTACGATAATGCACCATCTCATACTGCATTGGTTATTCATGATCATTTCGCTTCATTTTCAACTAATATCGTGCCACAACCACCTGATTTAGCTTCGTTTAACTTCTGGCTACTCTGCAAATTCACATGAAAACTCCGAGGACACCCTTTTGACTCAATTGAGGATATAAAAGCTGAATCGAAGAAGGCTCTGATGCTATGATGACTGAAAAATTCGTTGGCATAAGTGTATTGCAGCGGGAGGGGATTACTTTGAAGGAAATGAAATGGACAAAAAATTCACCTTTCAATTTGATCACAGTAGTATATGAGAGCCGTTCTGAGTCTTACATCCGAATAGCTTGCGAAATGTGGCGAAATTTGATTCGATTTGATTCATCGCATTCTTAAAATAAAATAAAATTATATACATATATGTATGCAAATACTCATACCCAAGCTCAAAGCACAAACACACACTATAATAAACGCTTAAGGAGCGCAAGTTCGTTTCTTAAGTCTTTTGTGTTCCTATAAAATGCCTCAAAATGCATCAAGTTGACACGATTAATTGTTTGCATGCGAAAATCGCATAAACTTATTAATGTCACGAAGCAATCCTTCGTTATTTTTTGACAACCGCTTAACGGTAAACCGCTTGAAAGATGGTTCAAACCGCGCCCACATGCACTTAAGTGACACAACAGCGTCGCGCTGCAATGCAACACAAAATGGGAGTGGCATTTTATCAACAAATTACCATCGCATTTTTTGTAAGGCCACGCCAGTGACTCCCAAATCGCAATAAATTCCTTAAAAAAAAATAATTTTAATTGTCAGGCCGTTTAACGCATGCGCGAAAACAATGTCACGGAAATATTCTGGAATTTCCAATTTCTTCGTTTTTTTTTTTTTTTTTTTTTGTTCCCAAGTGGACCACCCATTTAAATGTTAAATATTTCAAAAAGTAAGCGATGCGAAAGTCGTCATGCCTGTAAGTGGTCCGCCCCTTCTGCCCGCCGCTATTTGATTAAGCCACTTTCCGAGCACTTCACTGGACAAATCGCTAATGAATGCAAAATAAGTGCAAAGTGCGAAAAGCAGTAAGTAAAACACGCTTCAGGCTACATTTAGTAAACACACAACAACAACCACAACAACGACAATGGCAGCAAAAAAATAACGCAAAAACAATCGAAACACATGTTAATAAAACAAAACGGCCGCCAACAACCACACACACACAACAAACACTGCTGCCGATTCACATGGCAGACCGACGGAGCGAACGTCAACAGCGACGCCGACAGCGACATTGCGCTATAGTGCTGTCGGAATTTTGTCAATAACTGGTTTCGAAACTGCGACACAAATTTCTCCCGAAATAATATTATTTGTGCAAAAGTTTGTTTTTATTGTTTTTGTTTTTAGTTTTTAATTTATTTTTTTATTATTGGCAAACGAACGGAGAATTGCGTTTGATTGAACAGAAGCCAACGGTGATTCCTCTAGCCAAATTCTGGAAAAAGTCGAATTTTAGTTCACATTTATGCAAGTATGCATGTGTTGTTATTGTTTTTGTTGTATTTTACAACACGCGCGTAGTAAATATTTATAGCTTAGCGCCGTTGCCTTGCTATTTGGCTGGAATTTCGTCTTATAACTCAATTTCTAGTGAATTTTTACTTGTTTTTGTTATTGTTGTTTTTGTATAACACATCTCATTTGCTTATAGACATACAATTTTGTGTATGAAATTGACAAATTGCATATTTTGGCGCTTTGTTTCATTCTATTGTTTGCTTATTAAATAATCCACATTTAGAGGTTATGTAGAGTTTCCGAACAACAGGTTGTGTTTTCTTGAAAAATTTGTATTCATTCCAAGACCAGAATAGTATAGAATTTATTTGAGGTTTCACCGCAAGTGAGAGCGAATTTGTACAACATATCGTGATATAGAGACCTGGCTTTTAATAATGCGAACCAGACCGAAGAAGAAGCCATTCAAATCTAAGTCAGATGAGAGACTTTCGATCAGCAGTTCTGAATAGAGAAAGTACAATTCTCTACAAGAAAATGCTGACGTACGCCGATGATATCAATATCATTGGTCATAACAACCGCGTCGTTAGTTCTGCTGTCTCCAGTTTGGGCAAGAAGCGAAGCAAATGGATTTGGTGGTGGACGAGAACAAGACGAAATACCTTCTGTCATCAAACAAATGGTCGTCGCATTCACTATTTGGCTCCCACGTCACTGTTGACAGTCATAACTTCGAAGTCGTAGATAATTTCGTCTATCTTGGAACCAGCATTAACACCAACAACAACCAGCCTCGAAATCCAACGAAGAATAACTCTTGACAATAGGTGCTACTTCGGATTGAATAGACAATTGAGAAGTAAAGTCTTCTTTCGCCGACCACATACCAAATTCTACAAGTCACTCCTCATCCTCGTCCTGCTATTTGGTGCAGAGGCATGGATGATGTCAACATCTGATGAGCCGACTTTACGAGTTTTCGAAACAAAGGTTTTGCGGAAGATTTATGGTTCTTTGCACTTTGGCAACGGCAAATACCGCAGTCGATGGAACCATGAGTTATACGACGACATTGACATTGTTTAGCGGTTTAAGAGACAACAGTGGATAGGTCATGTCATGTCAAGAAGAAGAGGAAGATGGCTGTGAACATGGGTTACATTTATAACAATATCTCCTCTGATTTCATTCAACAATGCTGTAGGTCAAAACAGCAACCTTCAAAATACCTGCCATCTCGAGAAAGTATACTCCCGAAAAATAAAATTTAACTTATTTTCTAAATTATGTTGTTAGATAAGTCACGGTCTGAACAAGGCCTAGTGATTAATAAGTTAAGAACAGATATCCCGGAAAGGGCTACACATATGATAAGGTAACTAAAAACCACGAATACGAGATGAGGTAACACACACCAGAAACCAAAGAACAGACCAAACAGTTTGATCCTGCTTCGAAGAAGGTGAAAAGTTACTGATCACTGTTTTCTGTGGAACACACGGTCCATTCAAAGCCGAGTTGCAAAAGTTTGTTGTTATTTAGTGAACACAAACTATTTTCCATCAAGACAACGTTCACACCACTGTCGTCGCCTGGACAAAATTTGTCGAAAGCTACGCACTGCTTTGTCATCTACCGCATTTTCCACTTGGATCCCTAAGACTATCTGTGACACCCTAGACTCTATCTGTTTCCAAATTGAAAAAAGTCACTTCAAAAAATCGATTTTTTTATTGTCTTTTTAAATTCTACACCACCCCTTAGAATATTGCCCATTTGTAGTTGATCCGAGTAAGAGTTTCGGAGATACAGCCTAAAGAACATGTGCGCTCGAGGCTACCTTAGCACTTAGCGCCGTCTTTAAACGCGTTTTTCTCGAAACTGTGTTTTTAAAGTCTGTTGGCAAGATTTCTCGAGAAATACTCAACCGATCTTCATGAAATTTTACACAGGTCTTTGAGATATAATTCCTAAAGACTTCAATGACGGATTTTTTTCGATTATGTCGCGAAACTTTCACTGAAATTTTAAGTTTTTAGTAAAAATGTCAGCCAAAAATCCAGCTTTCAGTTTTTTCCCTCGTACAAATTCTAAGTAAAGGTTTTAACTAAAACACGTATTTTTTCACATTAGATGATCCTGTAAGTTAGTTATCCTGCCAACGGCTCACCGGTAATGGCGTCGCAATGCGCGAGGTTAAAATATATTTTTTCCAAACATTTCAGAATTTCTTAGTTAATAGTGTATGTTTGTAGCAATAAAAATTATAATAAAATATTTTATTTTTTATTTTAAAAAAATTAGAGGAAATGATGTTTTTTACCCAGAGAAACCATGTAATCCCTTATGTTATTTTTTACTTTAACCTAACTTTATTACATTACTACAACAAAAATACAATCGACTGTGATTTGGCAGTGCATTCGGACGAGCAATTATTAGTGTTAACTGAGTCCGTTGGCTTTCATAATTTATTCTCAATTATTTTATACAATATTTGAAAATTTTAATGCAATGCTAATTAATCTTAAGCCGCTTTGGGCTGGGCAAATTAATTGCATTTATTTAATTGCTTTATATTTTTATATCATAAGATAAATTTTACTTTTCGCTTTGTTTATGCTGATTTCTTGATAACTTGTTCACCGTATTTTACAAAAAGAAAAAAATCTTAAAAATATTATACTTAAAAATAAGTCAATTTAAATGTGGGTTAATGTTATTTAAGGCATCTAAGTTGTGTTTAATTTTATTTGGGGAATTTTATGTGTGTGTCAAACGAGCCTTTCGGCGTAATCACTGGGAATTTTTTGCGCATTTTTTGCACGCATTCATTAAATGATCAGAATTTTTTAATACAATACGAGCTTATAACGTATATACGTGCTTTTATTATTAAAAAAAAAAATCTTAATCACACTCAAAAGTTAATTGTGTAACTTTTTACCTTTTTGTGTTAATCATACCCGGGCATATTAATTTTTTGAAGTTTGTAAAACTCAGAAGAAAACGTCGAATATCCCGTAAAGCAGATATGTACGCGATCAGCGCGTACTAGAGCTACAACAACCAAATTCGGATGACGCAAAAGTTATCAACGTATACCGGCGGAGGAAAAATGGATGAAGTCGGATGATAACACCGCTTAATCCCCACCTCCCTCAATTACTAAATACGTCAGACACATTAAATTTGATCCCCCTAAATGGAAAGCATTCTTTTTATTGCAGGCGGGGTCAAAATTAGATGATGGACATGGCTTCACCCATCTTTAGGTGAAAATATCTCGAGACCTGAACGACAGATTTGTACAAAATGTATCATTCCTCTGACATTTTTTGTTGCACTGTGAACAAGGGCGAAATCGAACTTCAGCCACGCCTTCTCCCATATATCACAGTTTTAAAATCCATCTGATTCTTTACTTTCGAGAAAGTAAAAAGGTAAAAGGAATACAAAGAGCAGCATGTGCGGGTGTTACGGGCGCAATCAGGTCATGTCCGACTGATGCGCTCAATGTGATCCTGCATCAACTACCAATGGACATTTTTATTCAAAAAAACAGCTGCTATTGCGGCGATAAGAATAAAAGAATTGGGAGGTTGGAATCAGCAGAACTACGGACATAGTGTAATTCTAAACAAGCTCACTATTAATAGATCAGACTACATTCTCCCAAAGCTGGATTTCAATAGACACTTCCAGGTGAAGATACCATCTAGACGAGAATGGAGAAGAGGTCCAATAGCAGAGGAGGATACCACCTCAGTCTATACCGACGGGTCCAAAATGGACTGCGGAGTGGGCACGGGGGTATTCTCCGATGATCTGGGCATATCTCTCTCTATACGTCTACCGAACTCGGCTAGCATCTTCCAAGCAGAAGTACTAGGCATAGAAAAAGCCTGCGAAGTTCTATTAGAAAACCACGAGAATATACATAAAGCAAATATATTCACGGATAGCCAGGCGGCCCTCCTGGCACTGTCTTCACCCTTGACAAATTCCAGTATAGTTCAAAACTGCAAGAGAGCACTAAGCTCAATAAAAGACAAGCTCCAACTAAACTTGATCTGGGTTCCCGGCCACAGGAACATTTTCGGTAACGAAAAAGCAGATGAGTTGGCAAAGGCGGGAGCTTTCCTCAACGAATCCGAGGCGGTGCTAATACCGAGCCCGCTAGGATCGATCAAAGGATCAATAGACAATTTCAACAAGTTGCAAATAGCAGATGGAAAAACATTACAAAATGCGTCATAACAAAACAATTATGGCCAACATATGACAGGAAAAGAACCAACGACTTATTAAATAGGTGAAGAAGAAGAGAATAACAGCTACCATAACGGGGCACTGGCCATTTGGGGAACATGCGTTCAAAATGGGTATGCCCCACAACGACATCTGCCGTGGCTGCGGAGTAGCAGGGAACAAGGAAACAATCTTCCACTTTCTCTGCGAATGCCCAGCTCTAGCACAGATCCGACACAAAGCACTCGGAATCCACCAAGCACCAAATCTTGAATGGATTTCCCCCAAAAGCATATCGGACATAAGTAGTTTCATTGAAATCTCAAAATGGTTTGAGAGAGTAGGTGAAAAGTAATAGCAGACACAGGAGGTTTCTACGAACAGTGTACCAAAATGGCACATCAGTGCTAATTGAGCCCGATAGGGCTGCACTCCTACCTACCTACCTTACTTTCGAGTGTAAAAACCAAGAAGCAATTAATATAACGGGAAAGCATGAATAATGCCTTTAGAGTATGCCACCTTATGACCAAAAATTGTTCAAATCTAACAAAAACTGTTCAAGCCCCTAGGACCCTGTATATACAATTCATGAAATTCAGAGAGAGAATCGTTTCCTGATAGTAGTATGTCCGTGGGTGGGTTAAAAAAGGTTAATACATCTCTCAGCCCCCATTATTCAAGTTCGATTCAATTTTGTGTGCGGAATCAAACTTCTGGTGCCGCTCCATTCGGAACTTTGGAAACGGTCTTTGGTGATAATTTTGATTGATACAAATTATTCAAAGATGGTCGAGAACGCCTTGACCACGAACCATGTCCAAGACCGTCATCAACATCAACTGATCATCAACGTGTTTTTGGAGGGCCGGGAAGAGGTCGCTGATGAAGACCGTGCTGTGTCTTGGCAAACACCGACACCGTGACTTGTGGGCGCAAAGTTTTGAGCTTAGACCGTCGACGAAGTATTCTTTTAATTGCCCAGATGTTAAATTTATAAAAATCTGTGGTTCATGACATTGTGAACAAGCTGTGTGCGAAGATGGTCCCAAAGTGCTTAATGACGACCAGAAATTGCGTCGAGTGGAAGTGTGCCAAGAAAATTTGAACACGTGTGAAAGTGATCTCCAATTTTTGAATAACGTAATCAAAGGTGACGAGTCATGGATCTTTGAGTATGATCCCGAGACAAAGAGGCAATTTTCCGCGTGATACATGCCGGCAGAGTGGGATCCAAGCAGTGTGCACCTAGGCTGTCAAGGTTATTCCGGAGAATGGCTTCCGTGACGCCTACAATGCTTGGAAATCGTGCTGGCAGCGCTACATCGACGCAGAAAGAGACTATTTTAAAAGTTTTTAAAGAATTGTAACGATTAGTTGAATAAATTTTTTAAATCGACTCAGTCCTATTACTTTCCGGACATATTTGTGCTGAGAATGAATAAAATTGTACTTAAAGACACTTCCCTGGCTTAATTTTTGCGAGTAACAAGAGTACTTGTATAACAATTTCGGTTATACTCGAACTTAGCACTTTCTTACCTATTTTTTATGAATTTAGGTTTTTTTTTAAATTCGATGTAAATTTCATTATTTCACCTTTTTTTAATTCTTATTAAAAATTATGTATTTTACTTTTTTGTTTTATTATTATTTCCTTTTTTGTTTCATTTTCAATTTTTTTGCTGTTTTATTTGCATTTTGAAATTTTTTATTTTTTTGATTGCACTTATTACTTTATAAGCCTTTTTTAATTTAATACCTGCCTTTGTTATGTTAATGAGAGAAAATTGGGATTTTTTACGCTAAAAAACATTTATTAATTTGCATAACATTGTGTTCTTCAATTCGATTTCAAATTTTAATTAATTAATTTTTTGCATGACGAAGCCGCGCATCGATCATTGCATCGCCGTCGTCAATGCAGTCACCTAGAATGTCAACGTTTACTCGTTGCTATTGAAATGCAACAACAAAACAACAAAAACAAACTGCAACGTCACTCAACAAATATAAAAATGTGACTAAGGTCTCGGTGAAGTTGAACGACTTTTTCGTCTAGCATGCCGTGTTGCAACATGCGCCACCAACCCGCCGCCACCATGCAACGCCCAGCGCAGCGGGAACAATTGCAGCTATTAAACAGCAACAGGCATTCCAGCCAAAGTGGATGAGCGCAACTTGCTGGCTTTGCCCACTCACCGTTTTTGTTTTTAAGCTTACTGCAGCGCCACCAGCCACTCATGCCAACTATACCAACTATGCCCGGCTTAGTTGCTCTCCCGTAATGGCAAGTGATGAGCGCCTACTGGCGACTGCTGACTCACTAGATCGGGAACTAGCGAGCCGATGATGTTCTCCGCATACCAAACTGTATACATATTTACACACACCCACACATACATGCGTTTTTTAACTGATAACTACTCGGTCTGCTGTCTGACTGTGTGAATTTGGAAGCTACTAGTATGTAGTCTGCTTCGTTGCTTGTGCGCTTGCGACGAGTTTCCACCAAGTGTGTTCTCTTGCTAGCTGCTCTTTCACATGCGCCTCACACGTTGAGCTTGCCAAACGCGAAGCGCTTAAAGTATAAATGCCTGCGTTGCGGCGCGAGAGACCGCATTTCAAAACGAGTCTACAGACGTGTCGAACCAGAAAGTGCTGAGCCCCCAGAAAAGCAAAAAAAAATAATTTTTGTGTTTTTTTTTTTATAAAAAAAACTGAAGTTAACAAATATTGCATGTCTGTTGCATAGAAAAGTGGTGAAAAGTAAAATTATTGAAACGGAAAAGCGACTTTGATCAAACTCATAACGGAAGCGCACACGGCATATGTTTGTTGGTGTGTGTGTATATCCAAACTTGTAAAGCGCTTAAACTTCGACGGTGCGAAAAAGTGTAAATTACAAAAGCAACTTTAAAACAAAATCAATACAAATTTGCTTGAACACTTTTGAAATATCTGAAATAGCGAAACCGTTAAACGACACGAAGCAGCGACGACTTACCTAACAACAACGCACAGTGTCAGCATATTTACGTCACTTTCTTGTTATTTTTGGAACGTTTCGTGTGTTTTTTTCTTCACACAATTTCCTACATAACTTGTCTACCGTGTCTACAAGCGTATTCGCCGAGTCTTCTTCACCACAGTTAAAAGCGCCGAAATCGATTTGCAGTCGTCGCTTTGAGGAGGAGTGAAGCTGAGCAAAATCAAACGAAAAGAAAACCATAGAAAGTGTTTCGCAAGACGGAACTGGGCGCTTGGAGAGGCCAATCAACAGTCGGTCCAGTCGTGCGCAGAGGTCAAACCTTGCGCATTTCAATCGTTATACGTTGAACTCACGTCACTGCCGTCATCCGGCTGAACGCGTGTACGCCGACGTCTTATCCACATAGGTGTACATATTAGATGTGCGCCGGATATAACGCTTCAAGCGATTGTGCAAGCAGCTAAGCGGAGTGGCAAAGTGACAACACAAACGCCAGCGCAGCGCAGCAAATCGAGCGTACGAACGAACGCGCACAGGCCGCAGAAAAAGAAAGTCAGAGACGCGCATTGCAGTGAAATTGTGCGAATGCGGGCGCAAAGCGGAAAATAATAAAATTGAATTGGAAATAAAAAAATTTAAATTCGAAATAAAAATAAAAAACAAATTGTAAAATAAAAATAAATTGAAAAAAAAACTAAACATAAAAAAAAAAATAAAATTTAAAAATACAAATAAATTAAAAAAAAAAAATTAAAAAAAAAAATTTAAAAAAAAAAAAATAAAATTATTTTAAATAAAAAAAAATATTAAAATAAAAGTAAAAACACAAAGCAATCAAAACAGCGCTTTGTCGCATCTGCTTTTCGGTGTTATACAACTCAAGTGTTTTTTTTTTTTTTGAAACGCCCGTTTTTTTGAAAGTCGCGCTTTTTGACATTATTTATTGGCAGCCAACGCGAAAAAACACGAAAATAAATTTAAAAAAAATAAGAATAAAACACATACACACTTACAAAGGCAACCAGCATAGCGACGTGAAAACAACAATGGCGAACCTTAACAACAACAACAACAAGCGCGCTGCGGCGAAAGTAATTGCAACATGCCTCATCTTAAGCGTTTCCATGCAAATGTGTTGCGGCTCGGCGATACCGATTTGGGAATTTTTAACGCGCAACGAAAAGGTAAGCAACAATACAATAGCAACAATAACAACAATGTTGAAAAATGAAAAATGCAGCATAATTTTACTTTGCCTCAACAAATTACACACACATGTGAGCTGTAGTAATAAATAAATATGCGCAACAACAACAATGACTACAACAACATGCCGTGCACAGCCGCCATCACTTTGGCTGACGCAAATATTGTAATTAAGTTGTTGTTTTTGTGTGTTGTTTTTGATGTACTTTACTTTAATTCACATTACCGCCGCTGCCTCCAAGCAGGATGAGTTGACTTGCACACACACACACTTACATTCACATGTTTTTGTATGCATGTATGTGTGTTATTTAGTTATTTATTGTTTTTAACAAGTTTTTGTTTTCATACAAAAATTTTTATCGTCAACTGGTTTTAGTGTTACGTGTTTAAATGAATTTATTTTTTTTTTTTCGATTTTTTTTTCGATTTTCGTTTGTGATAACTGCGCTGTAGCTGCTTTTTATGAGCTTAAGCTGCGTTTGGTTAAGGACTAGTCTTATTTTTTTCTTTAAATATTAGTATAGGCCACTTAAATAAAAAGATTCATTTTTTCAAAATTCAAATTTGGCATAAAATTAAATTATGAGATTAAATAGAATTTTATTTTTGTCTAAAATTAGTTACAATGAATGCTCTCAAGTAAAAATACCGTAATTTCATTTAATGAATGACTTTGATCTTAACCAAATTGTGCCGACATAAAAAATACCACTTAAAAAAATATTAAAAAAATATTGAAAATTTAAATTTTTTAATTTTTAATAATATAAAAATATTATAAAAAAAAGTTTTTCAATAAACATAAAAAATAATTAAAATTAAAAATATTTTGTTTATATTTTAATAACAAAAATTCAAAAGAAAATTACAATAGCATTAACAATTAATATAAAAAAAAAAACAATTTAAAAAGTTTTTCTAAAAAAAACTTTTAAAAAAATAATTTATTAAAATAAATTTAATTAAAATTAAAAACTAAATATTTTTTTAAATCTAAAAATATCAAAAATTATCAAATATTCAAATTAAAATTTTAGAATAAATTAAATAATACATTAATATATATTGAATTTTTTTTAAAAATTAAAAAAATCTTGAAAAAAAGTAAAAAAAAAAAAAATTGAGTTTGTTTTTTTTTATATTTCCTTCTAATTATATCAAAATTTAAAATAGTATTAAAATTATAGAAAACATTAAATAATTTAGTTAAACAAATTTAAATGTTTGATACAAATTAAAATAAATAATATCTTGAATAACTATTAATAAAGTTTTTTTATATAGTTCAAGTTTTTTTTAATTAAAAAACGTATATAATATACATATATACAAGTATGTCTATAATAACTAATTTTAATTAATTAATTTTATTATTTTTACACTTTTTCATCAAATATTTAATAAAATTTCAAATTCATAAAATAATGTGTTGCTAATATAATTTAATATAAAGACAAAAGTATTTAGAACTGGCCAATTAATGACAAGAAAGTTGATTTGATAAATTATTTTATTTTTTTTCTGAACGACGGATTTTTTAATTTTCTAATCAAATTTTACCTTAATGAACAAAAAAACTACTTCACGCGTTTTGTACAAATATTTAATCACGCCTACAAAATAAGATACTTTTAAGCCAAAGCAAGCATGCCAACGTTTATCCAATTTTCACCGATTCTTATTTTTACGGTTCGGCTCATTTTTGGAGCGATATCGATTCGATAGATTGCTGGACACAAACACATGCCTCGTCGCCATTAATCATATGTTTGATGAATGATGGATCCTCAGCTATATTGTCAATCATCTCTTTGGAGATCTATATTTGACGTAATTTTTTTGCCACTAGTGAAATTTTTACAAATTGCGCCAAAAGATTCAGGACTTTGAGTACGAGTCTAGCATTGATACCCCTCATACCGAAATCATTAACCAAAATGTACATATTTTGTTGATGCTCAACATATGGGTGGAATATCAATCTATCTCTCTGAACTCAATACGACGATTTTCAAGCACTGCTTCTTCAATTTTTTTGTTTTTATTGTCCTTAACAGAGGTAAATTAACAACTCGCAAATGTTCGATGGTTTCAAGACCACTTGTATTCGCCATGAAGTCGACTCCCCAAAATACTTCGGCAACATTTTGGACGATTCCGTAGCGGTAAAGCCACTGGTACCACAAAACTTCTAGCAAGCTCATTGTACAATTTTTTTCCATGCTAAAAATCGTCAGACAATTTTTTAGCGTCGTAAACACACTCCAAGACACACGTACTAATTAGCATACAAAGGTAGAGATCAAATTCAAGATCGATTCACTTGCACAGTTTAAATGGATCAAAGCGATACAAATTCGTTTAAATGGTCACACTCGGAGATATAAATGCATTCTACTTTAAAAGATAACAATAGTAATACTTTTTCTTTATTAAATATTTTTTGGTGCTTAAGTAGGTTAGCTTAGTCTGGTAGACTACTGAGCCACGCGTAGACCATTATTGGTTCTCTTTGATATCAAATGGAGTTCAGTTACGTGGTCAATGAGAAGAAGTCATTATTTAGGGTGCCTGCGTTTGACGAGAATTTCAATAGACTCTGTGGCCTCACTATCAATACATCTTCCAGCGTCCAGGCCCCCAAATGCTTAATGAGTAGCCTAGTCAAAGCCGAACAAGTTCACAAGAGATGTTCTATTGTTTCCCTGGTGCCTTACTCTTAACATTTTCTGCAGTCTTCTCGATCGCTCAGCCCTATTCTACAGTGAGCGATCATATTCACAGTCCCTTCTATCGAGTGCCACTATGAATTTTATATACTATCGATCTACCGTTTTACACATGACTTTTGCAGTTTTGCAAGCAGGTAGATCGTTCTATTGCATTTTGATTTTCCTTACCATGCTTCTGTTTAGATCGTCGTATAGACAATGCATGGGTTAACCAATTTTGATAACGTCTTCAGGTGTCAGCCGTATATCACTCATGGCAATCTCGCCCACTATCTCATTGCCTATAAGAAGCAAAGTTAAGCCTTGATTGCTGCTTGGCTTTCCCTGTCCACGTAGATGTCGACTCTGAAGTTTTTTGTGGATGCATTAGAAGCTAGCTGTGGTGCTTAAAAGCTCTGTTATCAATTTGTTTGCTCCAAACGGCAGTGGCCATTGGTTTACGAGTATGTGGCAAATATGCATTTTTTTTTTGAATTTCAATCTGAGCGCCACCTAGCGGACATATATTTAAATTTATTTTAAAGTTTATGTTTTTCAAAAATTTCAGTATTTGAACTTGTTTTAAATGTTAGTGCGCTAATATTGTATGAAAAGTACATTTAAGTTCTTCACCGAGACAAATCTGAAGTTATCTCAAGATATCTAAAAACAAAGTTTGTCGCAATCACGTGATAGACTACAATTTGCAACTTTCGAAGAAATTCCTCAAGTTTGAGAACAGGAAAGCGAGAAACAGAAAGCAGATAGAATGAGTGTGAGGCATTCATCTGCCAGAGAAAACACTATACGAAAATTGTATAACCTCAAAAAAAAAAAACAAATATAATGTCAACAAATTTAGTTACAATTCCAATTTAGTTCTAATTTCAAATTCAATTTCAGTTTAGTTTCAATTTGACCGCTTTATTTTGGGGTCAAATATGTGGGTCAATGAACAAATAAATAACTGAGTTTCGAGGTCCACATTTCTTATTAACAGTCATTTAATCTGTTTATGGGTGCATATAACGACTGCAGCCAATTTTAAAATAACAAAACCTCTTTGTTTCATAGCAGAAGACCCTCGGCGAGCAATATTAAGCCACGAATTACATTCCGCACATAAAAAAGTCTCGCATTCAAAGCTCTAAGGCCTGTAAAGACTGCAACTAATAACCAGCATTCATTCGTTAATGCTAATTAGATCACATGACAAGCGCGACAAGGCGTTAAACATAGCGTAGACGCCACTTGATTAATTTAAATAATAATTTAATGCATAACAATAACTACAAAATGCAATTAACTAATAACCAATGTCGTTGCGCTTGAACTGGAACTTCTTTATGGTATTTATTTGCATTCTTCGTCAATAACTTCAACTAATTTAATAAACAACAAACGTAGGCGAGTGTTGACCCTAAATTTGCATACATTAATGCTGCATCTTCTGTCAACTGATTAATAATTCATAAAACTCGGCACATATTAATAGAATTAAAAAGGCATAAGGTCAAGAGGGCAGCGCCGCAGACGTCTTTAAGCATCACGTTTGACCCAAAAAAAAGCGCAGCTTTCGACGAGTACCCGGCGTACGAAGAGCCTTGCACAGCTGGCGGCCTTAACTGTCTTCACTGTGCGACGCATTCTTAAACATATAGAGCAAGCAGTCGTACATTGGAGAGGTTAACGCTATCGCTCGTCTATTGTTTTTGTATATTTTCTTAACGAAAAATTGCATGAAAAATGCAAATTAGACAAAAAACTGGTGTTATAATGTTATACAGATGCGATTTACATAAACATATGTATATACGTTATTATATATGCAATATTTATATATGTAAATCGTTTAATATGCACCTTCGCATTGCCGGTTTGTACGGCGCTGCTCATCACTAAGCCATTCAAATGCAAATATTGAACCAGTTACAACAATAAAATAACAACTAGTACATATTTTGATGTGTATTCCGATTATGCACGAGTGCAAAGCGCTCGCAACGAATAGCAGTTAATTTGACTATCGCATTTTGAATATGTTTGCATCTCGCCTACGGCGCGATTCACCACTTTAATTATGCTAAATAAAGCGGAACGAAAAGGTTTAGGCAACAGCAGATAACATGTTGAACCGTTAAGCGTTGTTCACGTTGTCCACACATATGTATGTATATAATCGGTATGCGTCTTCAGCCTTATGCATTCAAAATAATGATATCACTCATGGCATGGCATACAGTTTGTACCGCATACGATTTGAATTTAAGTGGCTTTTGAGTTTAATTTTTCGTGTGAATTTGAGTTGCCGCCGAATAGAGTCGTCAGACTGGATTTGACGCGCGATGGTTGTTGCTTTTGTTGTGATGTTGCTGATTTTATCATTGAACTCGAATCGACTTATCGCTTTTTTGTGCTAAATAGACCTAAATTACTTGAGCAGAATGCAATGGCAACAAATGCTATAAATATGCATACATACACACACCTACATATGTATGTATGTATGTATATACCTGATACAAATAAACAAACACACAGATTGCTACTCATAATAAAGCAACGGCGTTTCTATCGCCGCGTTACACAAAGCGCCAATGCCAAGGTAGCGTCAACATTGTCATTGCCATCGACTCGATTCATAGCAACCTGTAATAACAGCTTTTTATTGTGGGATTACAAACATACATAAATGCATATGTGTGTATGTATATTTACAGCATACAAGTGTCAGATAGGCATGCACTTTGCTTAGTTTGTATGTGTCAGTATGCATATCTATAACTAGATGCAATTCCGGTGGAAAATTTTTAAACTTTTTTATATGTGGGGTTATGCTACCCCCTTCCTAACCAACAAATATTTACTAATATCAGTTTTTCGAAAAAAGTTATATGCAGAAAACATGCCACCAATAATTTTGTGCCGAGTTGGCTTGTTCTTGTCTGGATAAAAAATCTAATTCGTTTCCCTTATCCCGCTGATTGTTGAAGAATAATAAAAAATTAATAGGTCAAAGGTAGGCAAGACGACAACACCTTTTATTTTAAAGGAGGCACAACATTATTTCTGCTTGCAATTATAAAGGACGATCCATTTCGAGGCTCCCTATTTTTTTAAAGAAAAAACTTAAAAGAAACTTCAAATTTAATGCGGAGTGTTTGTTATCATCCGAAAGAACATTTTTTGCATTTAACTTTTGAAGATTGAAGATTATCTCTTCCAAATGTTGGCTGCGGCTGCATCTCAAATGGTCCATTCGTTGAGTCCAATCTCGATGTCTCGTTCGAATATTTCGACTGTTAACTGGCGGGCTGGATGTTTTGCTCCAAAGTCTGAATCGAAGCGACATATTCCCACAAGAAAAAGTCTAACGGTGTGATATCACATGATTTTGGTGGCCAATCGACCGGCCCAATACGTGGAATTATGTATCTGCTAAATGAAGTATTCTCTCAATAAATCCATTGATTGATACGATGTGTGGGAATTGGCGCCGTCTTATTGAAACCAAATGTCGCCGAGATCACGAGCTTCAACCTCGGGCATTAGGCATCAGATAGTCGGTTATCATGGCGCGATAACGGTGGCCATTGATGATTACGTTCCTGCGGCCCACAAATCACACCAAACCATGTTTTTTTAGATGAAATGGCAACTCTTGAATATCTTCAGGTTCCAAATAGGCTAATTTTGCCTTTTGAGCCAGAAATGAACCTCATCGCTGAACAAATTTTTTCTCAAAAACGTCGGATCTTCTTGGAAAGTTTCAAGAGCCCATAGAGCGAAGCGATGTCGCTTGGGAAGGTCGATCGGCTGCAGTTCGTGCACACTTAATTCAAGATCGCGATATAAAATACGCCAAGTCGTTCCATACGTCAGTCGGAGTTGCTGCGAACGACTCCGAATCGACTCTTCAGGTCTTCGTGTACACTCTCAGCAACGGTTGCTATATTTTCATCACTGCGTGCTGGACGTGGTCTATTCGAAAGAAAATTATGCAATACTGAATGCTAAGTCTCAAGATAGGTGATGGTACTGCGAATGATACACTCAGTAGGCCGATTATGTTGACCATAAGTTGAGGGAAGCGCGCGGAACACATTCTTTAAAGAACGTGAATTTTCGTAATAAAGTTGAACGCTTTGTAAATGTTTTTTCAGGCGTAAGTCCTTACACGCTTAAATGTCAAATAGTACTGATAGCAAAAATAACATGACAGCTTGACACGATCATGCGTGATCTGTCAAAAAAGCCAATTGGAAAAAGTACCTCTACTTGGATCACTCGTTATATACTTGTAAAATATGCTTATTATATAAATTCCCTCTGCTTCGGGGCTCTAATTGTAGGGTGATGACTGCGCTAACTAGTTCACCTGCTTCACAGGTATACCACTGTCTTCCGGAATCCATCTTCTATTTTGAATTTCAACACTCTTCGATGCAACCCTAAGATAGTTTAGTGATTTCAAAGCCGCTTTGCTATCTGTATATATGGATATACTATTTCTAGTTATAAGCGCAGCCTATTTCAGAAGCCTTTCCTTAATTGCTGTGATTTCCTCTTAGAAGACTCTGCAGTGGTCTCTTATTCGGAAGGCGATTCTGGTATCTATTGAAAAGACATCCTCCAACATATTAATGCTAACCAGCCCTTAACTGTTTTTGGCATAAGTGGCTCCATCAATAGGCCAGCTAGGTCATATGAATTAACTCTGTTAGATAACTTTAACGTTTAACCGATTGGAAACCAACATTCGGCGCGTTATTAACAAGAGGCCGGCAATGCTAGGGAAAGTAAAGTGAAATTGAATCACCCTGTTTTTGTTATAGCGGCAGAAAACATTTCTGAAATAAATTCGAGGAATTCTGCCGAGTTAACAGTTCTTAGCCGGATAAAAATCCGGGTCCGTTCCGGTTACTTAGACCCTGCTTTCGTGGAATCGGTCCTCTTAAAGCATAGCTACTCGAAATTTTATTCAAATACTAAAAGCTATACGATTTTCGAATAACTGAATCCAAATATTGGTCATTTCAGTATATTTGCTATGTTTTCTTTGAAGTAAAATTCTATATCTCTGAGAAATAACGTCCTAAAGTAGCTGAGTACTCCTAAAATATATTTTTAAATGTCTATAGTAAACTGTAATCTCCCACAACAACAGTTATAACGCCGCCTATGCCGTTATACGGACATATACACTGTATAAAAGTTTGCATTTCTGTCCAAAGATATAATTTTCATCGTGCCACCTGTCTAACGGGCAATTGTTCCACACGGCTGCACGTTTGCATTGAACTTGACGTTGGAAATTTTATATACACAAATATATGTATATGTAAATGTAAGTGCAATTAAATATATGTACAATTATATACACTGTTATTAAACGAACAATACTCTTAAAAATAATATGGCGCTCGCATTCATGGCATTTAGTTAGGCCGAGTTTTTGTCGAAAATGGGGCGCAAGTGTGTATGTACATATGTCTTTTGAAACTGCGTAAAATGAAGCACTTGATTTTTTATAATTTTTTTTTCATCAAAAAAAGCTGTTGAAAAATTAAATAAGAGAGTTTCATGGACTTACTGGGTTTCGAACCACAGACTAAAGCTATAATAGTCAAGCATTAGCACGAGCCTGCCAAATTTCTAAAAATATATCCACAGCAATGATTTTCTAATAACAATAGCAATAATAAAACTAGCGTTTTCACGCTAACTGTAAAACGGCGGTGAATGCCAATGCAACCAAGCAGATAAAAAAATACAAAAGAGGTATAAATCAACAGTTAAAATAATTAATAGTAGATAAATACACCAAATAAATGAAAAAGTGCAAAAAATAATTCAACACATTTGTGCATGTACATGTGTATATATGTATGTATGTATTTA
Organism: Bactrocera correcta; assembly: GCA_027475135.1. Classification (NCBI taxonomy): domain Eukaryota; kingdom Metazoa; phylum Arthropoda; class Insecta; order Diptera; family Tephritidae; genus Bactrocera; species Bactrocera correcta. The sequence goes on from CM050326.1 coordinate 41,665,465, forward strand.
AGTTTTGTAGATTTCGTATGTATGTATGTATACATTCATACCGGCTTAGCCGGTCCATTAACGGTGGCACACGCGAATTCGCGAACTGTCGACTCTTTATTTTTCACAGCGTCAATTTATTGTCTTCAAATTAAATATAAATGGCATTAGAAATCAGCAGGAACGCTCACTCATAGAAACTGGTATAGCGTAGGGGGGTTTTTGCTCACGAAAAAAGCGAAAAGGGCAGTAGAATGTAGTGATGCGCCGCCAATTCAAGTTTATTGCTATACATAAATAACATTGTTATAAAGTTTACAGTCTTTTTTTGTAACTATTTATTTGTTAAAAAGACTAATCAAAAGCTGTCTCTGAAATTATAATAACAAAAATATAGTTCGGTGGATTTTTTATACATTTCTTTATAATTTTTGACCACATCGCAAACGTCTTTCAAAGAAATGGTCATTAAATTCTTCAATTGCGTCACTTTCTACCTATAGATATCTACTATGCTATGTATAGTATGTACATAGTAAGTATTCACATAACCTCTCTTGATAAATATTTTTCAAATTCCATTTTCAAGTCTGTTAAAACTTTGATTTTTGACTAAAAAATGTATGTATTATACGAGTATTCTCGTACATATTTTGTAAAGAGAAAATATTGTATGTAATTTGAGTACTACCTGTCGAAATTCCGCTTGTTGTCAATATTTAATCTCTTAAAAAAACATGTCTGCTTTCTCAACTTAACCAGCAGTTAAGCTTTTGGTTAACTTTTTTCGGCAAATACACTTAAACTGAATTTGTCTGCAAAACGTAAAACATAAATTTTCTCTAAAATCATTTCAGTTTTTTCAACTTAAGGGGGTAATCTACTCTAGAATTTTGAAAATTTAGACTTAGACTTTCAAAGGAAGAAGGATTTTTCAAAACTCGACTTATTTTCGAAGATACAGCTGATTTTGTGAGATGGCGTCCGTGTTCACTAGAATTGTCTCCTAAACTTTAAACGCATTTTTCTCGAAACTACTTTGCTCCACACGGTACCGGCATTATCTCAAGTTCTATACAACCGATTTTCTTGAAATTTTGTGTGAACCTTCTTTATATAATCCTTTATCGTTTCTACCAGCATCGTGTCAAAGTTTTTTTTTTAATATTTTAACAAAATTCAAGAATTTTAAAAAAAGCGTAAAAAATGATTTTTATTTTCAGGCAGTCGCCATTTTTCAAAATTTTTTTTTTTCGTGTTCCCTGAGGTAGGGACTATATAATAGATATAACAGCATCCTTACTGATTAAGAATTTCTTTTGATTTTTTTTTCAGACCACCAGGAGAGTCAGAATAAATGTCACCAGGATGCGCCTTTTTTTACACCTGTCTCTCGCCCCCTCCCCTTTAATTATTTTAATTTTTAATATTTTTTTGTAAAATTTTTTTTTCTGTATTCTTAAGATATCAAAAAGAAAACACCATAAAAAGTGGATGATAAAAATATTTTTGATTTTTTTTTAAATAAAATTTAAAAACTGCCCGAAATTTGATTTCTAGAGTAGAATATCCGCTTAACTGGCAGTTAAACTTCTGGTTAACTTCTTTTCTGAAATGCGTTTAATTAAATTGAAGTGAAACTTATGATCTAAGTAGGATTTCCTCTTTTTGTAAAGATTTAAACGCTACCTAAAAACATTTACGTTTTCTCACCTCTAAAATTTAACCGACAGTTTAACTTCTGGTTAACTTTTTTGAAATGTACCGATTAGAATTTCGTGAAATGCACTTAGTTAAATTGAACTTTTCTGGAAAATTTTTATTCTTCCGTTTATAAATAACTTAACCAGCAGTTAAAGTTCTGATTAACCTTATTCGCGAAATGTACTTAATTGGATTGAACTTTGTCAATATTTAAAAGCTCTTTTAGGTTGTACTGATTTGAACTTCGTGAAATATTTAAATTGAACTTGTTTAGAAACTTTCGTTTCTCTGCTTTTAAACATGTACGTTTTCTCAAATAACTGGCAGTTAAATTTCTGGTTAATTTTTTCACGAAATTTACTTAATTAAATTGAAAACTGTATAGCTATGTTCCAAGTATGCTTTCTTCCGTTTGTCAAAATTTAAGAGCTTTTTAAAAACATTTAAATTTTCTCACCACTCAAAATTTAACCGAAAGTTTAACTTCTAGTTAACTTTTTTCACGAAATGTACTTAATTAAACTGGACTTGTCTGGAAAACTTATGCTCCAAGTAAGATTTTGTCAGCTTGTTAACATTTACGGTTCCTTAACTCGTAACTTTAACCAATGGTTAAACTTCTGGTTAGCCTTTTCTTGAAATGCACTTAATTAAATTGAACTCGTCTCGAAAATATGAAATACTTCTTTTGTATAGGGTTTCAGCTAATTTTTGATTCTTCTCGATAATTAATAACCGTCTAATGGTCTTGGTAAAAAACAGCTCTTTGTCGTAAAAATTAGTCTTGGTTAAGTTAATCAGAGCTTAACTGACAATTGGTTGTTAACCAAACACTGAGAAAACAGCCTTAAGAAAGCCATAGAGTTCACAACAGCTTTACAATCGGTTTTTGTTCTTATAGTAAATTAATTTTTATTTTTCGAACTAGAAGCAATATGTCGATCTCAATATAAAACTCACCTAATTCTCAAGTTGATTTAAGAATAGCAAGGCGGTGACAATTTTAGTTGTAAATTTGATTATTTGACTTTAGATTTTCTAACTTTAGTTTACTTCTGAAAATTAAGGAAAAAATTCTTTTATATTTGGTTCTCAAAAGCGAAGATTACAAATTAACCCTCTCACTTCGAATATTATTTGTTTTATTGGTATTATTTCTTCCTCATAAATCTACCTTTAGTCATTCAAAGAGAGATCCTTACCTTGGGGAGTGTGTGTGAGATCAAAATAAAAGAATTGGATAGTAGTGTTAAAGTGAAAGACTATTATTACTAAAATCGAAAAATCTATGAGTAAGAAAATGAATTTAAAAAGTTTAAACTCGATTAAAGTGGGATTTGGCTTTCCCTTTCTACTTGTCGAGATTTATTATTATTTACAATAAAAACAATAACAGATGTTTTCATATTGCGCTTAATCAGTAAGTAAATACGAACTATGTACTCTTTGACATACATATATGTATTTTGTCATTTCACTTGTCATATAACGCCCAGTTTAATGGCAAGTGAATTTGACGACATGACTCGTGCGACCTTCGAGTTTCAATAAAAACGTTGATTATTATATCACACATGACGCACCTGCTGGATATCATAATTTATTTAACTGGACCTGCATATATACATACATAAGTACATATGTACATATATATACTTAATATACATGAGGTACATTCATATATGTTTGTATATTACATAAAAACAATTAAAGTCTCGAAAACGACAAACCGCAAGATAATTTAACAGATTGCCAAGTGAGATATGTCTGTTTGTGGATTTTTTACATACATAGATGTGATATAAGAGTATGATATATATGTATATAATGTTATATATATATATATATATATATATATATATGTTATAGTCAAACTGTTTTCTTTGCAGTTTTACGCCTTAAAACGCTTCAAGTTTCCATTGACTTTCGAGAGTTTCTATTAACCGCCGGGCATACTCGACAACATGCGTCAATTTATTTAGCGGACAATTTACTAGAAAGACATTTAAGTATGTACAGATACGGGTCTTCCATATAAACATATGTATGAACATAAGTGTGAATGATGTCTCAATCTGTGATGCACACACGCGCCCAATTTAGACTTGAGTCGCTTCTTACTCAAGGTGCACTCGAGTTTCAGTTGACTGCCAATATAACTGTAGATGCTTGTATTCCATATGCATAGCACTAGGAGTGATTATACACCTAAAAATTTGCATAACTGTTAAATTACCGTTTAGTAAATTAACACATTTATAGCGTTAAGCCAAGTTTAGCACCTTTTTGCTATGAGCATACTTTGTTAAAATTTAACTCTTGCAAAAAAGATAACAAGATGATTATACATTTTTACTCGAGAATAAAGGGTGAATCGATCAAAAATGTCTCAAGTAAGATGTACTATTATGTGCAAAAAATAGTACAGCTGTGTTCATAAATTTAAAATTTTTACTTCATTAAAATATATGTCGCCCCTCTTAGAGTAATCCTACTTGGCAACAATACACTGATACCAACCCATTTTTTAATTCTCGAAACAGTTGTTAAAATCAATTTCTGGAATAGCCTTCAAACCACGTAGCGAATCACATTTAATGTCTTCAATTGACTCAAAACACCAAAAGTCACTCGGAGCTAAAGCAGGCGAATACGGTTGTTGTGCACGATGACAGTTGCCATTTTGGCCGTTCGGAAGGAATTCGGAATGCAGCACACGTCGATAACCGAAGAAAACTGTCAACATGACCTTGATTTTTGAGCGACTTTGACGTGCTTTTTTGGCTTCGGCTCAGCTTTGCCACGATATTCGGCCGACCGATCGTCTGTATGTGGATTATAAGCATAGATCCAAGACTCACCGCAAGAAAACTGTCAACACTACGTTTCATGACATGCTGCTAGTTGGAAAGCATTGTTTCACAGACGTTAACGAGACGCTGTTTTTCGGAAAAATTTAGTGATTTTGGAATCAAACGTACTTTCACATTTCTTAGGCTCAAGTGATCTTTCAAAATGGTTTTCACTGGTCCTTCCGAAATTCCAACGATGCCAGTAAGGTCTTTGATTCCTAAACGTCGATTCTCAAGCACCAATTCCTCTATTTTATTGATGTGTTGATGTTGATGGCCATCCTGAACGTGGTTCGCCGTCAACGCGTTCTTGATTTTCTTTGAATAATTTCTATCAATCAAAAAGACTTGCTCACGACAAACACTTATAAAGCGATCTCAGCTTATGAGGTCAAATCGCTTTTAGTGGAGAGAATGGGTTGAGAACGCCGCTGGCAGCAGGCAGTAGGAATACTCCACGCCAAGTTACTATTGAGACAAATTCCGTTTCCTTGTCGCGCTCTATACTTCCTGAGGCAGTACTTGTCCAACATGGGCATAACCTCTTACGCATGTCTTTGCGACATGGAACAGAAAGCTCCTGAATACCTGATTCTAGATTCCCCAGCAATTTGTAAACACAAGCTTAAGGCTCCAGGTTCCATCTACGTGGACGGGGATCACATCAACTCAGTCGCGCCCAGCAAGCTCCAGGAATCGTTCAGAGTGGACCTTTGTGAACATATGTGACATGGGAGAAGGCACAATAGACCGTAGATCGCAGTGTAAAGCCTCAATTATTTTCTACTTATTTATGTATACACTTACAAATATTTACGTATATATGTATGTATATGAGATTTTAAAACCTTAAAAAGACATTTGTACAAAAAAAGTGCAGTAAATTTTTCTTTACAAATTCATTTATATCCGATTATTGTGGAGCCAAACAAAAAACGCATAAAAATCGTGAACGCGTTCAGCAGGGAGTCACAAAGCAAACTGTTCAAATACTAAATTTAAAATATCAAAATAATAAAATGAAAAATAAAAATAAAAAATCACGCAATTAAAATACTTTGGTATTTTTATATGGAACAATATCGTCATTAGTCCAAAGAAATGCTGGTCATCTTTTGCAATTGTTAATTACTGTTTTCTCTGCCTTCTGAAAATATTTTTAAAAGCGCTTTTAGCTTAAGTGCGAATTAAAAACCAAAACAAAAAGAAACGAATCGTAAATTCTCTTCGATTCTTAATTGAAAATTATTGGAAAAAGCTATAAAGTTGGTCAAGCAGCAGAGGCTAACAAAGTGGTCATAAAAGAACTGTTGAGGATTAAAGTTGCGTACACGCCAGGTTCTTGGTTATCTAAATGTAAATATTTTCACACTTACATATATATATACGTTTGTATGTATGCATGAATGCTTGTATGTTCTTAAGTCGTTTTCCTGGAATAATCAGTGGATGGTAAGGGATTAGCACAAAAAATGCTTACAAATATGTGTATTTATGTACATATGTAGGTATTCTGCTTTTCTTTGTGCCAATAATAATCGAGAACAGTCTTTTAGTTTGCTACTTATTGCTTTTTACACGCAATTCCAGCTTGAGTCAGCTTGAAGTCAACACTTATTGCTTCATTTGGTATATTGAAACCTGCTGTTTTTATTCCCAGGCTGTCAAGTCTCCCTATATAAATAAACGAATGTATGTATATATGTATAAATTCAGCTTAGCTATGCATAATTAGCATACCATTCGGCTTCGGCTATAACTATTAAAAATTATTATAGTGTGTAGAACATGCGAGTGAAGAAAAACTCAAAAAGTTCTGAGATGATGACAGAACATTTTCTATGATTTTTTGTTTGTTTTCTTTAATAATTATATTTTTCTTTCTGCTCACCATGCATGCCTCTACGACTGCGCAGTAATTCTATATCTATTTTTATTATTTTTAGTTTTTTTTTTAGAATTTTTCATTTAATTTTATTTTTGTTTTACTTGAAGACTTAAACGTGTTGAGTGAAAAAAGCGCTTGAAATTGAAATTAGAAAATTATTCGTGTGTAACAAATTGGCGTATAATTAATTTTGCTGCAGATGTAGCACTACAATAATTGGCTTTGGCAGGAGAACTGTCAGTTTGAGCGCATCAATTTGGACAAGCCTTTTAGCTATGCATAATTAGTTAGATGATGGATAAAGAAAAATTCACAGCATTTTAATGGATTTAAACTTAAATTATAAACAGTTATTGTGTGATTTGCATACCCACTTTGTATACAGTATATATTTTTGTATCTGAAAAAGCTGAAGATCTTATGGAGGTGCACATACAATAAAAAATAATTTTAACTCAATGCGGGGTACAAAAGCTAATTCACTGGACTATGTCAATGTCTCTCGAAAACTCGTAAAGCCGACTCATCACATGTTGTCAACGTTCTTGCCTTTGCACCATATAGCAGGACTGGGATGATGTGTGACTTGTAGAGGACTTTACTTCTCAATTGCCTACTCAGTCCTTTCGGTAAGGTCCAATCAGTTTCTTGACGGTGGATTTCCGTCTTTCACCCAGTACACTCGATAGAATCCTGTTGAAGAGGTTTATCCAATCGGCTTAAGTTCCAATCAGCGGCTATGCTTTCGTCCGACCATATTCGACAAAGAAGCTGTTGCATGCTCCTTATCGGTTTTTCGCCGCCGTGTTTGAATAGCTTGTCGGCAATCCGTGGGCCCCCGCCGCTTTGTTGTTCTTTAGACGGACAACTGCTATTCGAACTTCTTCATGGTCGGATAATGGAACGTCCGCTCCATCGGCATCAATTGAGGAATCGGGTTCACCATCTCCTGTTGTTATGCTTTCACTGCCATTCAGCAAGTTGGAAAAGTCTTCCCTCTATAACTTCAGTATACTTTTGGCGTCAGTCACTAGATCACATCTGGTGGTCCTACAAGAATATACTCCGAGCTTGAAACCTTCTGTTAGTCGCCGCATCTTTTCGTAGAATTTTCGAGCAATACCCCTGTTGGCCAGTTTTTTAAACATTTTTGGTCCGCAAACGCGTCTCGTTTCCCTCTTCTCGATATCTATCCCATCCCGCACGTGTTTTGGTCGATTGTAGCGTTGCGAGGTAGACAGTTTGTTTTCTCTCCACTGCGACAAGGCACTCCTCATCATACTAGCTATTCTTTTGCCTTTTCCGAAAACCAACGGTTTCGTTTGCAGCTGTACGTAAGGTGCTTGAAATGCCGTTCCACAGTTCCCTTATACCGAGTTGCTGATGAGTGCTCTCAGAGAGTAGGAGTGCTAGTCGAGTAGAAAATCATTCGCCTGTCTGTAGAGATTGCAGCTTCTTGACGTCGAACCTCTTTGTGTTTATTGACATGCTATAGTGGTACGATTTTGAAAATGTTTTCGGTGATTATGGCATTATATCGGAGGTTGCGAAATTTTACGAATATATTTTGTTAAATAAAAAAGTACGTTTGTAAAATTTTGCATGAAATCTCAAAAACTGCAGGATATTTTCGCGTATAGACAGCTTGGTGTCCGGACATGAGTAAATCGGCTCACCCCGTCGCGCTGTTCATTTTTTATACAAGTATGTATGTATATTTTGTTGGAACGCCGACGATTTCTACTGAGTTACAAAGTTCGTGGTAAACTTAATATAGCCTGTTCCGGGCATAAATATGTTTTCAAAAGCAATACCGCCTAGTAAAATCCCAAATAAACCTAAAGCGTTAATTTCGTGTATCGCAATAGCAGTCTCCAGCAATGTATAGCATGCGCTACGACTAGTTGAATTTTTCATTACAACACTCTTTCCAACATAAATTCAGTAGGTTGAACTCTGATAGCTTGAATACAACAAGATATTGCTTCCCTGCGATGACCAATAACACTTTCACAAGCAGCCGACGGTACTATCGATTGCTTGGCTTGACTTTTTTCGCCGAGTAATCGCTGACACATCGCACATGGCCAACAAGCTTTTGAAAGCCGACTTTGAAGCGGCATTTCGGCTATATACATAAATGCATATAAGTAAATATCGACGCTCAAATGCCCCAAAATACAATAGTTTACATGTACTCACCTCTCTTACGTTAAAAGCTGCTCATTAATTTATTTTCCACTTCATTTTATTTTGGATTTTCGCTTTAATTCATTAAAATAACTTAAGTAATTAATTACAAACGAATATCCTACGCGAGCTCGCTTAATAATGCGTTGCCGCGGTAAAAGTGCCGTCCGTTCATTTTTCTTTTACTCAACTAAATTGTTTATTTTTTTTACAGTCTTTTGTTGCTATTTGGTCGTTTTATTGCTCGTGGTCAGTGTTGTTGGTTTGTTAATGGGGTTACTGACCGACCGCATTTTACCGCTACACAGCGCACTTATGAACCACTGGCTATTATAAGATCATTTTTCTCACCATTTGCATAAATTTATTGCACCGTTACCACACGACGTTAATGCAGAGGTGTACACGAATACATGCATACAAACACACATACAAAGTATTTAAGAAATATTAAAAGCGTTTATATGCATAAATAATTCACACCTTCATTATGATCATTAAGCAAGTGATATCAACTTCATTATACAGTAGAAACACATACATATGTATGTATGTATATTTGTATACATGTATTGGTATGTTTGTAGTAGGTAATGAGCGGCTGTCGGTAAAAGCGGATATAAAATCGAAAATTTCAATAATTTTTATTAAATTTATTAAATCAATTTATAGTCTGCTTTAAATTTAAATAAGCATTTTTTAATGATAATTTATGTAAGTAAAACAAGCCTGTAAGTTATGGCTTCGATTGAAGTCCTCGGACTTAAATACTTAAATACGATAAATATGTGTTTTCCGTTAATTGAATAGGTAAAGAAATGTGTATATACATATGATATATACATACATATAAGCACTCGTTCGCTAGAGTTTACATCAGCAATTCAACAAGAAAATAATTTTCTCAAAAGTTTAAGCCTCAAGCGGATTTTTTTTTGTTTTCATCATTGATCGTTCGGATATAGTATGTATACATGCTTATGATTCGAAGAAAGAATATCTATATATTGTCACCTAAAATGCAAAACAACGTATCATCAAAAAAAAATCGAAAATCGCTGTCAGATATAATAACATATAACCATTTTATAACAAAAACTCTAAGTTTGTTTTTCAGATATAATAACCAATATATAACCATTTTATAACAAAAACTCTAAGTTTGTTTTTCAGATATAATAACCAATATATAACCATTTTATAGCAAAAACTCAAATTTTGTTTGTCAGGTATAATAACCAATAACATAACCATTTTATAACCAAAGCTCAAAATTATAACCATTTTATAACCGATAATATAACCATTTTATAACCAATACTCAAATTATTTTTTATTATGAGTGATTTTTATTATAACGTTTTTTTTCGCCTCTAAACTTATACTTACAACTTATTTTGCATTTTAGGTGACGAAATGTACTTCCAATAATACGAGTATAGGAAATTTTAACTCCCTTTCTGAAATAGCAAATCTAACTGTAATATAGTAAACATGACCAAGAAAACCTAAATGCTATTGAGCGCTTCAATCAAGATCGTGTTATAATCAATAGATATCTTCGATTTCCCAAGCGCTATTTTCTAACGAATCGAACAAGCTACTACAAACATACCAGATGCCCAAAAAACGGGCTATTCCGTTATATTTTTAACAGTTCCAGTAGATTTACACTGGACAAACGTTTTCTGGAAGCTTGGTCGGTCATATTCCACAACTATTTTAGATACAAAACGCAATTTTATTTCTTTCACATAGATGAAATCAATTAGAAGAGAAGCAATGTAGAAGAATTAAACGAAAGAGAAAGGAAATTTTATAACATATACTTACATAAATGAAGGAGTATAATGTGGATGATTTTTTGCTCTCAACTTATAGGACTGTACTACATTTTACCAAAAACGTTGCTAAGAAGTTAAAAACTAATATTTTGGCTTACACACTACATATATACCTTATGCATCAAATGCAGTTTTATTGATATTTCTTGAATTTTGTAGAAAATTCACAATTAAAATAGAAAGAAATAGAAAAGAAATACTTTGATCTTAACGTATGTATGTATATGCTTTTACTCAAAATGTTAGAAATACTCGGATCGACCAATGATGAAATCTGTTGTTCTTTAGTTGTACCCCAGAAGACCCCAATTGACCAAACGAACTGAAACCAGAAATCAGAAATCTTTGAATTTTTGTAAAAATATCTCTAAAACGATTATCAAGTCTGTTGTTTATTAGATGTACTCCAGCAGAACCCCTATCAAACCGAAACATTTGAATTTTTGCAAAAATATCCCTAAAATGAACTAAATATGTATCTAATATGAACTAAAATGGTCAGAAAATAATTTTTTAAACATTCGGCGTACACCAGCGCTACCTAGCGATGAATTTCGTAGTATGAATGCAACAGATACCAAAATTAACCTGAAAATTTACAATGTTTTGGAAACCAGAGTAGCTCATAGGTCGTATAAGCTCGCATTTGTAGTATAGCAATGCCTAGAGAACTGATAATATCTATTATGATCTATCGATCTTAAACGAAAATATAAAAAACAAATAATATTTACTGTACTTAATTATTTAAAATAGTTTAACTCTCACTTTATGTGAAAATTAAAAAAAATATATATTTTTTTTTCTTTTGAATAACACAATAACAAATATCATACTCATTAGAGCGGGTATTGTTTTATATTTTTTTTTTTTTACTAAAAATTCCCTATAAAAATCTACAGATCATTCTAAACAACTTCGCTTAAGAGACTAGGGGTCTAAAATCGGTTTCGAGCCCAGGATTTTTAAGTCAAAGTTTAAAAAAATTTTAATACTCGGTCGTTTGGCAGACAACAGACTTCGACAAATGATGAATAGGATATCAAAATGCACCTACGTTTTAAATTTCATTGGGCTATCTCCAAAACTGACGAACAAGTTGTTATAATTTGTAAAAAACTTCAACTTAAACATTGCTGACTCGAAACCGTTTTTAGGCCCATAATTTCTTAGGCAAAGTTGTTTAGAATGATCCGTGAAACATTTTCCGCATACGCGATTATTTCAGTTTTTTTATCTCCCTGTAAATCGACCCACTCTACTACTCACACATAACTACTTTATACTATTTGTGTGTCTGAAAACATTCCTTCATACCGTTGCGCAATAAAAATAGCGACATCTCTTCAATCCAATAGTTTTGGCTTAGTTTTTTGCCAGCGATAGTTAATGCGCATAGAAATCACGTACGGGTTTAAATAACTGTCAATACGAGTACTTGCCAACAAAGCAGTCACCCACGTTCGCGAACCCTCTACACTTCGCTGGCATGCGATCGCATATCTTACATATGTATATTTATATGCTTATATGCATACAGTGTTGTTGTTGTTGGCATGCACTCCCTCATTCATATATTTGCATACACTTTAGTATGTATTTGGCAACTTTTTGACATTTATTTTTTGGTCACTTAATGGTCACTTATACGCCGTGACGCACACAGAAACACTTTCTCATTAATATGCTGTCAACAGAAAATTGTAAAATGTTGAATATTTATATTTGCAGCGAGACATAACATTTTTTGTGCGGGTTGGATATTTTTACACAAACTTTTAGATGAGTTTTATTATTAAAAAAATTTCAACCACAAATTTTTCTGAAATCCATTTTTCTACTAAACTAACATTAAAAATGCCTATGTTTTGTAGAAAGCAAATTGATATCCCTAAAACCAAAAGGTTTTTAGGGAGTGGTGTTAAGAGCGATCCATTTCGAGGCTTACTACTTTTTTTGTTAAGAAAAAACACCGAAAACCTTCAAATTTAGTGGGAAATGTTAATTATCATTCGAAATAACATTCTTTGGCATTATTTTTTTAAGATTATCTTTTTCAAATGTTGGCCGTGGCTACGTCTCAGATGGTCCATTCGTTGAGTACAATTTTCGATGACTCGTTCGAGCATTCTGACTGGTAACTGGCGAATGACACGCGTAATGTTTTGCTCTCCTGAATCGAATCGGAATTACCATATACTTTAGACTTTACATATTCCCATAGGAAGAAATAACACGGTCTTGGTGGCCAATCGACCGGTCCGAACTCGAAATTATCTGCTCACCAAATAGCCAATGATTTCACCGACACACAAACCGCACCAAACCGTTGTTTTTTCTGGATGAAATAACAGCTCTTGAGTCTGATCATGTTGTTCTTCGTCCCAAATGCGGAAATTTTGTTTGTTTACATACCCATTGAGCCAGAAATGGGTCTCACCACTGAACAAAACTAGGCTCGAATTCGTCGGATCTTCTTGGAACTTTTTATAAGCCCATAGAACGAAGCGATGTCGCTTGGAAAAGTCAAGCGGCCTCAGTTTTTGCAGAAGCCGTGTGTTTTGTACGCTTAAGATCTCGTCGTAAAATGCGACAAGTCATTCCATACGTCAATCCGAATTGCTGCGAACAGCGCCGAATAGCTCAGCTCCGGACAAAATGTATCCAGTCATAAAACAAACAGTCAGTACGATTGCCTTTTGGCTTGCCTCTTCGCTATATGGAAGTTTCAGTTGTAAAAATCTTTATCTCTCTGAACACCAGCATAAGCACCGAAACCAACATCAACCCTGAAATCTGACATAGAACTTTTCCATCAATTGCTGCTTTGTATCGCGATAGCAGAGATTTAGTATCAAACCTAACAGATCTAACGCACAGAAGCCCAGAATCAGCAACAGAAACACGACCAGAACGGACCCGGTTTTATATCCGACTAAGAACTGTTAACTCGTTAAAAATTATCAAAATATTTGGTGAATATTGGCTGTCGCTATTACAACAAAGACTTATGGGCATTTTTTTTTTTTAATTTATCCTTGGTCCGATTTCGATATCTATGAGAGTTACCAGCAGGGAATGTCTCCTCAGAATTTACGAATATAGGAAGGTCGAAAAACTAAAAATTCTCAGCTCTAAAAAGTTCTCAAGTTAGCGCCAGCTTAGAGAAGACTAAGAAGAATACGATTCGTCTTCACTTTGTTGTTTTGGAGAGGTGCGCAATTGCGCAGGGTGTGCGGTTCAAAATCGCTTAACCGGTTATATACCGCCCAGCGAGAAGAACAATGCATAATTTCCGGGGTGTCTATCAAAGGCATAGTAAATTGCTATCGTTAAATGGCAAATTTTAAAAGTTTAGTTCTATTTCCACAAAATTAGTTCAAACAAACTTAGTCGGTGGCCTCTAAAATGGCGTTTAGACCAGTTCAAAACCAGTTAGAATATTCGCGACAACATGCCGTTAGTTATTACTCACTTGTATCACAATATTGTTGTTGTTTTTAATTTATTTCTATGTTCGCCTGTATTATCGTGCTATTTACATAAGTATGTGTAGACTTAATAAATAAAAGCTCTCAATATTTACTTATGCAGATCTTGTTCTCCGAAATATTGTTTGCATAATGTTTTTGGTTAAAACTGATCACTTAGCACTTGTTGCGTTGTTTTCATCGCAGAAAAAGTGAAATTGAGTCTTAAATCAAAGTGCGAAATTCCCCAATTCCGTCATATGTCGATGAGAAATGTGTCAACGGCACAGATGCTTGACCGTCTACGGCTAACGTAAAATCTTTGAAAACCCCAAACTGAGCAAGATTTATCGCCGCTTGTCTGTCCGTCTGTCTGCCTGTCCGTAATGCTACCGCGTGTGTTCGCATCTTCCAGCTGCCGTTTTGCGAAACTCAAAATGCGAAATTAACACAAAATGACACGCTCCGATACCTTTGCAGAATACATAATTGCGCATGCGCACAAAATTCTTCTTCTGCCATAGGGTAGCGTTTACACATGCGCAGAAGCAAATCTCGTATATACATATGTACTTTAGTCTGTGTTAAAGAACCACTGAACCGAAAATTTTATGGAGTAATTCCTACATATTTGCATAGTTGTTACATCTATAGCGGGAGCTGCAGCACGTACTCTGCATACAGCTATTTACATATGCTCGCACATACATACGAACATACAATGTACATGCAAGAATTTATGTCGGTTAATTTTAGACGTAAATGTCTGGTAGTTAGCAAATCGGTAGCGCAATCTAGCCGCTGTAGCATCACTTTATTATCAATATTGTTGTTTTTATTTTTTCTTTCTGCCTCGAGAGTGCGCAACTGGAGTAGATGTTTATCTGGAAGTTGAATAGAAGGTTTTTATTTATATGTATGTACTTGTTCTAAAGACCCAAATATGGAGAATATGTAGAACACGCGACTACCAAGCGGTGGGTTGTGGGTTCCATACCCAACCGAGGCGAAATTCTAACAAGTAACTCTTGCCAAGCCTATGAGTGGATTCCGATAAATGTTATAAACAAATGTTCATAGGTGAAGGTACCTACTGAAAATTATAAAAAAAAACTTAAAAATCAGACTTTGGTCATCAAAATCTATATCCTTATTACACTCATATTTATCAAGAAAAAAATGCTGTGAAACATTTTATATACATACATACATCTTTATGAGCTTTGCATACATGTAGTATAAATACGTACATATATTTTGCGCTCAAAAAATTTTCGGAGGAATATATTATTTTTTATTATTTTTTATGTGGATTTCCGGTTGCAATCACTTTGAAACAAGTGGCAAACATAAATATAAAATTGGTGTACCTGATCAGAATTATATAATTGAGTATTCCTTACATGTCGAGCATAAAGCTTTTAATATGTCGCTTGGAACAATAAACTAATAAAAAATATATTTTTTGAAAAAAATATAATGTGAAATTTTGTATATCAAAGACGCCTTCAAAATCCACACATGATCGAAATTGTTTGAGTAAAAATGTTCTTCTTCACAAAAAAAAATGTTAATATCTAGTATGTATGTATAATATACATATATTCAGAAATCATTAAAAATTGGATTTTTCTACAAATTTTCTAGTTGTGAAATATTTCGTAATCTAAAATGCAAAATAACGTAACATCACTTTCATAAGTTTACAAGTGAAGAAAAAATTATATAATAGAAATCACTCAGATTGAAACAAAACGTGTGTTTTGGTTATAAAATGGTTATTTATTGGACAACGGAAGCTTAAAAGTATATGATACGCATTTTTGGAATTTTTTAATGATATTTTTTTTGCATTTTAAGTGACGATTTGAAATATAATATTGAATAATTGTAATAAATGTACATATTACTGGCATTAATACAGTATGTATGTATGTAGAATAGGCGTATTCGACTCGCCATTTCTCTGCTGGCGCCATTTCGTTCGATAATCTGTTTCCATCTAGACGGCAACTTCATAATACCCCCCTCGTAGAAGCCCACCTTCTTATTTGCGAAGAACTCGGACAGCCACTTTTCACAAGCTTCTTTTGAGTTCAACTTTACACCAACAAGAGCGTTCGCCATAGACAGGAACAGCTAGCAATCACTTAGCGCTGTGTCGGGTCTATATGGTTGATGAAACCTCCCATCCGAGCTCCCCTAGCTTCTGAGGAGTCATCATCGAAGTGTGTGGCCTTGGCGTTGCCCTGGTGAAACACTACACCCTTTCTGTTGGCCAATTCTGAACGTTTCTGGTCGATCGCCTACTTCAAGCGGTCCAGTTGTTTGCAGTAGATGGTAGAATTAAGCGTCTAGCCATATGGGAGCCCTTCAAATCCCACTAAACACACAACAAAACCTTCCTGACCGTTAATTCCGGCTTGGTCACTCTTTGGCACGATTCACCATGACCGTTTTCGCTTGATATTGTCGTATGTGATCCATTTTTCGTCGCCAGTCACCATCCGCTTCAAAAATGGGTCGAGTTCGTACCGTTTCAACCGCATACCGCAGGTGTTGATTCGGTCTAGAAGGTTTTTTGCGTCAAATCATATGGCTTTCAATCATCAAGCTTTTTTTGTACATCCAACCTTCTGCAGATGGTTTAAAATGGTTTTGTGACTAGCTCCCATCTTCTGGACGATACCACATGCCGGTCTAACACGATGTTTTCGATGATTTGATCGGTATTCGTTGTCACAGGTCTTCCGGCGGCTGGTTTATCCATGATGTCGTTTTCACCCGTTCTGAATCGTCGAAACCATTTCTCCGCTGTTCGAAGTGATAGAGTACCATTTCCCAAAACGCCATTGGTCTCACGGAACGTTTCTCTGGCGGATTTAACGAAGGAAAACTTTAAAATAGCGCGAATTTTGGCGTTAGTGAACTCCATGTTTGCACGTCTACGAGTATAACTGTTGAACGCAATATCCAAACTAATCATGCATAGCATCGTTTTGTAGGTTATGTCAAGACCTTTCAAAGATGTATCGCTTTATACATAGCCGCGAAATTCAAAAGACGAAGAGGCGGACGGGAGATATTTGACAACCTATAATAATGACTCGACCTCAGCGACTTCTTGGAGATAGCCTTAGTTATTTGCCAGCAAAATTTCTTGAAGATATCTCATCAAATGAATAAAGTTTTCCATGTATGGCTTTAGTGGTCCGATTTCGGCGAAAGCGACAAATGAGTAGCTTCTTGGTTAGAAAAGAATTTGTACACAACTTCAGATGGATATCACAAAAACTTAAGGCCTAATTCGTCACGCTGATCATTTAGATATATATTTAATAGGGCCTCCCGCGTTTCCTTCTTGGGAATGTGTTATGTGGAAGTAAAATAGTCCTAGTCTGTTAAAATTCTCGTCAAACCCAGTTAGGATGACTACTCCTCTTGGACCCAGCAACTGAACTCGATCTGGTATCGCAAAAGCCCAAAACTGGTCTATGCGTGGCTTACTGGCCTACCAGATTAACCTAACCTAACCAAATAGTCTTTGCATCGGTAATTTCCAACATAAAAATCTAAAATAAATTAATTTCTCCCCATTAAAAATTTTTTAACTCTGTTTCGCTTTCTTCAATATGAAATGATATATTATAAACTGATACTCATATACTATAGAGGATTGCCCGCATGGTTTGAAAACTGTCACAGTTAGAGTGACAATTTCCGGGTTTCAAATTTGGATCCATTCCATTACCGTTTGAATGAATTGGCTTGGAAATTCTCACTTCATTTTCATTGCACTCGTTAGAGTTCGTAATTGTAATCGGTTTTTATCGGTTTTACCTGATAAAACTTGAAACTACTGTGCTGTTTTAACATAAGATTATACGAGTATGCGATATTTTATGCTAAACTATGTCAAGATGGGTTTCTTTGATAAGTAGATAATGTGTTTGCCTCAGCTTTTGAAAATAAAAATTATAGACAAAGACTTCCTTAATAATATTGCAAGCGATAATGCTAAGAAAAAAGCATTGGAAGTTGATAAAAATAATACAGCAACTTATTGCTGAGGTATCTCAAACCCCCGATCACCTTTTTGTCACACACATATTAGCATTTATCATATCACTCTACTATAAATATCGTCGCAAGCTGAGGTATTGCATCAAGCCAGCGCTGGCGGTTATCAGCTCGTAGAAAACATATTTTATCATAAAATATATTTCCAACTGCACTTTACTTCTGGCGCAAGCCACATCCGCCTTCTTATCAATAAGCGTGTAAATTAATAAATATAACTATCAGTTATACAACAATTAATATATACATACATATACATATATACATATAAAAATCACTAATCACTTTACATTTCAAACTTCTCTCGCCCCACAGATGTCGTACCTCTACTCGACGTTCGGTCAATTGGTCAGCGTGCACTGCAAAGCCACCGCCGCCAGCACAGCGAAGCCCGTGAATGAGTGCAAGCGCGATTTGCTCGCCTATGGCTATGAGAAACTACAAACGTTCAGCGACGCACAGTTGGATCTGCTGGATCCCTATCAACGGGCTGCCAATGAACTTAGTAAGTTGACAAGTGCAATAAAAAACAAAACAAAAACAAATGTTTTAACATAAAACTTTGGAAAATAGTTGTTGGAGCGCAATGCTTGATAGTGTATTTGTATATATACATAAGTATATGTATATGCATCCATGCATATTTATGTATTTACATTTATTCGCGAGTCGATATTTATAGCGCCGTTTATTGACTTCCGCAACGGCTTTTACTGCTAATTGTGTTTGTCCATTCATCAATTTTATTGTGCAATTAAATAAATATGTATGGCTAGCGGCATGTTACAACTAAAATTTTGCATAAAAGTAAAAAATGATAAATAATGTAAAGACTTTTACAACTTTGCCAAGTTTATATGAAGGTTTCTTTAGGCTTTGGATTAGATTAGATAAGTAAATGAGGACCGCAACTTAGGGTCTATTGTGCCCTCTCCTCTCCTAAGTCACAACGTCTCAACCAGCACCAGCAAATTGATAAATTCCAATATACTGCTAAGTGCTGTTGAGGCGATGTGATCCATATTTGGAAGCATGGATCCAAGCTGCTGTAGATTGCTATGCAGTCAAACAGCCGGTGTTCTTGAGTTTCAGACTCCAAGTTGCAGAACCGGCATTTCGCACAAGAAGCGATGCTCATGTTATCTATGTAAGTGCTTCTTGAGCTCACAGTTTCCAGTGTTGAAGGCGACAAGTAGCCTGAGTTTTCCCTTGGGAGGTTGATTACATATTTAAACTTTTAAGGTTGTAACCACCCATTAGCAACTTGGCATGGCGCATGATTAGGAGTTGTTGAAAATGCTTCTCCCTATCCACTGCTTCATTATTGCGGAGCAGCTCCTTTGTGGTGTTGCGACCGACCACAATGAAAGGTTCCGGCCCTACAAGTTGGTGGATGCTGCAGAGCGGGCAAGCTCCTCAGCCAGTTTATTCCCGGCTATACCGGGACCTGGCACCCAAATAAAGGTTAGTTACGTTCTGATAGACCAATAGCGATTTGATCTCGTATGCAGAAATCGCTTTGAGTGGCTTGACAAGGTTTTAACGACAAAAAATCTATGTACATAGGCTTCAAAAAGCAATAGAATGTATACAAGGCTGACTTAAATGCCATTTCTTGACATAACCCCAGCTGATACCTTCATTTCTTAATAAAATCGCTGAATAAGGACACGATTTTGAAATAGTTCGACACCAGTGAAACCTATCGAGATTATTGTTGGCCTAAATGGAGACATGACACTAGTAGTATCCAAAGCATATTTCTTGCTCGCTACGACTCAGCTATACTCTTTTGTCACAAAATTGAAACGTGAAAACAGCATCAAAAATACCCAGTCTACTCAATAGAACATTTTTTGCAGTGCTTTTGCATTTCACTTTTCAATATTTATTTAATTGTACCAGTTTGCTTTATGCCAGTTTCTTGTTCGATTCGGCACTATCCAAGATTTGGAGTACCCTGTAGAGCTGTTACCGTGTTTTATATTCACTATTTCAGCATATTCTACATGCCTTTTATAATAATATAGACTGATAATAGCTGACAAGACCAACTCAACAATGATGATGAGCATATGCCAGGATAAGGAACCCTAAACTACCAACATTTTTCGAAAATAGAGATCTGTGTGTATAGTTTTAAGATTTCAAATTCTATAAGATTTTGTAAAGATCGGCCCAAAAATGTTCCACAAAAATCTAAGCGGGTTTTATATGTCTGATTCCAAAAATTCCTTAAATTCAAACCCCCGTCTAAACGGTGATAGATTCTTTATTACTAGAAACTTGTGTTCTCGAGCTGCAAAACCACAACACACCAAAGTCCCAAATAGCTACCTATCCAAACATAAAAGAACTTTTGGTTCAACTTGTAAACTGAAACTGAACTGAAGAGATAAGAGTCTACTATTTTCCCAAGAAGCTGCTTATTTATCAAAATCGCCGATATCAGATCAATGTATCCAAAGTGGTCTACCATACAAACTGATCAAACTCAAGACCTTATATGGAAAAATTTGAAAATAACGGGTGATCCAAGTAGAGGTACTTTTTTCAACTGCCTTTTTTGACAGATTACGCGTTTTGCTCAACTTATGGTCAGCATAATCAGCCCACTGAGCGTACTATTAGCAACACCATAACCCATCATGATATGATTAAGACGCCTTAACTCAAAGTGTACACGAAAAAAGTGAAGTCGATTCGGCGCCATTCGTACCAACTCGGACGACGTATGGAACGACTTGACGCATTTTAGGTGGTGATCTTAAATTGAAAGCGTAGAAAACACAGCTTGTGCATGAACTGAAGCCGCTCAAACAAAAGAAAAGAAAGCAACATCGATTCGATTTATGGGTTCTTGAAAAGTTCCAAGAAGATCCGACAGAAAAAACAACGTTTTGTTGTGGTTTGTGGGCCAGTGGTAAACGATTATTTGATGCCTGAAATTGAAGCTCGTGATTCGGTTTCAACAATCCGACTTCCCACACATCGATCAATCAATTGATTTAGAACACTTTGGTGAGCAGATAATTTCACGTATTGGGTCGGTCGATAGACCGATATCACACCGTTAGACGAAATTTTCTGTGGGAATACTTATGTAAAGTATAAAATAATAATAGACATTCCCCATTTGATATGAAGTCTCTGTTTTTTTCTCTAAAAAAGTAGGGAACCACGAAATGGATCAACCTTTATTTCTTCACGAAATTTTGCACCACTATGGCAAATAGCTGCCATTCAAAATGACTAATGGAGCTAGAAATAACTAGAAAAAGTTTTCTGTGGGTTGCAAACTGTTGGCCGGTTATGTCCTCAGATTTAGTAATACTTACATATAGTAGCTATAAGAAATGCACCTGCGAAGGGTATTCCAGCTTCGCGGCAGCCGTAGTTAACATTTTTTCATTATTTTTTCGGGAAGTTAAATGATTTTTATTTTTTTTATTTTATTTTTTTTTTTGTGATTGTTTTATATCCCCAAGGATGAAGAAACATTTTCAAAAAGTGGCTAAAACTAAAATTATTAGTTACGGAGCTACTAACTAAACCGTTGCAATACATATTAACTGTTCATTGACCACCTTCGATTGTCGGTTCCTCAAATATGCAAAAATAAGTATGTAGATATGTAATAAAAAAAAATTTATGCAAATAAGTTTTTATTAAGGAAATGTTTTCGCCATAATTGTTTCGCATAAATTTGCAATTAACTTGACACGACAGACAGATAGATGCGCTGTCTGCTTGACACATTGTTGCATAAAAGTGCCGCAAACCGTTAAACAATAACGTTATTTTTACTGACAATTTGTGTGTTTATTGTTCTTGGGTGCATCAACGTATGTACAAAATCTTATTTTTAACACAGTATAAACCGAATTAGCCCCACTGTACCGTTGACTGATAGAATCTGTGAATAATTGTTATTTAATGACAAATAAATAACTGGAAATCATGCGTCTATTACGAGTATTGTGTGTATGAATTGTTACACCCCGTCAGCGTTGTAATGCATAAATAAATCGTTAATAATTTATTTACAGCACTAAAAATAGAATTGTTTGTAATAATAGCTAATTATCATTATTTTCCTTACAGTTTGGTCTTCGATCATGCGCAATCACCCAAGCTCAACACTGATCACCACACGCAAACCGTTGCCAACACCACCCGACTCGTCACTCATCATTCTCACGCATCAAAAGCCTGCTAATACCGCCGGCTCGACCAACACACATAGCCAAAATCCACTCTTCGACGGCGAAGCCGACAACAAACACAAATTCGCAATGGACATGGATATTACCCATGGCTATGCTAATGGACAGACAGATAATCAAAAGTCCTCCACTGAGACCTTCCTCAGTGGACCGCTAGTGTTTCGCGTACGTCCCGATGGCAGTCCAGTCGAGGAGGATCAACATAAACCGCTGCCACGTGATGATGACTTAGAAGCCTATCAATTAGCTGGCACCACGGGTGGTAATGGCGCCACTGCAGCAGTCAGCAGCGCCGCTCAGTCTACAACAGTGGCTGGGGGACAGCCGAAACATCGCAAAATCGCCATGATCAGTGATCTGAAGCAGCAGCATTTGGCCTCGTTGGCTTTGCAACGCGATTTGCAACCGCCTTTTGAACCGGCACGCTTGCGCCGTCAACCAGAACAGAGCGTGGCTACAGCTGGACGTGCAATTCCACTGACACAATCGTTCCACGCTCTGCCCTTTGCTGGCTACTACTATGCCAAGGGTCAGGCGTAAAATTGCATTGCGCGCAGAGCGAAGAAGAGTGCAGAGAGGAGAGAGTGCTCGTTTATGCAAAAATAGAAGAAAAGTAGCTTAGAGAATCAGCGTTAAGCTTATTTTATTGTAGAATTCAGGCGAATTTTCTTATCAACCTCTGACACAATTTATATATGAAATTGTTGCTTAGAATTCGAATTTAATTAAATGAATTATGTTATATTCTTTGGAAAAGTAGTTATCCAAAATCATCATCTATCATTCATAAATTACATCATTTACCACAATGAATATAATTTAAAGTTTAGTTAGTAAAATTATTGGTGTGCATGAGCTTGTGTCTGTATTTTTTTATATATGTGTATATGTGGTAATATTTGTAAATTATTTTTAAGTTAAATTTCTTAAATTTGTTTGAATATTTAGCTTTAAGACAAAAATCTTATTTTATAAATCTATAGACTTACTTGTGGTACTCTATTGAATTTGTACATCTATTATTACGATCGATTATTTATTTTATGTACTTATAAAATTTTTAGTTTATCTTTACTGTACAATAAAGGAATTCTTTATATATAAAAATAATGAAGATTTGTGCAATTGATTAATGCTTTTTGAACTAAAGGAGAATTTATAATTAGGTGGATAGACGCCAAATCTTAGAAAAGACGCAGGATCGACACACACCACCTCTTCGTCGATTTTAAAGCTGCTTTTTGGTATCTGCGCAAAACTAATACGGCTCTGTAAACTGACGTTGAACAATACGAAACGCTCTATTAGGATACGGAATGACCTCTCCGAGCCGTTCGATACCGAACGGAGTTTCAGACAAGACGACTCCCTATCGTGCGACTTCTTCAATCCACTGCTGGAGAAAATAATTCGAGCTGCAGAACTTAAGCGAGCAGGTACAATCTTTTATAAGAGTGTACGGCTGCTGACGTATGCCGATGATATTGATATCGCGCCGTTAGTTCTACTTTCTCCAGACTGGACAAGGAAGCAAAGCAAATGGGTCCGATAGTGAACACGGGCAAGACGAAATATCTCCTGTCATCAAACAAACAGTTGTCGCACCCTGGACTAGGCTCCCACGTTACTGTTGGCTGTTATAACTGCGAAGTCGTAGATAATTTCGTCTAACTTGGAACCAGTATCAACACCAATCGAAATTCAACATAGAATAACTCTTATCAAGAGGTGCTACTTCGGACTGAGTTAGCAACTGAGAAGTAAATTCCTCTCTCGACAAACAAAGACCAAACTCTACAAGTTACTCATCGTTCACATTCTGCTATATGATGTAGAGGCATGAACGAAGACAACATCTGATGAGTCGACGTTACGAGTTTTCAAGAGAAAGGTTCACATTCGATGAAACGATGAGATGTACGAGTTTTACGACAGCATTGTCAAAGTTCAACGAATTAAGAAACGCGGCTACGCTGGCTAGGTCATGTCGTCCGAATGGATGGGAACACTCTAGCTCTGAGAGTATTTGAGGCAGAAGCCGCCGGGGGAAGCAGAGGAAATGGAGACCTCCACACCGTTGGAAAAACCAGGCGGAGAAGAACCTGGCTACACTTGAAATCTCCAATTGGTGCCAAACAGCGAAGTGGAAGAACGTTTGGTGCGCTGTTGTAAACTCGGCTATAAACGCGTAAGTGCTGTCTGTGCCAATAAGGAAGTAGGTAGGTAGAGTGGCTGTTTGACGTCACACTTATGCCTTTAAAAGGCCCTTTCTGAAACGATCAGGAATAAAATTCCCAGTATCTATATATAATTCAGTATCATTTAAATCACTAATAGATAATACGCCGGTACTCGCAATGAATAAACCCACCAGAGTACTTGGCAAATTGGCAAACATTGTAAATTATTGCGGACAGACATCTCTAGTCCAATGAGATAATGACTAAGAGAAGAGACGTCTTCGGCATGCATGGCAAATCAGTAGAAATCTTAATGACAAAACACTTATCAATCGTGCCACAAAGGAACTGAAGCATGTTATCTGGAAATCGCGCAACAAGTCCCTAGAGGCGTTTCTGGTTGCTGCCAAACCTGGAGAAACAGTAAACAATCTTTGCATGTCGAATGGAATTCCTGATTGCCTAAGTAGATGCTGTAGAAGTGCAGGAGGAGATCAAAGCATCGACAAACAAAAAGTCACCGGGTTATGACAGGATTAAAACACTTAAAGCGTTACCTAAAAACGTAATCAGCATTATTGATAAGCTTTTTAACGGAATGCTCAAAACTTTGTCTTTTCCCATAGCAATGGAAATGTGCTCAGGTTATTTTAATTCTTAAACCCGGGAAACCTGACCATCTGGTCTTCTGGTAATTATCTCCAAAGTATTCGAAAAATATTTTTACGTAAGCTTTTTTCGCATCATCAATTTGGCTTCAGAAAATTTCATGACGCAATTGAGCAATGGAATAGGGTAGAACACTTTATAACTTATGCTATGGAAAATAATAAATACTACTCTGCTGTGTACGTTGATGTCTGCCAAGCATTTGACAAAGTGTGGCATCTAGACCTGTTATTCAAATTAAAGGAATAACTACCAATTATTTGATGCTAAAAATGCAAATGGTCGTTTTAGGCCAGGATTCCGCCTCAGTTTGAAGATAAAAGAATAAAGTTCGTTTTTCCATATTAATTACTCTTAATTCGACTTGAAAGATTTTTCTTTTTGAAGTCTCTAGACTGGTCTAATCTCATAATCAACATCAAAAATCTACAAAATTTCCAGTAATATTGAATTAATAACGTAATTAAATTCAACCTTACGATATTATCAGCATAAATGAATACACCGTTTAATAGTGTTGAACTTCCGGCCATACTTCTTCTTCTTCTTCTTTACTGGCGTAGACACCGCTTACGCGATTATAGCCGAGTCAACAACAGCGCGCCAGTCGTTTCTTCTCTTCGCTACGTGGCGCCAATTGGATATTCCAAGCGAGGCCAGGTCCTTCTCTACTTAGTCCTTCCAACGGAGTGGAGGTCTTCCTCTTCCTCTGCTTCCCGCGGCGGGTACTGCGTCGAATACTTTCAGAGCTGGAGTGTTTTCATCCATCCGGACAACATGACCTAGCCAGCGTAGCCGCTGTCTTTTAATTCGCTGAACTATGTCAATGTCGTCGTATATCTCGTACAGCTCATCGTTCCATCGAATGCGATATTCACCGTGGCCAACGCGCAAAGGACCATAAATCTTTCGCAGAACCTTTCTCTCGAAAACTCGCAACGTCGACTCATCGGTTGTTGTCATCGTCCAAGCCTCTGCACCATATAGGAGGACGGGAATTATGAGAGACTTATAGAGTTTGGTTTTTGTTTGTCGAGAGAGGACTTTGCTTCTCAATTGCCTACTTAGTCCGAAGTAGCACCTGTTGGCAAGAGTTATCCTGCGTTGGATTTCTAGGCTGACATTGTTGGTGGTGTTTACGCTGGTTCCAAGATAGACGAAATTATCTACAACTTCAAAGTTATGACTGTCAACAGTGACGTGAGTGCCAAGTCGCGAGTGCGACGACTGTTTGTTTGATGACAGGAGATATTTCGTCTTGCCCTCGTTCACTGCCAGACCCATTTCTTTTGCTTCCTTGTCCAGTCTGGAGAAAGCAGAACTAGGGCGCGGGTGTTGAGGCCGATGATATCAATATCATCGGCATACGCCAGCAGTTGTACACTCTTATAGAAAATGGTACCTTCTCTGTTAAGTTCTGCAGCTCGAACTATTTTCTCCAGAAGCAGGTTGAAAAAGTCGCACGATAGGGAATCGCCTTGTCTGAAACCTCGTTTGGTATCGAACGGCTCGGAGAGGTCCTTCCCGATTCTGACGGAGCTTTTTGTGTTGCTCAACGTCAGTTTACACAGCCGTATTAGTTTTGCGGGGATACCAAATTCAGACATCGCGGCATAAAGGCAGCTCCTTTTCGTGCTGTCGAAAGCAGCTTTGAAATCGACGAAGAGGTGGTGTGTGTCGATTCTCCTTTCACGGGTCTTTTCCAAGATTTGGCGCATCGTGAATATCTGGTCGGTTGTTGATTTACCAGGTCTAAAGCCACTCTGATAAGGTCCAATCAGTTTGTTGACGGTGGGCTTTAATCTTTCACACAATACGCTCGACAGAACCTTATATGCGATGTTGAGGAGGCTAATCCCACGGTAGTTGGCGCAGATTGTGGGGTCTCCTTTTTTGTGGATTGGGCATAGCACACTTAAATTCCAATCGTTGGGCATACTTTCGTCCGACCATATTTTGCAAAGAAGCTGATGCATGCACCTTATCAGCTCTTCGCCGCCGTGTTTGAACAGCTCGGCCGGCAATCCATCGGCCCCTGCCGCTTTGTTGTTTTTCAGGCGGGCAATTGCTATTCGAACTTCTTCATGGTCGGGCAATGGAACGTCTGCTCCATCGTCATCGATTGGGGTATCGGGTTCGCTTTCTCCTTGTGTTGTGCGTTCACTGCCATTCAGCAGGCTGGAGAAGTGTTCCCTCCATAATTTAAGTATGCTCTGGGCATCGGTAACTAGATCACCTTTGGGGGTTCTACAAGAGTATGCTCTGGTCTTGAAACCTTCTGTAAGCCGCCGCATCTTTTCGTAGAATTTTCGAGCATTACCCCTGTCGGCCAGCTTATCAAGCTCTTCGTACTCACGCATTTCGGCCTCTTTCTTTTTCTGTCTACAAATGCGTCTCGCTTCCCTCTTCAACTCTCGGTATCTATCCCTGCTGGAATACGAAATACCGAGGATATATAAGGTATATATACATATACGTATATGTAAATTATTATAATTGTAATGACATTAAAGATTGAACAAATACTTTTTCACAGATAACGCTGCAGTGGCAGTTAGTGGCCGACTAAAAATTGTAGCCGTTGCTATTACTTAGACAATCTGACCTTTATAAACGAATATATACAATTGTTGTTATAATTATCAATCAGAATAGTATGGTCTTCAATTAATTTCTAAAAATATCAGTCTTAAATTAATTTACTATAGCATTTTGCTAGATAAGTATGACACCGACTTCACTCACCTTTTATAAAGTGTGACATACACTGCTGTCTATATGACTGTAATTTAGTTGGTATGTGTAGCTTAATATTTCACTTAAATCAATTTTTATTACTCAACTGAATTGTTTAAATAAATTTGCACAACCACTCACTATTTGATATCACTGCTTAATTTTTATGCGGGTTCGCGCAAAAAGCTTTTGCACAATTTTATTTAATTTTTGACATTTCGCGCACGCTATTATCGACTCTTTCATTTATCGAAGTCGATAAGTTAGTTAAAGTTCCGTATATTTTCAGCTGATGATGTTTTAAACACACATTTAAAATTGAGAGCTTAAAATTTGTTACTTTAGTTTTTAAAATTATTTTGAGAAAATAAATATAGCTATGTGTGTATATATATGCATGTTTTCAAGTATTTACATTATTAATAATATTGAAATGTGATTAATGATCGTTCAATTTTGAAGTAGGAAGGTAAAACTCGTTTCCTGTTTGTTATGTGTTTTGTACTACCACACATACATTTACTAATATATGTATATACGATGTAAATGCCTTCCATCTTAGTAGGTACGTATGTATGTATGTATGTACATACATATGAGTAAATAACAAAAAAAATATATCGAAATTTTGGTCAAAGCCGGCAAAATATTTTAAAAAAAATTAATTATTATTTGTATTTTATTTGTAAACTTTATTATAATTAACAATTAACAGTAAACAATTTATTTGAATATAACTTGAATACATACATACATATGTATTATTATTTATAAATAAGGCTATTCTTTATTAAATTTTGCAAAATACATTTTCATATACATACTTATAGCTAATAAATATTATCGTTCTTGTAGTTAGGACGTTTTTCCGAATCATTTCGACTACTGAAATAAATTAGTATTTATGTACATATGTATGTATGTGATGATTGTTTTTAAATTGCGTTGAAGAACAGTGTGAGGCGCAGAGGCCATTAAAACAAAACAACAACAGAACCGGCATATATTCGGAAAATACACTCTCCAACTAGTTCGTATGCCGGAGCTCTCACCTATCGTACTGGTTGTACGCGGCCTCTGCTGTGGTAAGCAGCCAGTTGATTATATCAATTCGTCGCAAGTGGTTGTGAATTTGTGTAAACGCCAAGACAAACTGAACTCATATTAATAAAATTTCCAATCATAAAAAATTAATATAGTATATTTATTAATTGAAAACCGGTGATTCAGAAAAAAAAAAGAAAACGAAAGGCCGGTTAGTATACAATTACATACACTTTCCTTGCTATATATCTATTGCAGACTGCATTCACATGTACTTACACAGATAGGTACATATCTGCAGAATTACAGAAAAATATAATAAAAATAGTAGTGCGTGTGTATGTGTGCGAATTACTTGATGTTTGTGTGCGTGGAAAGATAATTGTGCATCAACGCTAAATAAGTACTAAATATTATGAAGGGTTATTGAGGAAGATTGATGGCTACGTTCTCAAAACCGGTTAATCACGCCTTAAACTTAATCAAAATTGTTTTAATCCACAATTATAACTAACCATAATTAACAATATCTATTATTTATTGTGAAATTAATAGAAAATACTTCAAATAATACCACAATAGTCAATAATAAAAGGTTTATATGTTGTCATATGTTGCAATGATTAGTTGAGCGCTAACCAACACTATCAGCTGAAGTAAAGTTCCAGAAAAATCAGCTACTTCATTTCTTTCACAGCTGTTATACACAACTCTCGTTTGACTTTTTTATTTATTTTTGTTGTTCTCTTTTTCTAATCAACAAAAGGTAAACTAGTCAAGTTATGAACCGGGTACTTATTGGCTGTTGTTTGAAATTTATTCTATTCTACTGTTTAGGTAAAGATAATCTTATTTTTTTAATTTATTGATGGGCTTTTCAGTAATTAAAAACAACAAAACAATTTAACGACTACTAAAAACATTTGGGTACAACGCAACCACGTGGTTTTACTTAATTTAGTCGTTGAAATTCGGTTATCTTATAAACCGAGTATTAAAATGCTGTCACTAACACTTTTTACCAGATGTTTTCCTCTCCAACTCTCATAGCCGCCATAAAACACACGTCAGAAAAAACAGCAAAAACTGGTACAAAAATAAAAATTTAGAAAATATATACTACATGTAGGTGAAAACTAAAAAGCCGCTGCGCAATAGGAAACACGAGGCTGGAGCGTTTATACATACTTTCGCTGAAAAAACAGTGCTAGTACAATATATTGAGTTATCAAAGTGCTTTGAATCTTTGGGGTACGTACTTATCTAATGACAAGTAATTTCTGGAACAGTGAAATTTGCAATAATTTGTTATCAGCACCCTAAAAGCCGTGACAATATGTGAAACAGCTGAGTTTGTTTATTAAGCTTGTATACATTCCAATAAAAAATAGCGTTTGTTTAAATTGGTGGAACATTTGCAGCTATTGAATCCTTACCTCATGGCAAGAAGCAACTGCCCACTTTGCTATTTTGATGTAGAGAAAAGATTATAGAAAGAAAAGTAGTGCAAATGTCACTGACATCGCTCGTCAAACGTGTGTGCAAACATGTAAAGCCATGGCATACGAACCGGGTCGCCGGCGCTGCAAGTTGCGTCCAAGGCAAATCAAGTTTTATTGCTTGTTGTGGATAATAATGACCCCCTACTGCCGGCTACATGTACACGGCTATTCCATAGTGAACCCCATCCAATATGCATTGTGGTAGGTAGTTGTGGGATGCGCAGGGTGATACCGGTTGGCTGCCGTTAGTTGGCGGCTGTTTATTACTTAACAACTACCTTCGTATTCGTCAGAACAAAATCGATTTGAAGCCGGTATTCATAGTGGACAATTTGTCTACGATGTTTGGTTACATATACACAAACATAAGTACTCATATTTACATAGCTGGTATACATTATTGAAAATATTGATAAAACATTACAAAATATATTCTTTATTTGTACATACATACACATATGTAATGAATACTACGTGCTTAGAATCACGCAAACACCACGCAGCCAAGAAGTTGATGTACATAAGAGGGTGATTTCGTTAAGCAAATTATTTCATGGTTTCATTTTTTTAGTTGTTGGATTATGTTAAATTGAATATTGTGGTAAACACGAATTAAACCTTAGAACACAAAATGTTAAATTCGTTTCCATACATATTGAATTTGTTAATGTACACTAGGCCTCACAGTAAGTGCGGTAGGTAATAATTAGCCGGTATTTCGTCAGCTGCCTCTCAAAATGTGTTTCATTCAAATATCTCTCGTTCTTACGTATTCGTAATTTTAATTACGCAAATAGAAAGACCTTCAGCCATATGTACCTATCAGCAAACATATTACACATACATACATACATTGGTATTTATTGTCGAGATAAGAAAAACTAATAAAAACAGAGCGGTGAGATTTTTTTATTTTATTTTTTTTTTTTTTCAAAATGAAAACAAAAATGTGGACTCCTCTAATCAACTCGTTGGATTCTCTCTCTATTTAGGGACCGAATTGTCTACACAGAGACAATGAGTGTTCTCATTTTTAGTCTTCAAAGATAAAAACATTGTAAGGTTTATATTATTTTTGTTGATACAAATTAAGTTATATACTTACGTATGTGTGATTATTTATATAAAACATTGTTATCGTTGCTGTTTTTATATACAAACAAAATAATAAAAATTAAACCATTTATGAACAAATTAATGAATTTACTCTTTATACTTGCAATATAGACCAAGAAACATATACATAAGAAAGTAATCTCGTTATAAAAACATACTTATACTTACATATGAACATATGCATGTATGTATGTATATTCATATAATATAATCCTTAAAAATGCTTTGTACCCGCGTGATTTGTTTTCATGTATGTATGTAGATAGAAAAAAAAAGAAAATAAGAAAAAACGTTAACTTCGGTTGCACCGAAGCTAAATACCCTTCACAGGTGCATTTCTGTTAGTAGCTATGTGTCCAGTTTGTATGGAAGCTATATGCTATAATAACCCGTTCTGAACCATTTTTTTAGAGATTTCATTGTTACCTTAAAAAATAATCTATACCAAATTTCATGAATATATCTTGTCAAATGTGAAAGTTGTCCATACAAGAACTTAATTCCTATCGTTCAGTTTGTATGGAAGCTATATGCTATAGTTAACCGATCTGAACAATTTCTTCGGAGATTACATTGTTGCCTTAGAAAATAATATATAATAATAATAATTTCGTAAATATATCTTGTCAAATGTGAAAGTTTTTCATACAAGAACTTGATTCCGGTCGTTCAGTTTGTATGGCAGCTATATGCTATAGTTAACCGATCTGAACAATTTCTTCGGAGATTACATTGTGGCCTTAGAAAATAATATATACCAAATTTCGTGAATATATCTTGTCAAATATGAAAGTTGTCCATACAAGAACTTGATTCCGATCGCTCAGTTTGTATGGTAGCTATATGCTATAGTTAACCGATCTGAACAATTTTCTCGGATATTACATTTTTGCCCTAGAAAATAATCTATACCAAATTTGGTGAAGATACATTGTCAAATTCGAAAGTTTTCCGTATGAGAACTTGATTCCGATCGTTCAGTTTATATGGCAGCTATATGTTATAGTGGTCCGATATCGGCCGTTCCGACAAATGAGCAGCTTCTTGAAGAGAAAATGACGTTTGCAAAATTTCAAAAGGATATCTTAAAAGCTGAGGGACTAGTTCGTATATATACAGACAGACGAACATGACTAAATCGACTCAGCTCAACATACTGATCATTTATATATATACTTTATAGGGTCTCCGAAGCTTCCTTCTGGGTGTTACAAACATCGTGACAAACTTAATATACCCTGTTCAGGGTATAAATATACGTGGAATTGAAATCAACAATTTTCCATGTACATGTATGTATGTATATAGATGTGTAAATATATGTACATATTTATGAATATTTATATGACCCAAGCAATAGTATATTTATCGAATGTTACATACATACATATATTTCTCCTGGCTTAAGAAGCCCTTATCAGGTGCATTTAGATTTAATAGGAATCCAAAAAACTAAATTGGGTTGGTAGAGCACTGACGTCGCTCGTATCATCAAAAACCGTTTTCCCTATAAACAATTTCTTCAAATGAAATTTTAGTAAATTATTAATTCTTCAATTACCAAGCTGTGAACTCAATAAAACAAAAGTATAGTACATATGTACATACATATTCCTTACGCTAATAGAACTATTTTTCTCATTTCAGATTTGCATCGTATAATTTCTACCAGATAGAAGTGAAAACAAAGAATTTTAAACTAAAAAACTTGGTGTGCAAACAAATTATAGTGCGTTAAAAAGTCAAATTTAATAGACATTTAATTTATTAAAAAATAAAAATCAAGCAGAAGTGCATAAAAGCATTGGTGAACAAAACAATCTTTTACTTTGTTTTATCTGTCTAATATTTGTAGAGCTTATCAACTAAAAATTGTCCAATTGAAATTTGTGTTACAAAAATGTCGGAATCTACCGCCACCGAAAACTCCTCTGCGCGTAATAAACATTGCCCGCCGCCCCCAAGACGTAATAACAAAAATTGTGGCGGCGGCGGCACAGAATATCTTGATATAACGAAAGAGGAGTTTGCCCGCATCGAAGATGCTTTAAAAAAAGAAGAATTTCGAAAATTATTTTTTGAATATTGTGAAGAAATACAAGATCCGGAAAATCGTAAACTATACGAGCAAGAAATTAAACAATTTGAAGCGGAACGCGGAGTAGATGTGCGTTTTATAAATCCTGAACCGGGTTTCGTGATTAAAACATCAGAGGACGGGGTGACTAAGTGTTTTATAAATGTAGCAAAATGTGCCGAACTAACGCGTCCATCGAATAAGTTGTGCCTAAATCCAGAAACGGGTAATCCCGACTTAAGCTGGTCAATACCGCTTGCGCAAGCGCCACCACGTGAAGATTTAGATGCACAGGGAAAGCGTTGTCGCGTATACGATGTGATTTTCCATCCGGATGCGTTGTATCTATCACAACGAGATTCGGCTTTCCGTAAGTGCCTCATTGATACAGCGCTGGACGCTGTCGAAAGAGAATTCAAGGTGAGCAAATTTGTACTTTCGATAAACCTAACAGAATCAGTGCAAATGGTTACTTGGGTGATATTTAAGCATACATATATGTATATAAATGTATATGTATATTAATGAAGCACTTGTCGCTACAGGTGGATTTGGATCGTATAAATTTAAAATTTCCAAAACTACAATTTAAGGGCATGGCACGCCCGATTGTGATACGCACATTATCGAAAAATGCGCCACCAGAGGCTGCCGAACCACATCCCTTGGATGCCATTTCACCCGCCAAGCCATTAGCTGATGCCGGCGAACCCAAAGTTATACCGATGAAAACACAAAACGAAATAGCGAAACCTGAATTTAATGTACCCAAATATGTTATTAAGCATCGTCGTGATGTTGATCTCACAGAATACACCTATGAATTAGACGCTAAGTTCAGTGTGACGGTACCGCGTGAATTGGTGATAGAAATTGATTTGCCTCTCCTCAAGTCTACAGCCGAATGTAAATTGGATGTGACAGATAAGTCATTATATTTGTTGAGCGAACGTCCCGGCGCAAAGTATCGTCTCAATTTAGATCTCCCCTATGCTGTGGATGATAAGCGCGGTGTTGCACGTTTTGATACAGACCAACGCCGCTTGTGTATAACACTGCCAGTTACGCAGAATAGTCCAAGGCAACAACGTGCCATGCATGATTCCATTTTCCAACTCAATCGCGAAGACAGCGGTGTGGAGAGTGATATTCGCGAAGAGGGCAATTTGCATTCGAATAGCGAATCACCCGTAGATGAGCTTAGTGACACGGTGGAGGAAACTCTGAGTGCATCTGGCGACGATGTACATTGTGAGTATTCAAATTTAGTAATTTTAACATAAGTAAATACAAATTAAGTGCAAAACTGTTCAGAATGATTTAATTAGATAATCATTTGAGTTTTTTTATTATTTCATATTGATAAAATACATATTGTCACAATATTTAGTTGGAAAACGCGTAAATTGATATTTTACATTCTTTTACTCATTCACAGCGCCGCAGTCTTCCAGCTCGCCAGTGCCGCCTTCAATAAGCACTGCTAACAATTTCCTTAAGAGTTCCATTCAGTATCAACTGCCCGCCAAATTCGACTGCAATGTCTTGGACAATGTTATGTCTTTGGTACTACACGTTCGCAATGTACAGCCGGAGTCAATAGCAATGCTTAAAAGCACTAAGAGTCTACATCTGCAATTTACATCGATTGGCAGCGGTTATTATCCGACGCATTATGCACTCTACTTGCAACTGCCTGACGATTGTAATGCAGAAATTTCCTCAGCGGAAGCTGAAGCTTGGGAAAATAATGTAGTACTAAATTTGAATATGGCTGCCTCCAGTGAGAATATCCACAACTACTTAGTTGGTATTGACGCCAGTGATTTGAAAGAGTACACAATACAGGGAAAATTCAAATTAGCTCACAAGTCGCGTCAATCACGTAAGAAGTCGCCGCCAACGCCCCCAATTTCACTTTCCTCATCATTGGACATTTCCGTTGAACGTTCGGAGTGTGAACGCTCGGTGGAAATCGAAATAAAACCTACTAACGAAGTACAATCCACCTGTACGGCCAACACCACAGAAGATGAGGATGGTTTGGTGCATGCAGCCGATGCGGCGCCAAAGAAAGTGAACAAAAAACAAAAGAAGAAGAATAAGAAACGTCGTTCACTCTCCGAATCGGTGTGTGATGACATCAAGGTGTATCAAAAACAGCAGCAGGAACACCAAAAACAATATTTAAAAGAGGCTGCTAAAATTTTGAAAGATGATTCTTCAAATTCACCGGATGATAACTCATCACCGGAACGTAACGATACAATAACATCCAACCTACAGCCACAATCAATGGCAACCCAGTCAATGGCTGTACCAAACGGTGTACAACAACGAAAACAACGTAGCTATTCGGAGTGTCGTAGCGGTGGTAGTATTGTAAGTAGTGGTGCTTCCACTCTACCCCCCTCCTTCAAGGGTATTCTGAAACGCTACAGCCGTTATGAGCCACGGCCATCGATTTCCGACAGCTGTTCGTCTATTGATGAGTATTCGTCGTTCTCCTGTTCCGTGGATGGTGGCGTGGGGAGCAGCTTGCATTTCTCCCAATCATTTAGCGACATACCGGAGGAAAATGACTCCAATAGGCTATCGGAGAGTTGTAAAAAGACTGTTAGATTTAATGAGGTCATCAAGGAGCAAGTATTTAGGTGAGTTTCTATTTGCGAAAAAAACCTAATTTAAATTTTGCCACAAAAATAACACTTTGTTAATGTTTACAAATTATACTGTGCAAAAACAAAAACAAACAAGTGAGTTGCCTCTTATCTTGATTTGCTGTATGGCTGATTTGCACAATTTCACAGTTAAATTGCGCAATTCACAAATTACTCGCAATGACGTGCATCACTGTTGATAAAACAATTGAGCACTGTCTTCGCAATATAAATATTCTCAAGTGTATCATACATATTTAATTTGGCTTAAATTACCTCAATTGCGAATTAACTTCTGCTTTTTTTCTTGTATTTTAGGCTAAATTCCAGCATTTTGGGACAACGTAAGAAAAATCAAAAACGCCGTGATCGCAAACAGCGCGCCCTGCAGCGCCGTCTCAGCGAAGGCGATTCTGCCGACTACGAAGATAACAGCAAGGTAAGTAAATTGTAGGCAGGGGACTACTAGAAAAGTAGCTGGGCAAGTTATCACTGATTATGCGAGTAAAATATTGTTAATATTGCTATTATTTTTGTCAATTAGCAAAACAAACAATTCATATTAAGTCCATGTACTACATACATATGTATGTATGTTTTATTTCCGGTTTTAACCGGTTTAATTTTTTGCTAATTAGTTGAGAACACATGTAGTACTTAGTGGATCGTTGGTTCTATTTTTCGTTGGTATTATTTTTTCAAATATATACATATGTACATCAAGATTTGTGTAGTGATTTTTTCGGATAGGTGTCGTTAATATACATATGTATTTTGACAGGTAGAAAATTAACAAGTTGGCAAAACACTACCCTCATGTGACAATATTTCACCGGTGATATGTTTTTGCTTGGCACCTGGAAATAGATTTTTGTCATGATCACCGGTGATATACTGGCAGCCAACGTGTTAAAATGAGAATTTCTAGCTTTTGGAAGTTAACTTTTGATATGTGGACCTTACATTTTTCGCCATACTCCTTCTTAGACATGGTCGAAACATATACAAATTTAATTATGATTCCACTGACTCTTTAATTACTATAAGCAGAAATTCTCTGCTAATCTATAACTATCAGTAAATTTAATTTAATTATTTATTTAAAATACTGATAACTCACATATCTGATTGCATTCGCGAGGGCGTATTTGTTTGTATACTCGTCTGATATTGTCATTTTAAAATGTAAACAAATATACAAATGTATGGGTAATAAGATTTGGGTACAGGGTGATCATTATAGTGTTTTCTTTTTAAAATTACTACAAAAATCAATTTCTTTCGTATTTCACTGGTTTATTACAATTATTTTTTCTTTTTTCCTAAACTTCATTTTACGTTGTCGCAGTTGTTCATCCAATGTCTCCAGACCTAAGTGATTTTTTCATTTTATATCAAGAACAGCTGGTTTGATATCCGCCTTAAAGAGTCCTGGATCGATCATTATATAAGACCATCATTGTCACTTAGCAGTCTCGAGTTAGGCTTTTGACGTCTAAGCTCATGTCTTCAGTTTCCCGCACAAAAATAAAATAATTTCCCTATCACCCGTTGACTAAAATTTCAAAAAAAGACAAAACAAAGAATCCACCAAATATCCATACCAAAGCACTGGTCTGCTGGGTTTCCAGTCCCCAAATACGTCAGGCTTAATAATTTTTCGATATTTCACTTTGGAAAACAGCTTACAATATTTTCCCACTAGGCATGATTTTGGGATTTTCTTCGGGTAAGAAACAGCCTTTTGAAAAAAAAAATTTTCTCATAAAAAATTAAATATTTTATTAGAATTTTGAAATTTTTGGAAAAAAATAGTTTGAACTCGGCCATTGCGACGCCATTTCCGGTGACCCCTCGGAAAAAAGATGCGCCCGCGTTGGCAGGATTCAACTAAAGTGTAAAAAATACATGTTTTAGTTAAAACCTAAGTTAGAACTTGAATGAAAGGAAAAGACCGAAAATGGATTTTTGCAGACATTTTTACAAACAATTAAAAT
Organism: Bactrocera correcta; assembly: GCA_027475135.1. Taxonomy (NCBI): domain Eukaryota; kingdom Metazoa; phylum Arthropoda; class Insecta; order Diptera; family Tephritidae; genus Bactrocera; species Bactrocera correcta. Next base: position 41,703,679 of record CM050326.1, read on the forward strand.
TTAGTAAAAAATTCTCGAATTTTTTTCAAATAGTTGTAATAGCAAAAATAAATCCTTCGTCTAAGTCTTTAAGAATGGTATCTCAAAGAGCTGTGTAAAATTTCATGAAGATCGCTTAAATAGTTCTGAAGAAATCTTTGCCAACTGTCTTCAAAAACAAATTTCAGTTTGAAGATCACGCACTAAGCATAGAAGCCTCGAGGCACAAGTTCTCAAGGCTGTATCTCCGAAACTATTCGTGAATCAACTTGAAAATTCAGGACAATATTCTAGAGGTGTTCTAGAACTAGATAAGGCAATAAAAAAATCGATTTTTGAAATCCGTAAACCCATGTAACCCCTTAAATTAAGTAATAAACACTGTATAGTCCAACCTTATATGTATTTGAATATCTAATATCATACATATATATATGTATATATATATATAATAGAAGTACATGTATATTATATAACATTAAATTAGTTATTGGCATCATGCCAGCTGTGTCCCGCGTTGCACAAACATCAACATGTGATATTTAGATCGCCAATATCATGATATATGTATATACATATTTACAAATAAATACTTTTTATTGTTTGCACCGAAAGTAAACAAGTGGTCAATTCTGTCATTTAAGATTTTGTTCTTTAATTCGAAGGAATCACTTACGTAAATAACGATACATACATTAGTAAACAGAGCTCACTCGTTAACTTGTGTACATATGTATGTATGTATGTACACAGATTTCACTTTATTCGCCGCTTTGTTTGCTTTGCCAATTTGTTTGTTTGCATAGTATAGCTTAATTACTTCATTGATTGCAGCGTTTTAGTCTCCGAAAGTGGGACATTGTTATTTTTGAACTGATTCTTGGCGGCACTTTCGGTAGCAATGCTATAATTACTCGCAGAGGGTGTGTGCACATGTGTGTTTGCAGAAGGCTAATGGGGTGCAGCCTCTATGGGAGGGTGTTCCTTTAGTCGTTGACGTTATACTGGCGTAACGCCTTCGCCATATTACGGCATACAGTCTTGTTTGAAATAGAGATCGTGCGCGTCGATATCATCAAATTCCGGAGAAAAAGTCGATCAACATTGTGTGATAACACTCACTCTTGATGACATTTCATGTCTCATTTCGAAAGAAAGAAGGCCCGATGATGCCGCCATATCACAATCAAGACCAAAACGGTAATTTTTTTAGAATACAATTGCATTTCTTGAACCACACGATAATTTGACTCACCTCAACAGCAACAATTTTGTTAGTTGACCAAGTCATTAAGCCTGAAATCGGCCTCATCTAAGAAGATAATTTTTCGATGAAACTCGTCGTTGGCTTCAAATGATCTGTCGTCTTCATTACGTGTGCCAACATTATCTTACGCGCATGCAGAGCCAAATCAAATCGAAATATTCGCCATATTGTCATCGGTGAGTGAACCAACTGTGGAGAGCGACGTTGAACCAACTGATTGGCCTCAACACTGGCCTGAACGGCAGCGATATTTACTTTTTGTTTGGCCAGAAAGTGGAGATGCGCAATTATGCTTTGAATAGCGCGCTCAGAAGGAGCATAATGACGTCCGTGTTTGCGCGAAGAGCTCTTACAATTGCCACCGGACAACGTGAGTTTGTCTAGTAATCTTGAAAATCTTGGACAATTTCAAAGCGTTGTGCCAAATGAAACGTGACATGTGACCTGATGAAATGCCAAACCTTACTGAAGACATTAAAAAATGTCTGATACAGATCCGTAAACAAACATGGTCGACGATCGAAATTTCCGTTATTCTTATTGGTAGACGCTGTATATCCGAATAACCAACTTTTACTGTGTCTAAGGGCCGTTTCCTCAATCTCTAGTTAGCAGACTCCTTCTTTCGGTAAAGATCCTTTTTTAACCTGAACTTTTTTAATTAAACTGACAGATGGCTGCTAAAATTAATTAAATTTATTAACTCTCGGCGCATTTTTTGAGCCAGATATAGAGTTTCGGCTTCCTTCCCCATCCTTCAAAATAACATAACCCTACTTTGTAAATAAATAATTGCATAAAAATACATAAAATAAACCGGCTATGTTTTTTTTTATATATTTTCCATATCAGAACTTAATTTAATTTAATATATTATGTATATAAGTATATATTATATCTATGTATACATAAATATTTGTAAAATTATGTAAAAATATTTCAAAAACCACTAAATTATCAAAAAAAAAAAATCATAATTCTTTAACTTATAATTTCTAATTTATATGTATTTGCAGCCCATTGACTTGGACGCTGACACCCAATATCTAAAATCGAAGAGTAAAGGCGGTGACAGCGCAGATAACAGTATTCATAAGCCGCCGCATGCTGGTGGCAAGCACGCCAATAAATATAACACCGCCAACAAACAGCAGCAGCAGCACAACGCAAAGGGCGGCAGCAAAATGCAACGCGCACGTCTCGAATCGGAGGAGTCATCCGACGCGGATGCTCACAGGAACACGATGATGTTCGAACTCGATATGTAGTGATAGTGGCCGTGTATAGCAAATGCATGCGCCGCAGCAGAGTGGAATTGTACAAACAACAAACAATCATTAAGCAACAGCGACAGATTTACGCGCGCAATTACAAAAGCAACACAAACCACCACCCACCATATAATTAAACATCGCCTCATCTTACATTGTTTGTGTATACTGTGAGCAGTGCATGTGTTCTGGTTAGACATACATACTTATGTTTTAACTACTTATATACCACACTTATATTTATATGATTTGTTGCAAATATGCTTATGTATATGTATGTGTATTTACAATTTTCATTTTTCCTTAATTGTCACACATCATTAAGTAATTTTTATATGCTTAAAATTTGTAGTTGCTAAAACACACACAGAAACACAAGAACAAAAAAATAATTCGACATTTTAAATGTGAATTTTATAATTAATTGTAAGCTGTTGCATGAGAAATTGTAAATTATTAACTAAAGAAAAAATTTACTTCAACGGAAAAATTTGTTACCATTTACAGACACTTTAATATGCATGAGCTGTGTCACAATTGTTTGATATAGGTTAAAAAGAAAAAAATTAGCTGTTTCGATTGAATTTATTTAGCATAAGAAATTGGAATTGTTAATTATAAATACAACAAGAACTATTGGTAATATTTGTACTTTGAAATTTTGTAAAAAGCAACTACAGCGACAGCAATTTTAGCATAATCATGCTCATCCTCATCGCATACATGCAAACATACATACATACATTTCTTTATATACAAGTTGTACAATTTTTAAATACAATACATTAAGTGCATGTTCTCATATGCTCTTACATGGACTCAATACATTCTGAGCACTTTAATTATTATATTGAAATGAAAAATGTTAATAAAATATTTTAAAATTATAAATCGCAAATTGTTTAAATTCACTAGAGAAACGCTATTATTTATGCCGGCAGTGGAACTTGCATTTTTACACCGTTAAAAAGGCATAACAGTTGGCAAAACTACAGTATTGGACAAAACTAAAGCACCACCTACTATGGTTCAGCTCGAACTTAGCTGTTTCAGACAATGAAATAAAAAAAGTAAATAAATGTAAAATTTTGACGTTTTTCAATGGCTGGCTACCTATGTACATATATGTATATCGTCACCTGAAATGAAAATTACGTATCATCAAAAAATTCGAAATTGAGTGTCTTATTGATTACGCTTCACTACATCAAATTACAAACATAATATTACATATGTTCAACATTTTCAGGTTCTGCGCTCAGATATAAACCAGTTTTAACCAATTTTATTTTTTTTTTTTTTCGTTCATGTTCCATTTTATTTCGTGTTTCATTCATGCCACTGTAAATGTCCGAAAATGTTGTTGCGTTATTTTGCCTTTCAGGTGACGATATATAGTTTATAACGCGGAAATATTACTTATACAGGATTTTCCAAAACTCTTTGAAGCCTTTTTAATACTATTGCAACAACAACAACTGTTTACTTAGTTTTTAATCCCTTAACCTTACAAAATTTGTGGAGAATTACGAACTAATTTGAAAGCTATCTCAAGGGGTTACATGGGTTTACGGGTTTCAAAAAATCTTAAAACTTTTAATTGCCTTGTTAAATTCTACAACATCTCTAGAATGTTGTCCTAAATTTTCAAGTTGATCCGAGTAATAGTTTCGGAGATACGGTCTTGAGAACTTGTGCGCTCGAGGCTTTCTAGGCTAAGTGCTAACTGTGTTTTTGAAGTTGGTTGGCAAGATTATCCAAGAACTGATCAACCGATCTTCATGAAATTTTACACAGGTCTTTGAGACAACATTCTTAAAGACTTGGGATAAGGATTTCTTTTTCAATTACAACTATTTGAAAAAAAATGTCGCAAAATTTTTACTGAAATTTTCATTTTCTTTCTAAAAATGTCTGCCAAAATCCAATTTTCAGTTTTATTGCTTCTTCCAAGTTCTAAGTTAAACTTTTGACTAAACCATGTATTTTTTCACTTTAGAGTACCCTGTAAGGACACCGCGGGCGCAATGGCAGAGTTTAAAATATTTTTTTCTAAAAATTTCATAATTTTTTTGTTAATATATACATATGTATATATAATATAAATGTATGTTTGTAACAATAAAATATATTTAATTTTTTATATGAGAAAAAAATTATTGAAAAAATGCTGATTTTTACGCGAGGAAACCCATGTAACCTCTTAATTAAGTGAATGGTTCTAACCTCAAATTTTTATACTCTTGCAACGTGTTGCTACAGGGGGCGTGACACCCGCCCGACTGATTTCAATGAAATTCGGTACGTAACATTCTTCTAGTATTCTTATTTTACTGAGTAAAAATGGGCAAAATCGGACTACGGTCACACCTTATTCTTATACAACACAATTTTATTATTAAAAATTTTTTTTCTAGTTTTGTTGTTTTGGCAGACATTCTAGTTTTGTTTGCATTTCGAACTGTTAAACGGTTAAATAATTAAATATATTGTACTATGAAATGGTACTTTAGCTAAATTAGTTGATTACTTGCAATAATTATTGAATGAACTAACACTTAACACTAAGTTATAACTTAAGCAAAATCGAGTTCTTAAAACAGAAAATAATTTTGAGAATGCTGCTGAAGTTAGTGAGCTTAACCGAAATTGCTCCCGATAAACCATCAAAATCTCTCTGCCAGCAGTTTACGTATATGTTCCACTTGCTGCAGGTCACGACGTTTGACCTCATTCACGTATAACACTGGACAATCTAGGGAACTACATTTGATCTCTCCCACACGACCACAGCATGCCTGACATATCTGCTGCACCAATTGGTAGCCTCGCTCAATTTTGGCCATTTTCTGGTGCAATATGACGAAGGTGCGTTGCGGTTGCCGTTCACACTCCGCGCAGATGCCTTGCTTTGTCTGGCGTCCGCAGTTGGCAATACAATTTGTGGCTGAGAAATATTGTGAAATTGTGCTCTTCTTCGCATGATTTGCCTGTTCCACATTGAAAGCCAGCTTGTTAGCTGTGGAAACTGGTGGGACGATAAGTAATTTCCGGGGCAAGCTGGCGAACCTGAATAGAGGAAGTTATTAATTACATTTTCAATAAGAAACAAGAAGAAACTAAGGCTATCCATACAAGCACTTGATTCCCATCGTTCCGTTTGTATGGCAGCTATATGCTATAGTTATCCGATCTGAACAATTTCTTGGGAGATTACACCATTGCCTTTGGCAATATCACATGCCAAAATTCTTAAAGTTATCTCTTCAAATGAAAAAGCTTTCCATACAACCTCTTTATTCGGTTCGTTCAGTTTGTATGGCAGCTATATGCTATAGTGGTCCAATATTGACGGTCCAGTCAAATGAACAGCTTCTTGGGGAGAAAAGGACGTGTGCAAAATTTCAGATCGATATCAGACAGACGAGACGGACGGACGGACAGCCAGACGGACATGGCCATTCGACTCAGCCTGAACTTTTTTACATAACATTCCGACGTTTCTTCCCCTGTTCAGTGTATAATTATAGCAAAAATATTTACCATTCATTCACATCCGCGCCGATGAGTAGCAAACAACGATTAAGTGGCGGTATAATTGCTTTGGTGATATAATAGATTGCGTTGATTTTCAAGCCTTCGTCGGCCAGCACTTCATGTGGACTGCGTACGAGCCGGATTAGCGGTACACCAGGTGGTCCATTAACAATGATGAATGGAACGCGCTCACCACAACGCGGTATACGACGTGGATCGGTCTGTAACCATCTCCTACGAGATAAAAAGTACACATTTTAAATATTTAGAATCTTAGTTAGTTTTCAAATTTAAAATTAACCCTTTTGTGAGCATTAGATTTTATGAAAATAATAAAAGTTTAATTATGTTGTAGTGGTAGCGGCAAAAAACATTTCTGAAATAGATATGAGGACGCTGCTGAGTTGGCAGTCCTTAGGCGGATAAAAATTCGGCTCCGTTCCGGTTACGCAAACCCGACTGTTGTTCTTTTATCAGAGTATATCTACAACTTATGAGTATACGCCTAAGGTCGCATACCTCAATACATTTTACTTTTAAAACAAAATAAAAAAAAAAACATAACACATAAAACATAACCTCAAGAGTTGAGTTAGAAGCAAACACAGTTATTATAATACCACAAAAGATCCGAAATGCTCTCAAAAGGGTTAACAGCTTACATTTCACATACCTGGTCAACTCAAGCGCTGGCACACACGCGGTGGGCTTGTAGCCATTCAGTCCTCGAAACTCCTTTGCAAATATCAAATCCTGCAAATTGGCACGTCCAGCGAGTAGTTTACTAAATTGTCGGCAAACGTACTGTTTGATTTTGCTCACATCTGTTGTTTCGAAAAGAATACGCAACACTTTCTCTAGCATTTTTGCAACGGCCGGACAACCATCGCGACGCACCGTCTCAATACCCTTCGCCTCATAGACGGGTTCCGCCTGATCCGCGGTTTCATACATATAGCCAACGTAACGTTTCTTGGTTTGCAGTATACAGGGTTGATATACCTTTTCCAGTTTCAATTTCACCGGTTGTGGATTGTCTTTGGTAACGGCCGCTGCAATTTCCTCGCCTATTTTGAAAGCCTGTTCACGATTACGTCCCGGCACTTGTACAAACATCGAGTCTGTGTCACCGTAAACGACACGCACACGCCATTTTTCATTTGACTCCACCATACGAATGGCGCGTTCAAGCGTCTCGCGGCCTTTCGCCACAACAGAATCTCCTACTTCCACGGCAGGCATGCGGCCACTAAAATTCGCCGCCGTGTAGCCATATGTCACATTTGCCATCAGTTTCAGGCCGAGTTGACGCGAATGCAGTATGCGTTGGAGAGCTGAATTGGATTTATCTAATTTCATCGATTGTTTAACCATTTGACGTGTGTTTAAAATTTCACTAAGCATGCGCGGCAGAATACCCTCGCGCACCGACGATTTCACAAAGACAGCACCGCAAGGCGAAATGGTGATGAGATCATCGTCAATCAAACGACGTAGTAAAGTGGGCGAGACGCGTAACTGTGAAGCGCCGAATTCGAAAGGTGTGGAGCTAGGAACATAATATAAGCGATATTGAAATATTTAATTGTATATTTTTTGGAGAAACTGTAATTTTTTAAATCAAAACGGATACTCACTGTCCCAAATGCTCAACACGCCCCAAACAAGTGGAGAAGCAGTAGTTGTAGGCTATAATCATGCTCGGATACAAACTTTGAAAGTCCAATACAATAACGGGATCAGCATAGAAGCGTGATTGTGGCTCTAATATAAGCGGCAAGTACTCGGGCGCGCGCATGTGGGCACGCTGTTGTACGCTCGGTGAGAGCGGCACCAGATTCCGCGGTTTTGCTATCCTTAAAGAGTGAGAGATAATATATTTGTATAAAAAAATAATATTTAATGATTGAATATTGGACGATTAGGAATTTGCGATAAGGGAAATAATATTTTATAGACTTTATGCTATTTAAGAGGTTAGGGTGATACAATATTGAGGAGCAACGTATTGTATATGAGCTATATTCATATTTCTATAATTGAGAGATGTCCAACTGAGCATTTTTTCCACTTAATTGGCGTAGAGACTACCCCTATATGGAAATTATCCGGCGAATACGGGTTAAAGAAGATCTCGGCTGCTCTCAAGCTGTTCTTAGAAGCTTTTTTTTACCTGTAGTACGTTCAAACTGTTCTCTGTTCCCACAAGAGTTGGTCCTACGTTACCGGTATGGATCCGACCAAATACCCACAACTGGGAAGCATCCCTAAGACTTACCGATCTAAACGGGGTTAGATCTCCGAAAAGGGCTGCACCGGATAAAATCCGGTTCAATTTCGGTAACGTAGAACAGGCTGTTGTAGGAATTGGGAAACATCCCTCATAATTATTTGTAAATGTCTCTAGAACAATAACTAGAAAACCATGTTATCGGAAGGAAACCAAATTTATACGCGGCCAAGCACAGTCAGCTTCTGAAGATCGCCATGGGAATGCTTTCTGCTACAATAACAACTATAAAAGCTACCAATAAATTAGAACGTCTTACCTCAGCATCATACTTTCTACACGAAATTGTGAGCCACGTGACAGAACCTCATAAAATTGTATGCCAATGAGTTTTGCCATTTCACTGGTGCGGCCAATCAGATCCAGTTGGTCCAACAGCGCCAAGGTACCGCGTACACGTTCCACATAATACTCGATGACGATCCAACGTGTGTAGGGCACCTCAAACCATTCGGTGAGTGCACGATGATTATGCGCTGGACAGCGTTTATGCAAAATATGATACATGACATTTTCGAAAGTGTACGAGGTGAGCGCGATTTCCGAACGCATTAAACGCCACACATCCAACAGAATGCGACCACACAATTTCAGCTACAATAAACGAAAAGATATAAACAAGTCATTTAAATGTCATCATTCCCACCCACCTCGATATCCAAATCGGTGAAATGCTCGCGATCCTCATCCACGTACTCACGCACTTTCTGTGTTGGCACGCGTGATAGCAGCGGTGCGATGTTGAAACCGAGGTGCTTGCCACGTTCCAAAACATAACCCCAAGATGCCGTCTCGATTTCGTAACCACCATAGATATCGGGATCCCAACGCATGCTCAACTCCACAAGCGCTTCGAATGCCTCGATTTCGGTATTCACGAAACGCATCGTCACATCATTATTGCCGCCCGTGCCGTACATGCGATGGTCCTGTCCAGTATCATAACTTTCTATATCCTTAACAATAATGCAGCCACAATCATTTTGCGGTAAAAGGGTGTCGCATTTCGTCTGCGTTGCTGGCGAACGATGTTCGATGGCGTAAAAGAGACAACGCACCTCATCGTGTACGGGATCGGGAAGCAAATTACCACGCGTCGGCACAAATAACTCCAGGATTATGGTTGTTAAATAATTGCACTAAAAAAGTTGTGGACATTTAGCAGGCCTGATCTGCGTTATAAAATACATAATATTCTTTTCATATATAATATTAAACAGATGTAATATGGGATCAAATTTTACCAAGACTGATCCATTTTATGCGCGCAAGCAAGATAGAATAGACAAACTTTTTCTGTTAATTGATAGAAGGATTCATCTCGGCACTGCTATCCGAGAACTGAATATCCTGTTTACGAAACGGAGGACCCTGCCCGGCCTCAGGAAGCAAACCCTTGGGGGCGGAAAGGTAGAGGTTACTAATATCGTCAAATATCTTGGTCTCATGCTGGATTGTACTCTGCGGTAGAAGCAGCATGTTGACGAGACCATGGGTAAATCCAGGGACTGCAAGCCAAGGATTGTCAGGTGGTTATACACCACGATCGGAAGGAGTTGTTGCGGGAGTCACAGGACCACGCATCAAACTCTCGATATCTACGGGAAGTTTTCCGAGTATATTTCAAGCAGAAGTCTTTGCCATAAGTCAGTGCGTAGAGATAAATTTCCAATGCAACTGACGCAACGAACGTATAACCATACTTAGTGACAGTCAAGCGGCATTTAAAGCAATCTCTGGCTACGAGATCAAATCGTTACTGGTGCAGGAGTATAGAGAACGGCTGAACAGACTATCGGAACGTAACCAAGTGCACCTTATTTGGGTGTCTGGTCACAAAGGTATAGCCGTGAATGAACTGACTGATGAGCTCCCCCTCCGCAGCTCAACAAAGGTATGACCTGAAAAGCCCGCGGATCAATGTTTCCAAATAGGGATCACATCGCCTCAATAGCACTCAGCAGTATAAGGAATATGCTGGGGCTAAGGGGGATTGTTCGACTTAGGAGAGGAAAAAAACAATTTTCTATAAATAACAAAATCGATAATCGAAACATTTACCTCCACATCCGATTTGGCTTGCTGCAAATTCTCCAAATTCACTTTGAAACCAAAGGTGTTGTCCAGCGAAGCGCTACTCAAACCAAAACTGAGCTCATGAGGCGATGGCAGGCTTTCGATTGCAAATCTTTAAGAAATGAATTCCGTTCCAGTGCCTTCAAAACGGTTTCGTTCGATATGGTAGTGTCGTTGGAGGTCACATCCTGCTCATTGCTCAAGGTTTGTGTGTTTTGCACACTTTGCGATAACTGCAAACTGGCATCTGCCGTGAGCACACTCATTTCCGGACTAGCGCAGGCCATCAACTGCTTATTCAAAGAAAGCTTTGCGCGTTTCGTGCGTGACTTCACTTTCGCAAACGCATTTGCCTTAACCGTCGTTTCTTCAGTCGTGTTTGCTGCATTTGACGACCTTTGCGTATTCACTAACGGCGTTGGCGGCGTTAATGTGATGCAATTTGTATTGTTTAGGACGTCCTCATCGTCTTCACCGCCACCGCCACCATCGTTTAATATCATTGTGGTCTTTTGACGTCGCACTTTTATGGGACTTTCGTCCAAGGTTACTTTATTCGCCGCACTTGCTTCGCCTTTGCCCAACAGATCGCGCGCTTTTAACCACAATTTAGCTTCTTGACGTGTGGGCGCGTGTATTTGAGGTGTGATTGTAACTCGCTTCGGCTCGGCAAAGTATTCACGTATTCGTTGAGCATTTCGGTGAGAACAATGCGTTGTGAGGGCTGAGGGACCGCTAATCGCTAACATTTGCTTACGACGCCATTCCGTAAGACTCTGCAGCTCGTCGCCAAGAACACTTTTGAATTCCTCGCAGTCGTTGAGAGTGTTTCCTGATGTTGGGGCAACAAAAATATTAAATAAATTACAAAATATATAAACAAACGATTACCTGGTATATGCAAAGCGATGTGACCGACTTCTTTCAGCCGCGTTATGTCATCGGGATTGCCATAGAAGGGCTTTTGAAACTCATATTCGGGTATGTCTAGCTTTGCACAGCTCGCCAACACCTCTTCATAAGTTGGTGGCAGGTTAAGTGGAGTCAGCTGCACTAATTGCTTTGCAGAATTCGATGTCGATACTGTGAGCAAAGGTGTGGTATTTTTCAATATTGTACTTGATATAGGCATTGAAGTTGCGTCTTGGCCTTTATCAAGTATTTGGCCGCATTGAAGTAAATTATGCGACTCATCTCTAATAAGTGGTATAGAAGAGCCATCTTTTACGAAGTTCACGTTAGTCGGACTTGAAATCTCTTTGAAATTTGGCGGACTACTGAGATCCTCGGTAAATGATATATCATAGAAACTTTGTATATGCGGATCTTCTATATCCACGTCTTCTGTATCTATTTTAAGCGCTTCTGTGGGTGAGGTCGACGTTTTCGTCATTTTATCGTCTCCTTTTGTGGTCTCATGTATGGATTTATTCGAAACATCATTTTTCTGCATTCTTCTATGTTGCACCAGGTGAAAGCTGCGTCGTAGACGTTTTGCGCTAATAGGTGTGGGAGCGTCTTCCGTGTCTGAAGCAGCAATCTCATCGCTATCACTTGAGTTGAGTTGCGGACTTGTATTATTTGGTAGACACTTTTCTTGGTCTTTGCTTAAATTAAGTTGAGGACTTGTGTAAATTGTGCTCTTGCTTAATTCTTCGTGACGATCATCGGGGATTTCATTATCATTGTTATTGGCTATCGACTTTGATGGTTCAGGCGTATTAGTACCCGAACTATTTGAACCTGTTCGCTTTAAACGTTTACTAATTCTCACTACACACTTTCGTGTCTTATGTTGACGTGGTTCTGGGCTTTTCTTATGGTTTTCTGTTTTTGGAACCGCTTCCGTTTGGTTTTTTGTCTGAGCAACTTTCGACAGCTTGTCCCGACAACTATTTTTACTTGCATCTGTTAACGTCTCGTTGGTTTTATTCGGCTTCCGTGGTTCCGGACCACACTTCCGAGTAAGAGAGGTAACGGATTTAGACTTCAGAGTTCCTTCGGCTGTGCTTACCACCGCTTCTTCTTCAATACTGTATACTTTTAAAATTCGCTCGCTTTTTCTACGTGGCGTTAACTCGCAAGTAATGTGTGTTCTATCCAAGTCCATAGTTCTTCGAGAGCGGCGAATTGGTGTACTGCAGTTCAAAAACAAAAGCATAGATAATTTCAATTAAAAAAATATGTGTACCGTTAGATTATCAAACTAATCTGATTTAAAAATAATGTTGTACTATCCAAAGTATACACTTTGGTACTATCGTTGAAATTGAATTCGCTCTAACCCTTACTTCGTCTTCGCAAATAATTAATTTTTTTCGAATATTGAAAATTGTATTATACCCACCGTTTTACGCTTCCCTCGTCGCTTGGTTCTTTGTTTGCTGTAAAATTTGCCCGTGTTGTGCTTGGACTCCAGTCCACACTTTTTCGCCGCAAAGCGGTTAAGGCCAGCTTTTTGCTTAAGGTCATTTTGGTGCTGAAAATTAAATTAGAAAACAGAAATTGATTTCAAATTAACATCATAAAGCGGAGCAGAACTAACCTTTTAGCGTCACAGGAACCGAGATCTAAATTTCTCAAAACTGTATGACGCGCTGGAGTTGTTTCAGCTTCGTTTGCGACATTTCCTAAAACGTTTTTTTTTTATTTACAAAAACTAATCTTGAAATATTGCACTGAAACTTACTCTCTTGTTTCTTACAAGTGATTGTTAACGGTAATGGTGCATACTTTTTGCTCGCACTTGACTTTGGCGTTCTTGGTGAACGTTTCGGTGATAAATGTGCTCTATTAGTGGTCCTTGGTGTTCGTGGTGAACTTAATACATTTCGATTGTTGCCTGTTTTTGCATTGCTTGCGCCTTTAACCGGTGTTTTGGGCAATAAATCGTCTGAACCATCCATTTGTGGCAAACCGGTTTGATTACCAGCTTCTTCGGTTGGTTGGCTGGGTGTAAATTTTAAGATCAATTCATCCATATCCTCTAAAATTATGGAGTAATCATGTATATTGCCATTTTCACTAGTATCGGAATCGGTGTCGCATTCAGGCACTGGTTGACTCATAGCGGCGGCTATCACTTGCTTGTCCAGCAATTCTGGTGAAGGGTCAACTGAAGTAAAATGCATATAATTTGTAAATATTTATTTTTTTTTTATATATATCATAGCTATTTTACATTTATTATGCGTTTGTGTTAGTGGTGCAAGCGTGCTATCTAAATCGATCTGATTTTCATCTTCTTCATGCTCTTCCAGCTGTTGCAGGATATCCAACAACTCCAAATCTTCTGCACCCACTAAATGAGATAAAAGACAATTCTTGAAGTTGCAGCATATATTTTATAAATTCTAACATACTACTCATATTCGATTGTTTGGGTGTTTCGGCATTCAAATTCGAAAATAATTCTTCATCAACGACGGTGTCATCCAAAAAAATGCTATCGCCACGATCTGCAGTCTCTTTGTTAATGAGCGGTGTTGCTGTGGATTGTATTACTGAACTACTTAGATGAAAACCATTTTGGGAGACATGATTCTCAATAAAGGATGCATCAACCAAATTTTCATCAGGTGTACATTCCTCTGGATAAATGGCATTACCAATAATTTTGCGAAGATTAAAGGTGTGATGCTGAAAGTAACATATTTTGAGTTAATTCTCCACAATGACTATCATTTGAGCACATATTACTACTACTCACCTGTTCTTTATCACCAGAATTTAATAAAGTAAAATTGGCACTACTTGTTTGTAGCGTCAAATTCATGGATTGATCAGCTTGACTGACATTTCCCGTTGCAGCCAATTCTAAGGCCATTAATTTGCTTTGCAAGACAGTACGGTGGAATATATCGCTTTCTGTTGGTTGTACATTGCAACGCTCCTGAGTGGGCGGCAACTCCAGATCAGGCACCTAAATTAAACATTACCAATAAATTGACTTTCACAAATCTTTAATCGGAAGACATGCTTAAATTACTTTACCTTGTCGACATCAGGTCTTTCTGCCATCTTCTGTCTACGCAAACGTTCATCATTCCAAATAGCTTCGATACCTGGGTTCGAATGTGTTTTGCTGTTATTACTGCGCAAAGCGAGTTGAAAACGGTTCAATATGAAATTAGATCCGATATCCACCTCAAATTCACAAGTTGACTGTTTTTTCGCCACTGTTGGATCAAGAAACTGAGCTTGCTTCAACGCAGGAAGGTGGAATTCTATTAGTACAAAAAATCATACAAATAACAGCGCGTAAGTTTATAGAGTAAGAAACAAAATCTTGCCTGTGGGATTATGATCATCGCCAGTTTGGCGAAATTTAACAACATCGAGCGGTATATGAACAAAACTCATGCCATATAAATTATAATCAATCATAAACTGTAGAATATAGGGCACATGTGATTCGAAAGGGTGAAAATTCTTATTCATAACGGCGCCACTTTGTAACAAATTTGCTGCACGCCTTACAAATCGTGGATTAAACATGTAGATTTTAAGGAGCTGATGTTCACCGCGATGGTATCCATAGAATGGACTAAAATATGATTTATCAACATTAATTAATGGAAAGCTATTAACAATGGCTCTTTTTAAACACGTACATGCCTTTGACCAGCTGCACTTTAAATACATGTATCGCGCTAGAACACGCCTGTCCCAATGACACGTTAATTGCTTTGTCCACATTACTGGTAATTTGGTAGATTGCTTTATTCAATGATTCGAACTCCTTCGCTTCGTAAGGTATATAGAAATAGGGAAAGACACCGTGTACATGCATGCACGTTTTGCGTCCATCAGCGCTAGATCCAAAAATTCTAATTATTGGCACCTGGAAAGCATGAATTTCACAAATATTACAATATAAGAGGAAATAGAAATGCTAATGTAACTAACTCTTTTAATTTCTTTGCCGCGAAACTCTGAATAGCATGGATCGAAGCCGAATATCGGCTTTTCCATGTAAAAATCCGCTATGACCAACCGCACTGAGAAAACTCCTGCGTCTTCCTTTGCTTGGCTCATTTTCGCGCGTTCATTTAATAGTTGTGAAATAATAGAATTGGTTAAACATTTAAAACCCTTCAACCCTTACCTATAGTAAACAAAATATTCAAAGTAATGTATCGATAAATGCTGATTAATCGCCTTTTGTCAGCTGTTTACACTGCGAGAAATAATAGCTTGACACATTGAGAATTATTGCCAAACCTCTTTCCAGCGAAATGTGTACGAGTAATTTTGCTGCAATCGTTTATGTTATTTTTATTATTATTTTTACATATGTTGTATATTTGTTTGGTATTATTAATACAAAATTAATTATGAAACATGTGTACCCACCGTTCCTTACCTTTAAATTAAAGAACACACATTTTTTTTTAACGTCGTCCTTGGTGGGATGTCAATCCGCATCCATTCCGTTTATGTATACACAACCGTGTAGAAACTCTCTAGAAAAAGAACTGCCTGCCTCAACTTTCTAAGCTACTTGTTGGAATCGATCTATCAAGAATGTGAAGAGAATATGTCAAAACGGTGCTTTTATATCTCCAAGTTTTAGAAAGCTCTTATAGCTTTGAGACACATCCTTTTTTCCACCTTTTTATCGGTTATACATGAAAATTTGAAGTCCTTAATTCATTCACATATATATTAGGGAATCCATTATTTCACAAGTTGATTAGTTTTTTTGCAAACGCCCCTTAGGTAGTGTGCCCTAAAAAAGCTTCCAACCTAAACAAGCTTTTTATTTTCAATTGAAACCGTGTCTATAGCATTAGACTTTTCCCCATGTATAAAACAAAGCATATTTTGCATTAAGCAAATTAATTTACAACTTTGAGAAAGAGTTATTCTAATTAAAAATTTTTCGCCCAACAAAACATGTTTGTTATGATCATCAATCATACAATCCGTGTTACTCATACGACATGGTGTACTATATGAGTGCATTTGATGCATAATTTTAACTGCGTATAACTTTTAAAGAAATTGTTGGTATGAAAAAGTTTTTAGACCATTTTTGTAGAGCGGAAAATTTTGTATTCGAATTTTTTTCTATTTATTGTACTTTTTATTGCAAAAGTTAAAGTGTTCTATGTTAAATATATGAGAAAAGTAAAATGATCTAGTCACAGTTCAAATTGGAAACAAAGAGTTTGTTCTGCAATCTATTCTGTTTTGGGGCAAAAACTTAAACTTCAGGGCATTTAGAAAAAAAAAAAACCAATTTGGGAAATAACTGACACCCTAAATTATATGTATGTATATACCTATATTTATGCTTGTACCAATGATTGCCATTCAATTATACACTTTTCCATAATCTGTATATAGCATATCCGTATATTTTATTTAATGTTCTGTTAAGACAATACAAAGTCATGACTTTCTTTGTCCATCGCAATTTTGCTGCACTCTATATACCGTTGTCATACATATATACTTATGTTTATAATTATTTTTAATAAATTTTTAGTTAACTTGTAAAATTGCAAAGTGCAAAAATGTCAAAATTTATCATTTTCATATTTTGGCATGTGCTAGGGAGGGATAGTTAAAGGTTTTTTTTAAGAAGAGAGTTTGAAGTAGAGGTAGTAAGAGAAAACTAGAAAAAGATAATGGGTAAGAGACAGAGTGCGTTGTGGAAGGTACGTGGGTGGAGAGTATGTTAAAGAGAGCGTTGAAACTTGTTAATTTATACAAAAAAAAAGTCAAACTTATTATGAATCGCGTCGTTATTTACTACTGGGTGTTGAGGCGTAGTACACTTCTTATATATATGAACATTTTCTTTCCTGTTGTTTGCCACGCACTGATGTTTGGTACATATTCACGGTACAAAAAAAAAACACAATAATAATAACAAAAACCGCATCCAGAGTCGCCAAAACTTTGACCACGAATATATGCCAATAAGTTGCATTACAACCACCTGTTCCAATGACTTTTTGAATTTACTTAAATACTAACTGTTCAATTCAATTCTTTTATTATGTTGATTTTCTCTTTGTTTTGTTTTAATAATTAATTAGTTAAAGTGCTTTTTCCACGTACATTAGAAAAAGATTATCATGTGTACTTTTACAATGTGCATAATTCAGTTTCAAGTTTATTTTATACGTAGGTTATGTTTTCTTATTTTTTAATTAATTAATTTTTTTTTTGTTTTTGGTTTTAATATTTGTTTATACCATCACTCGCACTTAAAAGTTTGCAATTAGCATTAAGATTGGTGTGAAATTTTATTGTTTGATTTTCAGATTCGTGATGTTAAGGCAGAAATAGTTGTGTTAAACGAAAGAATAACATTTTTTTCTTTTAATGTACTAAAGAGATGTGTTGAAATTCATTTAAGTAGTATTGCCTTTATTTAAACGACAGCTGTAAAGTTCATATGAAACAAGTAAGCTTCGCTTATAAAAACTATTAAACATAACATTATATATATTTATAAACCATAAACCAAGTTGAAAAAATAAATAACGGTTCTGTCATACTCTTCATATGGCGCTTCATGATATATGTATATGTATGTATGTATTTTAAAAACATGTAGGTTTTGAAAATTTCACATTTTTTTTGATAATATCTTAGTTTTAGAAATTTGTTTATTTTGCTACAATTTATTATATCTTTATCTAATTCCATTTGCATTAAGAAAAATTATGGCAATTACATTTCTTACAAGTTTTCGCTATTAAACTCCATAAAAGACTTTTTGCAAATTGCCATTTTAGCGCTTATATTAATTATATATTCGCTACAAAGTATGTATGTACTTAACAAAAGCTAAAAAGATGTTCAGTAAGTATTTTATTTGCTTTTAAATTCTGTTTTTTTTTCTTTATATATAATATTCATATAATATTGCAAGAGATTGTGTTATTTTCGTTTTTAAACGCTTAATGCGCAACTTCGCCGTGTACTTTAGCACGCTTTTCCACTGTGGCTTCGAAATGTTTTATATTGTTGAAAGTTGTATCCATTTGCAAAGCAAAGTAATTTAGTTAACAAAGAAATATTTTTGCATATTTTTGCACACAGAGAATCGTTAAAATATAAGATAGTTGATTAAAAATTGTTAAAATAAAATAAAAATAGAATTGAATAAGAAAAAAAATTAAAAAATAAAAATCAAATTAAAAAATTAAAAAAAAAAAAAAAATTAAAAGAAACAAGAAAAGAATAAATTATAGAAATTAAAAAAAAAAAAATATAATAATAATTAAAAAATAATAATAATTAAAAAAAATAATAATTGAAAAAAAAAATAAATTAAACCAAAAAAATATATATTAAATTAAATAAAAAAATATTGAATCATAAAAAAATGGATTAAATTAGCAAAGAAATTCTAAAAAAAAATCACAAAAATAAAATAAAAATTTATTAAGAAAGTATAAATTTTGATATTGAAATTAAAGATACTTTTGCTCATTTATCTGCAGTACCCTTTTCACCGTGCGAGGTTTGACACAAATTCATGAAACATAAATTTTTTTAATGTATAAATATGTAACTTTTGCAAATGTGGGCATGGCACAAAAATAAATTCTTGAACAAATCTGGATTTTAATGTTAATGAAATAAACGTAAAATTAATAGAATTACAAATAATTAATTTTATTGCTGCGATTTTGTAAGTGACAAGTATGTGTGAGTTTTGATCTATATGAATCTGCAGTATATATGATGCTTAAATATTTTTTATTAACAGAAATATATTTGACTAGCTAGTTAAAAAAAAAAATATGTATATACATATATTGCAAAATTAAATGGCAAACGGGTTCGAAAAGTACTTCAAAATATAACTGAGTTACAAGCTGAGATTTATATGGTGCTAATATTTATAATGGTTCGTAGAAATTTGTCTAATAAAAATTACTAAAATCTGATATTGCACCTTTTCTTAGAATCATCATAGCTTTAATTGCTCTAGGTGCAACATAATATACAATTTAGATATTTTGGCTTTATATGCATATACATATAAGTATGTGTGTATGTTTGCATGTATTTATTACAATATGGTGTTGATTCTGGCATATTTTCTTGTTCATGTTTTTAAACCTTTTCAACAGCGCAACCCTTTTTAACTTATGGAGTTTGATTGATATACAGAAATAAGTAATTATGCTTAGTTTAGTTGATAACCTCTCAAGTCAAATTTACGTGTTAATTTTTTAGTTTTCAGATGTTTGCAATGCTTTTATTTGCTGTATTCACTATGATTTGTTTTAGTTTATGAATTTTAGTTAAAATTATACTCTATATATATGCATATGGTGCTCTTTTCAATGCCTTCATTGCTATATTTATTAACAGTTTTTGTTGTTGTTAACAAAGCTTAATGTATGGTATATGCGAGCAAACATTTTATATAAACACGCTAATATTCTTTAAGAAACTTTAAAAAAGTATTCAACATAAGTATTTAAAAAATACTAGTTTGCTTAAAAAATGTGTGTACAATTATTTCGAGATTTAACAAAACAAATAATAATAAGAACAATTTAAAATAGTTTCCAAAGTACAAATATTTAAATTCATATAAAATATATTGGTATTATATAAAGAGTAGCATTAATAGTGTTCTCAGAAAGCGACCTTAAACGTCAACAACCATTTTTTTGTGTATATCTGTGTTACCGACCACGGAGCAAAATTCATCGAAGGAGATTTTACCATCCTCATCTTTGTCGGCAAAGCAAATAGTTTTATCAACAATTTGCTGTAATTGTGTGTCTTTCAGATTATTGCCCACCATCATTTTTAACACCTACAAAGTTAAAAAGTAATTAGTAACATGTGAAACAAAAAGACATATAGTTAAATTATAAGCCATTTTTAAACACACGGTATTAACACACACATTTAAAACTTACTTGAAAAAGTTCACCATTCGATATGTAACCATCATTATCCATGTCGTAGATGCGGAAGGCGAAACGCAATTTTGATAGTTTGTCGCCTTTAACACTAAACTGTGATACGCCTTGTATGAACTCTTTGAAATCGACTTCGCCATTACCGTCCGCATCAAAAATATCGATGACACGCTGCACCAAAGGATTTTGTTGTAATTCCGGCAAGGACATGAATTCATCTACGCTCAGTGCTCCCGAATTATCTAAATCGAGTTTGCGGAAACGTTTGCCTAAACGTCTGATCTCATCAGCATCAACTAAATTTGTAAAGAAATTAATTATTAGTTTTCAAAATTTGTATGGCTTTACTTTAAAAAACATTTTTTAATTTCTGTCTGTTCGATTAAACATAGCTAAGCAAATTAATTTATTTAAGTAAAAAAAAAGTTATAAATATATATAAATACTTACAGTTGGAGCACATCTCCATGGGCAAAGAGGTTTCATTACCCTAAAAAAACCAAAGTTTAATAATCGTTATTAAACACGAAATTTTCATTTAAATACAAAATTGCAATCGATGGAAATTTTTTAAGACAATGGTGTACATATTAAGAAAACTTTTTCAAAGATTTAAAAAAAAATATATATATTCAATATAGCACTGCACAGAAAATTTTCTTTTTTATTTTTGCTGATATCATCAAGGACTGTAACCTCATCCAGCAAAATAAAAAAAAAAACATATGTACATACATATTATACCATTTGATCAGTTATATGTAGAAGACAGAGCAATGAATTAAAATCAAAGTTGAATGTTATATAGAAGTAAAATAAAATTGCCAAAAAAATGCTTGAAACTGGGACAATTGTTAAACAGAAGGCATTAACCCCCAGTGTCCACAAGTTCTTTTTAGACTTACAAACAAACACATCTACGTGTGCTTATGTTTGTACTTGCGCTCTGCAGGTGGCTGCTGTGCCTTTATAATGCTTGGCAGGTAGCACACAACCAATGCCCCATTGGCCTTGCAAAACCCTTGTGCTGAAGATAGACTAAAAGGCAACTTGTGCTTGGGCATCGCAATAAAAATAATTCAGAAACAAAAAATTTTAAAAGTTAAATTATTTCTTTGCAAAAAGATAGATAATAACATAAAAATATATGCAAGCCACCGAAAGAATAAAAAAACTTCAATTCACCCTTCGATAACCCTATTCTCTAAACACACAATTGTATGTACATATTTGTGGACAATGAAAACTATTAAATTACTATGAAATTTTTTTATTTTCTTTTATTTTACCATTTTTTACGCTGTTATTAGTATGCGTTTCTAAAGATATGCCGAGATTTATAAATCACAAATGTTTCCAATTGGAAATGTATATTTTCACTTTTTACACCCTGGGTTGTTGGTTATTTTCTACTTCTCACGTCTATTTCTTCACACTTTCTTGTATAGCAATTTTTACTTCTTTTTTTGCACTGTGAACTTTTTGGGCGAGACGTTATTGCACTTTCTGTTATAAATTTAACAACGGATTTACAGAAATTTTGTGTTTTGTAATATATTTTCACTTTTATTTGCCAAAAGGCCTAGACTTTTTCCATTTATAAATTCAGAAATTTTGCTTTCGCTTATTCCGTTGCTGCTTCGTTCGATATGAAGTTATACACACACATAAGTAATGCCAACGCTTTACACTTAGCCCTTTTAGGGATTTTGACAATTAAATTTATTAAATTTAACAATTCGTGGAGCACATATAATATTTTAATAAGTATTATTATATACATAACATGTTTAAATATTCGTATACATATTTTATACAATTAATTTGCCACAAAATGTTCGTTAAAAGTGGCTGTATGGTATGACGTACATGTGTTTTCGATTCATTTGTGTTGAAGTGAAATTCAATAAATCAAGTACGAATCCATGTTTAAGAAAACTTTCGAATTTTTGCGATCGGTGTAGAAACAAATTTGCGGTGAATATAGTTGTGACAAAAATTAACCAAAATTTCAAAACGTTAAAAAAATGTTTAAACATAGGTAAATACATAAACATTGATCCCGGGTTTAAGTGAGTTGTGTATAGCTACCGTAAATGAAATGTACGCAATGCAAATCTGTGTTTATACGTGGCAATCACTTGGCAACTCTGAACGTTCAGGTAGTGCAAATAATCACCTGTTTGGCATGTAAAATAGAGGAAAGAAAAAAATTGAAAGCATAGAGTTTGTAGACAAACAATACGTCTTAGTGCAATCATCTCGCACAGCTCACAAACTGAAAATTCAGTTCTTAGTCAAACCGTTAAAGCCTAATTTTGATATTAAACACAATAACACATCGAATAATACCATAGCGCATAAAAAAGTCGGGTTCGAAGAGAAGCCAACCAGCTTGGATACTGCCAGGAAGTGATTTTTAACTGCTCTTCACAACATTTGTGCAAATTTTTTTGTACGGACAACCTGTTCTCTACCTACTGATATCACATAATATGGAGCATATATCTGCAGTTAACAGCGGAAATGTTGGGGGCAACAACAGCACATCAGCAACAACGTCCGCAGGCAATAAAGCAATAAACTCGAAAGATTCTGAGAGCGGTGTTGGTGCCGTAACTCCACTTGCCGAGGTTGAGAAACTCACCTATGAAATCCACCGTTACTCCAGTTTTTCCACAAACTATTTTCCTGAGTAAGTCGCATACATATGTATGTATGTAAATGCAGAAAAACATTTTGTTGTAGCTTCGCATACCTAAGGGCTAGCGGGAACATTTGCATAATACTGCTGCTCTGTGCACCATTTTGCACTTTATATTAGATATTTATACGATTTGCTTAAATTTGAAGAATAATGTAGCGTAGAAAAACAAATAAAGCAAAACAACAAGCGACACAATAATTTGAACATGTGCATATACACACAAACACGGCTGAGTGATTAGATTGCATTTGGGCGCGATATTACCTATGTTTTTGAACTTTGCATATGTATGCATGTATGTGTGTTTACATATATGATTTGCTTCCACTGCCAACTGCGCAGTCGGTGATAATGAAAATATATACTTTTTGTAAAATTTCTTTGTTTCACAATTTAATTGATTATTGTTTTTATTTTTAGAAATATACTGGTAGATTGCCCTAGTGACCAATCCTCACGTTGGTCTGCACACACAAACAATCCACCACAATTCCTTACGTTGAAGCTAAAGCGTCCTGCCATTGTTAAAAAGATAAAATTTGGCAAATTTGAAAAGTCACATGTGTGTAATATAAAAAAATTTCGTATATTCGGTGGACTCGATGAGGAGCGCATGGTGCTGCTTTTAGAAGGGTAAGTCAACAAAATTTATGTCATATACATTTAGTTATAACTTTTAATTTAAATTTATGTTATTTATTACTTTTTAGGGGTCTTAGAAATGATAATGTGCCCGAAGTGTTCAATTTACGTTGCAAAACGGAGGACGGTTCAGAGCAACTACCCATTCTCTTTGTGAAAATAGTGCCTCTACTCTCATGGGGTCCCACTTTCAATTTCAGTATTTGGTATATCGAATTGCATGGACAGGATGATCCGATGTACACCAGTGTCAGCTTGAGGAACTACAATATGGTAGATATGAAAATGTTAAAAGGCAATGATTATGGTAATTTCGTGCAAATCTTTTCAAAGCTACGCGAAGTTGAAATCGTTAAATTGTGCCTAAAACACTTTCGTCAGCAAGGTTACGATGCTGCTTTCAAAGCTCTGCAGGAGCAAACTCAAGTGCAGCTGGAAAACCCGCTTATAAGTGAACTACACAAATGTTTGGTTGTGAAGGGTGACTTCGAAAATGCCGAAAAATTGATTACTAAATGTGTTGGTGAAGGTCTCATGGACCTGTATCTAAATCGTCAAGATTATAAGCATACTTGGCGCATGCAACTAACACAAAGCCCTACGCAACCAGGTAAGTTGCTATTGATGTACATATACAATTTCGGATTAATGTATACTAAATTGAATTTTACTTTTAAGGCAATCGTGGCGGCCATCAATTGGTAGTGGATACTAAAAAACGCTTAGTCTACTTGTATGGTGGTTGGGATGGCTATCGCGATCTCAGCGATTTGTGGGTTTTTGATATAAAAACTAACAGCTGGACGCTGCTTTTCGAACAAACAGAGCTTTTTAATGGACCAACACCGCGCTCATGTCACAAAATGGTCTACGATTCGGTTAGCGAAAATATCTTTATGTTAGGCCGTTATTTGGACAACTCAATACGCACCACAGACTATATTAAAGTAAGTTATTTGTAATAATTCTAGTGCGAACCCAAGCTAACTGAACTAATTTACAGAGCGACTTCTTCCTCTATGATACACGTGCACGCACATGGCTGCAAATCTGCGACGATACAAGTCAAGTCGGTGGTCCACAACTGGTCTACGATCATCAAATGTGTATTGATAGTGAGAAGCGTAATATTTATGTGTTTGGTGGAAAAATACTCACACCACGCAGTGTCTCGAACAGCACGTCAAACGAACCAGAATACTCGGGTCTATTCTCATATCACATTGCCACCAACACATGGACACAGATACTCGTCGATTGCCACCATCCCAGTGCAGCACAAGCCGACGTACTCTCGATAAAGTCGCGCATAACACATTGCATGGTATTCCACACGGTAAAAAATTGACGGATTTTGTATGAAAAGTTCTTATTTTCAATCTGGTTATTATTTTTCAATAGAAACATCGCAAACTGTATATTTATGGCGGTCAGCGGGGCAAAGAAGACATCGACGATTTTATCACCTATGACGTGGACACCCAATCCATTTCAGTACTGAATAAAAACAATAATAACTGCGGTGGCGCCGGCGGCAGCAGTGTCTGCAGTCACAATACCGCAAGCGACAGTAAGAATGAGCCGTCGCCAGGTTATACGCTGCGCGCCACAATCGATTGCGATCGCGACGAAATCTATATTTTCTCTAGTTTGAGCAAGCTGAAAGACCGTCGTGATATCCAACATATTGATGCTTCCAACTCATTTTGGGTATATTCCCTGGAACATTATATGTGGTCGCGTATTTACACTTGTCGCCATAATGCCGAAGCGTCGAATGCCACAGCGAAAAATGATCTACTCGAACCGTGTCCACGTTATGCGCATCAGTTGGTTTACGACGATGTGGCAAAGGTGGGTGTGTGTTATATTTATTGGAATTAGATTATATGTATGTATGGCTATGTATTTTGCAGTCTCACTATTTGTTTGGTGGAAACCCTGGCAAGTCGTCGCGCCCGCAAATGCGTCTGGATGACTTTTGGATACTGGAGCTGGAAAAGTATTACAACAACAATTATGATTTGTTAAATGTGTTAATAAAAAATTGTTTAATATTGTTTTTAGGCCTAAGCGCAGTGAGATACTCATGCATTGCCGTTATCTCGTGCGAAAATTACACTACGAAGAAATGGCACGCACCGATCCGCTGAGTGCAATGCAATATTTACGCCATCACGTTGCGCAAGTTATTGATCACTCGAATCCAGAGCAACTACATAATGTAAGTAAAATATGTTTTAGACATTTTTTTTAAACAGAAACTTTTTTAGCAAAAAAAAAAAAAAACAATTAGGACAAAAAAAATTGTAAAAGATCAATTGCTTTAAACTAAAAATTTCAAATTTTTCATAAAATTTTTATTTGTGACAGAAATATTTTTAGACTGATTTTTTTTTTTTAACAAAAATATTTTGAAAAACTTCCGATATTTCTGTTACACTTTTTAAAATGTTTACATTGAATTTTTTAATAATTTAAAAACTAAAAAAAAATATTTTTAACAATTAAAGAAAATAATATTTTTATTAATTAAAAAAATAAAAAATTATTTTTAACAACTAAAAAAAAATAAGAAAAAAATATTTTTAACACAATTTTTTTACAAAATTATTTTTCCACTTTTTGGCCTTTCTTAATTCCTAGATCTGATCCTAGACCTTGAAAACTTTTTCAACATATGTAATACATGTATGTATGTATACCAAATCTTAATTTTTTGAAATTGAAAAGGTTAACTCAAAATTAATTTAATTTAAAAAACTCAACCAAGAAATTATCACATTTTTTTATCATAAAAAACTATATATCTATACATACATACATATGTATGTACATACAAATTCCTTATATAAAAAAATTGCACAAACCTTTCTAACAAATTTTGTTTTTTACAAAAACTTTTTAAAAACTAAATTTCAACAAAAAAAACTGAACCTGATAAAATTTGTTTACTATTGATTTTTTTTTTTAAACACTGAATTGTTTTTCGTACAACCGACTTTTTTTTTTAATTTTTTTAAATAATTTTTTTTTATAATATTTTTTGCAATATTTTTTTTTTTAATCCATTTTCTAAACTATTTTATTAAAAAAAAAAATTACAAAAAGCATTAACTCAAATTATTTTTGATATAAAAAATATTTATTTTATTTAATAAAAAAAGTAACTTTTTACAAAAAATATTTGAACATTTAAAGAAACTTCGATTGACTAACATCTTTAACACGAAAATTTTGACAAAAAAAAATAAAACAAATTCGAAATAAATTTTTTAATATTTTAACATATTTTTTTGAAACAACGATTTATTTTTAACAGATAATTTTTCACAATTAAAAAAATATCCCAAACAGATTTTAATTTAAAAAAATCCATTGATACATTTTTTCTTCCCTTTTCCCTTTTTTACATTTTTAACTTAAAAAATAATTTTTTATAAGTATTTGGAGCATTATTGACACAGTTTTACATCCTTAAAAAAAAAGATTAAAAAAATCAAAAAACAGTTATTAACGAAAATTAAAAATATATATATATATAAAAAGATATTAAAGACAAAAATAATTATAAACAAAATTATTTAAAAAAAAATATTAAGACAAAAAATAATTTTAAAAATTATTAAAATAAAAAAAAATATTAAAAAAAATTAATTAGAGTTTATTAATATAAACTTTAGAGTTAATTAATACAAAAAAATAATTTAAAAAAATTTAAAAGAAATATCAAAAAAAAAATTATTTAAAAAATTTAAAAAAAATTATAAAAAAATTAATTAAAGTTTATTAATATAACATTTTCGACAAATTTTTTTTCGACATTTTTTTCGTAAATTTTGTAAAACTCGCTTTTTTTCTAATGACAAAATTTTTTTTACAAATAAAAAAGGTACTCGAAAAAGATTTAAAAAAAAAACTCAATTACAATTTTATACATGAAATAATAAACAATTTTTTTACATACAATTTAAAAAAAATGGTTACACTATTGATCCTACAGTTTGACAAATTTTTTAACACAAATATTTTAAAAGCAGTTTATAACCAAAAACCAAGTTTCTGAGAAAAATTTTAACCAAAAAAAATACATTTTTTTATTATCATCTCTTTGTTACCAACTTTTTATTGCAATTCTTTTCACAAAGCATTTTTCCCTACAATTTATTTCTTTTTTTAGTTCCACAAATTGGCCTCGCTGCTATTTCGCTCCGACGATGTCAGCAGCACAACCGGTCGTTCACCATTGGCCACACCGCCTTTGGGCAAGTCATTGAAAATGGATAGCAGTGTGCAGGTGGACAATTTGGAAACGGACACCACAAATACAACGGCAGAAAACGACGAAAAACAACTAGATGAAGGTATGCAATTCAGGCAAGATGCAACTCGTTTTGTATACTTCAATTAATATTATATTATATATTTATGCGCAGACTCTTCGAATAAATCGGGTCTGCAGTCGGAGGGCTCCAATCCCTCGGAGGATCTCTCAATGGAATCTTGTGATAGCAGCGCAACCGCATCATCTGTATCTGGCGTTTCTGATTCGGCTGTGTCTTCGGCTGGCTCCATAACACACAGTCGACGGAATAACAGTAAGAGAACACATGACAGCCGCGAACAAGAGCTGCGCCGGCGTCGTGCCTTTCTCTTCAATAAACTGGTGAAATTGATGCCGGCCAATATGGTGCAGCCAGAACGGAATCTAAGCGATTTTGTTGTCATGTAATAGCACGGATGTTGAATAACATATTTTTTATAATAACCTACGGATTAAGTTAAGTTTTTCAAAGCAAATGCGTTTTAAGATTATAACCAAAATATTGAATAAGTACCAAATCAAGTTGAATGTTGAATGCTTTCGAAAAGTCAATAATCTGTCGATTATGAGATCTTTATAATACACACACATATATATATATGCATATAATTAAAGTCTGTAATGTTAATTTAAGTGTCGAGGAAATAACAAATATGCCTTAAGTATCGATTAAACGCAAAAAAAGTGAGAGAATTATAGAAGAAATATTTATTTAAAGCAGGCTTCCATATGTCGCTGTTGTCTTGGTTATGTAAAATCTCTGCTATTTTGTTTGTTTGTTTAGAGCATAATGACTTTGTGATACGAATATATGTATATTATACCTACGCTGGCTTTAGGAAATGTAAAATGTTTGTGCGCTGTTCACATTTTCAAAATAGTACTGATTTATAATTATTTACTTTATACAAATTAAAAATATGTAATTGTTAAGCGAACATAATGCAATATATAAAATAATTAACATAATATTTCTTACAATAAATAATGGAAACTTTAAATTACGAATTTTTCTACAGACTTTTTCGCTTAGACTTAAAGGCCGCGGCTTAATTGATGCCTATTGATTCCAGGTAATGGCTCATTATTGTATCCTGCACCGCCAGAAATACGACGCGAAAGTTTCTCGTATCTGTGGATAAAGAAATATATGAAACTATGGCGATATATATAAATAATGGGTAGTCGAAAAAGTCTTTTCGTATTTTGTCAATAGATGTCGTTGCAGTCGTATATGTATCTCCAGTGCTACCAATCACATTATGTCACACCATATAGTGTTGGAAAAGTGAGATTTTAAGCTTCATTTAACAAAAAAAAAAATCGGGGAAGTTGAAAAAATGTTACAGCTGTTCAAAAACGAGTGAAAATAATGAAGAAATTCGTTATATTTTAAAATTTTTGTGTAAAAAAGAGAAGAATGCCACGCAAGCCACCAATGAAATTTATGAAGTTTACGGAGACGATGCTGTATCAGTTCGTGTAGCACAATGCTTCGCTCGATTCCGTTCTGGAAAAAATTTCGATTTACTCCGATGGAATTTTAACACTAATGGAATAATGTCTCTAGTGGAAAATGGCAAAAAGTGGTCGTCCAGTATGGTACATATTTGTTTATTTATTTATTATTTATATATATCATAAAAAATAAGTTAAAATTTGATTAGAAATACGAAAAGGACTTTTTCGACTACTCAATACATAGGGAGTCCGTTTCAAACAAGTTGATTTTTTTTTGATAATGCCCCAGAAGTGTAGTTTTTGCCCTAAAACAAGTCACAGCTTTCAATTCAATCAATTTGCAATTTAAATCGTGAATAAATATTTTACTTTTTCTAGTTATTTTATATGGATTTTTTGATCTTTTGCAATAAAGTTTTGGTTTTTGTTTTCTCGTTCTATAAAAAAAAGGAATTAATATTTTTTTTACATAAAAATATTCCTTTATAAGTTATACACACTTAAAGTTATGCATGAAATGTACTGTACTCATAAGTACACCATGTCGTATGAGCAACACAGAATGTATAAATCAATTGTATGACTGCTCAGGTCATTTGAAGTACACTTGTGCTCACATAATTAAGACGTTGCCTGGTAAAATTACGTTTCTGAATATAAAGTCAACAAATGTAGTTTTTCATTTTCTAGGGCGGCTTTTTACTTAGGCTCAAGAGGCTGCTGGGTAAAAACCAAACCTGGTTTTTATAAGGGAACTGTTGGGACGGCATTTTAAGCTCTTTCGTTTTCGTTGCAAACGAAACCATTGGTTTTCGGAAAATGCAAAAGAACAGCTGGTACACGGATAAGTGCCGTGTCGCAATGGAGAGAAAACCTAGCAACGTTACAATCGACCACAACACCTGCGGGATGGCATAGATACCGAGAGTTGAAGGGGGTAAGATGCATTTGCAGACAAAAAAGAGAGAAGCCGAAATGCATGAGTGCGAAGAGCTTGATAAGATGCGGCGACTAACAGAAGATTTCAAGACTGGAGCATACACTTGTAAAATCTGCAGAGGTGATCTAGTGACTGATGCCCAGAGCATACTGAAATTATGGAGGAAACACTTCTCCAGCCTGCCGAATGCAGTAAAAGCATATGACCAGGAGATGCTGAACCCGATTCCCCAATCGTTGACGAGGAAGGGACGCTCCATTGCCTGACTATGAAGAAATTCGAATAGCAATTACCCGTTAAAAAAACAACAAAGCACTGGAGGCCGACGGATTGCCAACCAAGCTATTAAAGTACGTTAGCAAAGAAGTGTTGGCGTACGCCAATGACATCGATACATTGGACATAACAATTGCGGCGTTAGTTCTGGGAACAATGTGTATGGTAATGAACGAGGGCAGGACGAAGTACCACCTTTCATCAAACAAACAGTCGAGTATTCGCGATTTGGCTCCACGTCATTGTTGACAGTCATAACTTCGAAGTCGTACATAATTACGCCTAACTTGGAACCAATATTAACACCAAGAACAACGTCAGCTACGAAATCCAACAGGTGTTACTTCGGACTGAGTAGGCAATTGAGAAGTAAGGTCGCTCTCGACGAACAAATACCAAATTTTACAAAGTCACTCATCATCTCCGTCCTGCTATATAGTGCAGAGGCATGGACGATGACTGCATCTGATTAGTCGATGTTACGAGTTTTCGAGAGAAAGGTTCTGCAGACGGTAGTTCTTAGTCCACGGCGAATATCGCATTCGATGGAACGATGAGCTGTACGAGATATACGACGACATTGTCATACTTTTAGTACAGCAAATTAAGAGACATCGGCTACGCTGGCTAGGTCATGTCATCCGAGTGGATGAAAAAACTCCATATCTGAGAGTATTTGACGCAATATCCGCCGGGGAAAGCAGAGGAAGAGAAAGCCCTCTTCTTCGTTAGAAAGGCCAGTCTACAATTGGAATCTCCAAAACAGTGAAAAGGAAGAATGGCTGGCGCGCTGTTGTAGGCTCGGCTATAACCGTGTGAGCGGTGCCGACTGGGTGAGTACTTTTTTGACGTCCACGTAAAATTAGAGTCCAAATGAGGTAAAAGTAAAATTAGAGAAGATAGATCAATAGGGAGCCAAGAAATGTAAAAGTCGCGTTTGCGGAAAATGTTCTATCGATCATTCTGAACAACTTTGCCTAAGAAATTATGGATCTAAGCCCGATTTCGAGCCAGCGATTTTTAAGTTGAAGTTATTTAAGGATTATAAAAGTGTGTTCGTCAAATTTTAAGACATCTGAATGAAGTATAACACGTAGGTTCATTTTGATATTCTATTGATCGTTTGTCGGAATCGGCTAGATCGCGTATCTCCCATACAACTGATCAGATTTTTTTTTATTATAACTTCGCTCCATTTTTAGGCGCATAGTCTCTTAGGCGAAGTTTTTCAGAACGAGCCATAGAACATTTACCTCATATTCGATTTTAAAGAAAAAAATCGACCCGCTCTAAGCAAGGTGAAAACTCCCTAGGCGAATTGCACGACGCAAACAAAATTCTGGGATACAGTGATTGTTTCTATGTTTAATTTAGGAATAATGGTAGATATAAAAAACAAACTATGAACATGGTGGATCATCAGTCATGGTACCAGGGTGTTACACTCCACTCGGAATAGGACCACATCATTTAAAAATACATTTTTACATAACTTTTAACTGGAAATTACTCTGATGTTTTATTACTAGATTGAATTTTTCAGCAGCGTAACGACCCAAGGTACTGCTCGAGATTCGTTAAGCACTGGCTTGTAATGAACCACAACATTGTCTCAAGTGGACTGCCTAAAGTCCGGACTTAAGCCCGATTGAGAAACAATGGAGGAATTTTAAGAAAACGGTTGTACCCTTAACTGTGTATACCGAAAAACGTCGGAGACCCTTTAAGTATTTATATAAATGATATCCGTCTGTCTGTCTGTATATACACTAGTCCCTAAGTTTTTGAAATATCGCTCTTAAATCATTGTGCCCGTAGAGGCTCACGTGAAATACCTGTCTTTTTGTGGTTACAAATTTTTACATTCTAGAATATAGTTTTATAAATTCTCAAATAAAGAAATTCGATTTCCTTGTCTTTTACTTCCCGAATAATATATCTAAGTTAGAGCTGTAGACTGGTCTAAATGCACTAGATATTTTACAAACATATTTATATACTTACCCGTGGCGCATGTATAATGTGTATAAATTTTACGGTCTTTATCCACCATTGCCTCAAACATTTGGCGTATGAAATGTTTTGCACTGTCCGCATCTTGTTTGGGACCTGAAATGACAGTTTTCAAAGAAGTTATGAAATTTTCGACTAACATCTTTCAGTTAAACAATTTTACTTAAGAAAATATACATTGAATGCCTTTTATTGAACTTCAGATGGTCTTGTCTAGACACCCAGATCTTCAGTTCACAAAATAATTCTGAAAGGCCGTAAAGTGAAGTTGTTCGAGATAGTCTGTGCCCAAAAAATAAGGTGACATTTGAATTTAAACTGCGCGCGTCGACGGATTTGGAGAATTATTATTTTTTTTAGGTTGGTAGTACTGTCAGTCACATTTATGTCAAATTTCATGTCAAAATATTCATTAGTGTTTGAGATACGTGTCGTTTTGTGAGCTGCTAAAAGTGAGTTTTTCGTTTTTTGCGATGTCGAAATTTGTTGAGCAAAGAAATTTTGTTTACGGAATCAATTTTCGTAGAAAGCCTTTGGTGATGAGGCTGTGTCTAAAAAAAATGTTTACAAGTGGTATAGTGAGTTCCAAGCCGGCAGTGAACGTGTCGAAGACGAAGAGCGCCCAGGGCGACCATCAACCTCAACCAACGAAGCTCACGTTCAACAAATCAGAGATTTGGTGTTGAAAACCCGTCGATTAACAATTAGAGACCTTGCTGATGAAGTTGGCATATCGAAAGGTTCAGCCAATACCGCTTTGAAGGATGTTTTGGGCCTCAAGCGCGTCAAATCTTAACTGCTACCGAAAACAGTGAATTTTTTGGAAAAAAGGCGTCACGTTGAAGTGTGTGAAATGATGCTTTCCGACTACCAGGGTGTCATGAAAGGCATTATAACTGGCGGTGAGACTTGGATCTATGCTTACGACCCCGAAACAAATGATCAATCGAGCGAATATCGTGCCAAAAGACATCCGAGACCAAAAAAATCGCTCAAAAATCAAAGTCATGTTGATTGTTTTCTTCGATTATCGTGGTGTTGTGCATTATGAATTCCTTCCAACCAGTCAAAGAGTCAACAAGGAATATTATTTGAACGTTATGCGTCGTTTGCGTAACGCTATCCGCCTAAAAAGGCCGGAATTGTGGAAAGACAATTCTTGGTTTTTACACCACGATAATGCACCATCTCATACTGCCCTCGTAATTCGTGATCATTTCGCCAAAAACTCAACCCATATCGTTCCGCAACAACCGTATTCACCTGATCTGGCGCTGTGCGACTTCTGGCTGTTCACCAAGCTCGAAAGACCGCTCCGGGGACACCGTTTTTATACGATAGAGGAGCTTCAAGCCGCACCGAAGACCAAACTGAAGGCCATCACGGAAAGTGACTACAACCACTGTTTCGAAGATTGGAAAATCCGTTGACATAAGTGCATTGCATCGGGAGGGGATTACTTTGAAGGGGATGAAATTGATTTGGAAGAATAAATAACGAATTTTCAAAATAAATACAATGTCACCTTATTTTCTGGGCATAACAGTATTTGAGCTTTCCTCTTTGCAAGTTGGGGCGAAGTCATCCGAGTGGACACAATAAATCCGCTCTTAACCGTGGAAAACCACAACATTCGGCCAGCAAGGTTATGTTTATATTTTGCGATACGCACGGAATCATTTTTATTGACTACTTTGAAAAAGAAAGGATCATCAACAGCGACTATTACATAGCCTTATTGGTCCGTTCGAAGGACGAAATTGCCGGAAAAAAGTGCTATTTCACCAAGACCACAAGTCAGTGAAAACTACGGCAAAAATCCATGAATTGCGCTTCGAATTGCACTCTCCCTCATCTACCATATTCTCCAGATCTGGCCCCCAGCGATTATTTCCTGTTGTCAAATTTCAAAAGAATTTTAATCGAATAAAGAGGTGATCGCCGAAATTGGGGCTTATTGTGCAGCTAAGGAGACATCATGCTACAAAAATGGTAAGGAAAAGTGCATCAGTGTGTCACCGTTCAAGGGAACTAAGGTGAATAAAACAAGTAAGAAAGGACTAAGTGCGGGTGCAACCGAAAATTGTATAGTCTTGCAAAGCCAGTGAAATACCGTTGACGTTTTGCGCCTTAACCCATTACTGCTCACACCTAAAACCCGCTATGATAAGCTAATGAAATTTTAAGCAGACGTCTGTAATGCTATTAAAAGGGTAATTTCCAATTTTCAAAAAAATATCTCAAAAGATATGGGCGCGGCGGAGCGTATGATATATCATACATAAACGTATACGGAGACTTGCCTCTATGAAAATAAAATGTAAACATCACTATAACTTTTGAGTTCAAATTGACATCGTATTTATATATTTAATGACATATTCATTGTTAATTTTCAGATTTAGTTGCTGACTCAGTTTACATGATATTTGTAGAAACAGTTATCTGGGTGCAAGCCAAAATTACATTTCATGCATATAAATTTCGTACACTTTCCACAATTTTTGCATCGGCGCTGAGTTTTTGAGTAATTTACGTAGTGCTCGACTCCGTCGTATCTAGTTTCGTTTTCTCGTTGTCTCTTTCGTGATGAGACTGGATGAAAATCTATTGGCTTTGAAAGTATGCTCCTTGTAAGTCGTCGGATGAAGCCGAGAAGAGTAACTTGTGGATAAGCTTTCCGAAATAATATCCATAAATTTACAACGGCACCATTTAAGCAAAATCTGAAAATGGGCCAATACCATTTTCTTGACCGAATCCGAGTTCGGTACGCTGCCCTTTGCTGGTCAAAGAGATCGACTCCACCCATTCCCGAATTATACTCCTTGATAATGACTGGTTGCTTTACGTCTTGTCTGCGTTTCTGTTGTCGATCATATCTTTTGCATAATCCGGTTGTTGTCGTTATGTTGTCGTTTTTACAATTTGTTGCAATGGTGACATTATTGTTATCATTCCACCTAACTAGGGTAATATTTTTAGATTTTAGTGCTTCACAAGTACCACGGGGTTCTCTTTTCATGCTACTCAAAGGAGCATTTTCAATACGGTCCGACCGAATCGTTCCCACCACTGTTATATTTTTCTTATCAAACTCTTCTAATAATTTAAAACTATTGAAATAGTTATCTAGAAATACAGTGCTGTGTTCGGGAACTATGTCATAACATAAACTTTTTGTGACAGATAAACCTAAGGGCTCATTAGATCGAATCATGCCTTTTCCGGTGTACAAATCGAAGTTTAATAAATATCCTTCTGAAGTAGTCATACACCAAATTTTGTATCCATAGCGAATTGGTTTTCCTCGTATAAACTGCTTGAAAGAATGCTTACCAAAATACGGCTCCATCGATTCGTCTACAGAAAATGAAGTTCCAAAGGGTTTTCCAAGCTCTTTAAACTTTGTATTTAAATGATCAAGAACAGGCTGAACTTTGAAAGCCTTATTATTCGAATCAATTTGTGTATTATCATTGAAATGAAGGTAGCGATGTATTTTTTCAAATTTATTCCTCGCCATTGAACCTGCCACTAAATGATTGTACACATCACTTTCTGTCTCCCAGTACATGCGAGTAGCTGGAACCTTAAAATAAAAATGTTTAATTTACTCGTAACAAGTAAGCAAGTGAATTTGTGGTTCAGGTTAGTCACCTTGTTGTATCCACTTAGTATAAGGATGCCGAAATATGTGTATAACTCCTCAAGATTTACGGTGAAAGCTTCATCTCCTTTGTTTATGGCGTACTTAACAGTCTCTGATTGTATACATTCCATAAATTCGCTATCAAAAATTCTTTTAAAAAGTTGTATTGGACTTAAATCATTTTCCAAAATAGCTGCTACAATGTCCGGAGTATGCTCGCGTATTGCTGTGATAGAACATTCACTTGCTTTTAGTACTATCTTGGACCATTTTCGGCAAATCTTCTTTTTTTTAGTTTTCCTTTGAGTTGAATTCCTTGAACGTGGGGCTAGTGAACTGCTCGCTTCATTTAGAAACTGTTGCTCCTCCACTTCTGAGTTATCAATTCTTATTTCACATGCCCTTTTAAGAACTCCACGACCCAAATCACCCAGTGTACCTTCATCGTCTTCATCTGCGTCATCGCAATCGGATAACTCCTGTTCTTCGGGGGGGAGCAAAGTCACATCAATAAAATTGGCATTATTGATGTTTTCTATAATCTCTGCATCATCGTCTTCATTTAAATCTTGGAGCCATCCAACTATCTCCTCAGTTGTTGCTTGTCTACAAGGAGATATTAGGAATGAATTTTCATATAGCAAAAACTGGGCTAGCGTTTACGTATGATAAAACATACACAATAGTTTACAAATAGTTAAAACACTTTCGGAGCTCAATTTTTCACTGCACTTTATATTCATTTGATAGCTTAGGGTTTTAGCTTTAAGTTTATGCACATTTAAAGTTATACAAATTCCTCGCTTACTATTTATAAAAATATAAACCTCACCTTCGAGTCATTATTCACTTTTCCGAAAAATGCTACGTAAATTGGCGCGAGAATTGTAAACAAATGAGCTTTAAGCGACAATTAAAAAGCTTTTCTAATGCAACAATACTTTTATCTCGCTCACACTGCAAATATAGAAAGCTTTTATTGCATTTCGGATTTTTGACGAATTTTTAAAAAAAGCTCTTTTTGCGTATGATACATCATACGTTGTCATTAATGGGTTAAGTGCCAACTATCAATATCTCACTTTTTACCCAAGTTACAGCTTGCAAGGACGGACTGACGAACAGAAAGTCAGCCAGTCACTGGGATTTCAATTCGTCTTGACATCCTGATTTGATTTATATACTTGTATATGTATCTATAACCCTATATCTACGAGGTTTGACAATTAAGTAATGAGACTGATTTTATTGCCGCGCTTGTGGCATCCCTCCCCTCTCTATTGATATATGTACCATCGCTCTAGCTTGTTTAGTTCGCCTGCTGCGTCAAGTTGAGTAGACGTGTGTTTGTAGTGCTCGCCACGAAAATGGAAAAACGAAATCAAGAGCAACGCGTTGCCACAAAATTTTGCGCCAGATTGGACGAAACAGCTTCGGAAACGTACGCTAAAAATGTAAAGTGTATGGTGATAGTGCTCTTCGACCCGGAAACCAAACGCCAAAGCTCACAATAGTTGTCTCCGCGTGCCCCCCGCCCGAAAAAAGCTCGCATGAGTAAGTCGAAGGTGAAAACTATGATTATTGCCTTGCCAAAGAATTCGTTTCACCGGGGAAAACTGTGAATCAAGTCTACTATTGCCAAGTACTCGAAAGATTGCGAAAACGAGTCAACAGGGTGCGTTCGAACATCGCTCGTGACTGTATCCTTCATCACGACAACGCGCTGTGCCACACCGCTCTCAGCGTGTCCCAGTATTTGGCCTCTAAAGAGATCGCTTTATTCGCCCTACATGTCACCCTGTGACTTTTTTGTTTCCTAAAACAAAATCGGTGGTCAAATGAACCAATTTTTAATCGATTACGAACATCCAGGCGGCCGTGACGAGGGTACTCGCGGACATCCCAGTCGAAGCGTTCCAGAAATGTTACGAAGCATGGAAAACGCGCTGGAATCGCAGTATAGCTGCCCAAGGGGACTACATTGAAGGGGATGGCAGAGTTGTAGCATAATTTTCAAATATTCGGTTTTTATGGAATCAGTGTCATTACTTAATTGTCATACCTCGTAACTTGATTATTTTTTTGTGATACTACAACGTTAGATGAACAAAATTATTATACTCTGTAGCAACATGTCGAAGACTTTTTAGGCTACATTTATATAAACAATAGATTCCAAAGACATGCATACCTTCATACTCCGGATAGTAGTCCACTAAGTGTGAGGTCACTATTTTCTCTTCCAGTAAATCTTGTTTATTTAAAAATAGAATAATCGAAGATTTACGAAAATAGCTCGTTGATAAAATGGCACGAAAAAGGCTCTTGGATTCCTCCATGCGGCTCTGTAAAACAAACCAAAACAGTTACTCCATTACCTATTGATAGAAAACCACTTCTTAAGAATATTGGTATTCACAGGTAATGTTAGGGAAATATCATAAATTTTATAAACATGGAATTTCAATTTTGAAATATTATTCTGTAAGTTCTTCAAAATTTCTGAATTAAAAAAATTGAATCATCAATAGTCCTGGTGTACGCGACCGTCTGAGCACAAAGGGTTAAAAGAAAATGATTTGGCGGACAAGGTCAGGACCGAAAATAGTTTTTGTAGTGGTTTCACATACTAACAAAAAAGAAGGAAAGAATGAGAATGAACGGCACCGACTTTTAGTCAAAAGCGGGCCTTCCTGATTGTAATCCAGAAAATCGCAGATGTGGGTGGGACGACATAATGTTAGTGAGGGCATTAAATTTCATATTTTTTAACCTCGGAAGTTCTTCACTACTCGGGGCGGTTGGTGATCAGCATCCTACACATATTTCTATTGGTTCTTCATTTTTCCCTGCTTCCCGATGTAACGATTTTTATTTAAATTCTAAAATTGACTTAGTTGTAGTCCGTGTAAAATTAATAGCTTCCTTCTTCTACTTTATTGGCACTTTTCTTACGCGGAGTCGAATTTACAACAGCGTACCAGTAATTCTCCCTATTTGCTGTTTGGCGCCAATTGGAGAATCCATGTGTAGCCGGTCCTTCTCCACCTGATCTTTTCAATGTAGTGGAGGTCTTCCTCTTTATCTGCTTACCCCGGCGGGTACTGTGTTGGATATTCTCAGAGATGCAGTGTTTTCATTCATTTGGACAACATGACCTAGCCAGCGTAGCCGCTGTTTCTTAATTCGCAGAACTATGTCAATGTCGTCGTATATCTTCTACAGCTCATCGTTTCAGTACCTTGAAAACTCGTAACGTCGATTCATTAGATGTTGTCATCGTTCATGCCTCTGTGTCATATAGCAGGACGGGAATAATGAGTGACTTATAGAGTTTTGGCCTTTGTTCGTCGAGAGAGGACCTTACTTTTCAATTGCCTACTCAGTTCGAAGTAGCATCTGTTACCAAGAGTTATTCTGCGTTGGATTTCGAGGCTGACGTTGTTGTTGGTGTTAATGATGGTTCCAAGATAGACGAAATTATCTACGACTTTGTCGTTATGACTGTTAACAGTGACGTAGGAGCCATATCGTGAATGTGACGACTGTTTGTTTGATGAAAGGAGATACATATTTTGTCTTGCCCTCGTTCACTACCAAGACTCATTCACTTCGCTTGTTTCATCAACCTGGAGAATGCAAAACTAACGGCAACTCTTCTTCGTACTGTCAAAAGCAGCTTTAAAATCGATTTCTTACTTCAAGTAAAATAATTCAAAACTTGCGTGCCACTTACCAAACCTTTGGCCTCGCTTAAAGTCTGATCGTATTCTGAGAGCGATGTTAGAAATATGACAGCTGTCACATCATCGAAACACTGCAACCATTTTCGTCGTTCAGATCGTTGTCCACCGACATCTATTACTCTGCAAAGAGAAGTAGTAGAGTAGAGAGTTATGATAAGTTTTTTATTCGTATACTTTAGACAATCGGAAAGGTATCACATTTACCGAAGTAACGGCCGTTTGTTACTAGTACGTTTCGTTTTGTTTTGCTGTGTATCGAAAACGTGCTCCACAATTTCAGTCGTAACAACACGTGAATGCAATATGTGATCATCTGTGGGTACGTAATCGGGCTGTGTGACACGGTCCAACATGTCAAGGAAACTGTGTTAAGGTATATATATTAAATTAGTGGATCCAAGTGAATTTTTAGGATATATTTTTAAAGAGTAAACCTACTATTTCGCCGAATCAATTAACTGATATTCCCTTCTCCTTCCATAGCATTGTTGTACCCCCCTATCGACCCACAGACATTTTATGGCTGACAAAGTAATCTCGTCCAATTCTGTTACGGCCTCAACATTGGAGATCAAAATACTATTTGCCATCAGCTGTTGGGAAGAAAAAAATTAATAAGAAAGTCATTAAAAAGATTACAATTTGTATAATTATGTATTTATGTATTTGATTTCGGAAATTACGAAAACTCATTACTTGTTCGTATAAGGCAAACTATCACCGAACATAAATGAAATATGTTAAGACATTGTTGAGATGGACGTGTGGAATGTGTAATTATGGGTTAAATTTCAGAAGAATCTTGATGAGACTATTTCGACTTCCCCATTATTAATTGCTTTTATGTAAGATTCGAGATTTCCCAGTTTTTACAATGTGTTTTCAGAAATGTTAGGTTATATGAACTCAAACCATGAATAACGCAAATAATACTTACCGCATTTTCTATTTTATCGTATGGTATTCTTAACACATTCATGGCATTCAGCATCGACTGCATCGCTGTCAGAATATTCTGATGTATGACTCGCTTATATTCCAGACGAGCCGCAGTTGAAAAGCCTCCGCCGTAATTGATGTGCATTTGTTTGAAGAAAGTGGATTTTCCAGCCTCGCCAGTGCCTGTAAAAAAGATTGAATAATTGGAAAAAGCAATCGACCGAGTAGTGAACCAAAATCAAATAGCTAGGAATAAAAATCAAAAATATATCCCACGTACATTTGACCACTACCAACATCTAGGCGTAGATCAGTCGTTGAACCTCAGTTTTCCGTCGAGGAAAAAGTAGCAGAAGTCCAGAACTTCGTATAAGGAGACCGCCTTTAAAAGTTGCGTGAGATAGCAAAGGCAGTAGGTATTTCAAAATAGTGCAAAATAGTGGAAATTGAGCATGAATTTGTCGACGCGATGGGTGTCGCGTTAGTTCAGTCCCGAAGAGCAAACGTGAGACCACTTCACAGATTTGATTGACGCTGTTTAAGCGCATTCCGAAGTGTGATATGTATATCGAATACCTGAAGTAGGATAACGAGACTCTATTATGCCGAATTATTGGCCACCTGTTTTCACGACCGAATTGGTGGAGCAAGGTTATGAATTGCTGTTTCAATTCAGTTCAAACGCCGACCAGAAATTTAAGTCGAAAGCGGATGTAACGTATGTATTATCGTTGACGCAGATGCTTATCGTTTGCAAGCATATAACGAACTCTCACGATATATTAAAAATTTTGGCACGATTATGTTTAAAATTACAAAGTGTTTCTTATTTTTAGCTCGATTTAAAAATATTTATCACTTTCTTTAAGTTTACGAGGGTTGTCTTTTATATATCAAGATTATGAAACAAAACAAATATTAATCATCTCAAATCGTTTTATTGTTTTTCAAAATATTCTCCATTAAGATCCTTACACTTGTGCGTCTGAAACAAGTGTCGAAGTACTTTTCTTTACTCTGATTGGGTTATCCCCAAAACATGCGTTCTGAACATATCAACCGCCCTCCGCTGGTGTCGAAAAACATTTATTTTTTTAAGTACGGGAATAAAAAGAAGTCCTTCGATGACAAGTCCGGACTATACGGTGGATGACTCATCAAATAGATGTTTTGAATGCTCAAAAACTGAATTGTTTAGCCGATCTTCGGCTGTCAGTTTTCCTGATTTCTTGAAAGACAACTGGCATAGAAATGGTTGTGAACGTGAACAAATTTCTTTTACAGTCAGAAGTTCATGCATATGGTAGTTGTCTCAATCTCACAATAGGTCACATGACGATTTTGCAATATCCAGTTTGCGGACAACATCAATGGTTTCGGGAACAACAACTTATTTTGGACGAACTTCACCAATTTCGTCTTGAAGTGCTTTACGACCTCGATTGGATTCACCATATCATCGATAAACACTGGTTCTTGACGGAGTTTCATAGCTTAAATTTAGTTCAGTTCATCGATGCACTGTTGTTCGGATAACTCACGTTGTAAAAAATAAACGCGAGAAAATGTTCGCGTTTTAATTCCACTACTCACCACAATGAATATTTTAAGTTACTGTAAGCAACACAAATAGTGCTCGTATGTCGGAACTTTCTGCGGATATATAACATCAAAAATGCCAAACTTTATGATAAAGTTGTGAGTTGCCAGATTGCAACACTAGTGTTGCCAAATCTCGAAATATAAAAGGCAACCCACGTAGAGTATAAACATTTGCCTCACATGTAGTAAGTAGGTAGTGAGCACAGTGTATAAAAATATGTTTCAACTCGCGGTACTCGGTATATTTCCTTTTATTTCTTTACAAACATATTTATTGTTATAAAATGTATATTTCTTTGAACTTTACATTATCGGTTATCATCCTAAATTTGACGACGCCGGAGTGATCACTGGAAGCTGGTATGCATGCATAAAGATGACGAAATCACTATCACAGATGCTTACTTCGGACCGGCCTCTCACTAACCAGTGGTGGATTCAGAGGGGGGGGGGAAACGGGGAAATGCGTGCTTTTATAGAGAAGAATGGGATGAAGAAACTATGTCACCCGCATTTATATGCGTGGTATTCTATTTAGTAGAATTTGATCCAACACCGTCTCCTATAATTCGACCTTATTCCAAAGTCTGGTTTTCATTAGATCACCCCATTGATAACACTTACATAGTTACTTACTACCGTACAGAGTTTCAGTACAACTACAACCATTTTTTAAATGTTTAATCTTTCTTTTAAATTACAATTTCAGAATTCCAGCAACACTATTTAATTTTTATGCATAAATGCCCGATTGTTTTTGTTTTTGTTAGAGTTCTTATCACCACGCTTGAATATTTTCCCGTATGAATCATATAAACAAAACATGTAGGTACATAGTAAGTACATATAAATGCATTTAAGATATGACCTTGGGCACACTCTTTTTTTCGTAATATTTGTATAGAGTTTTTTTCTTCATAAGAACTACACAATAAGCACGTTATGTACATTATAACATTTGGCAATTTCGCTTACCTAGCAAGAGTAACTTTCTAGCACTGTTCAACTCTATAAAGTATCTTTCTAATTCTTCATTAATTTTCCGTTCATTAAATTCCTCTTCTTCTTTTTCGCCTTGGCCACTATTCTCGGGCACTGAACCGCAAGAACAACACCTTCGAACCATATCCACACTGCTTCGGATCATTTCTAATTTTTTCTTAAAGTATTTTCTAAATTTTACACAAAAATTATTTAACTTTTTTCTTTGTTTGATTACAGTTAATTCGTTCTTAAGCGTAACATATCCATCGCGATACTAAAAGTGTGCAACTGAGTTCGAGCCGATGGATTCAGTTGAGGTTTACTCACACATTTGTTGAGAGGTTCTGTGAAATCTATTCGACGATATGTTTTGTAAAAAGAGAACACAGCAAAGTATAGAAAGGGTGATCCATTTCGAGGTTCCTTACCTTTTTTAAAAGAAAAAACACCGAACTTAAAATTTTATTAGCAATCGAAATAACATTCTTTGGAATTTATTTTTTGAAGATTATTTCTTTCAAATGTCTCAGATGGTTACTGCGTTGAGTCCAATAGTTGCGGCCGCCTTCTTGCTGAAACCAAGTGTCGGCGAAACCACGCAACCGTGATTCCACCGGCCCATAAACCGCACGAAACTCTTGTGTTTTCTCGATGAAATGGCAGCTCTTGAATCTGTTCAGTTTGCTCTTTCTCCCAAATGCAAAGCAATACTGAACAAAAACAACATGACAGCTTGACACGATTCACGTGTGATCCATCAAAAGAAGCTATTGAAAAATGTGCCTCTATTTGTATCACCCGTTATATTATATATATACATATATATATATATATATATATACGTAGGCAATGCGATATGTACATATCATATCCACCCGATGGCGCAAAACTTGCGTCGCATGTGGAAGCTGGTGTGTCCCTATAAAAGGGAAAAATCTCACAGGCCTCTCCTATAACGAACTTTTGTCTGATTCGCCGCCACCGTCGCGTCTAGCGAATTGGTCAAATTCCGGATTTGGTGTGATTTCTTGTTGATCGGAAAATTAAAAAACTGCCACTTTTGTAAAATTTAAATTTTGAATGATTTATACCATAAACGAAAGAAAACAATCTTAAGTTCATATCATAAAGCTTCATAGATTGTGTTTAAATGCCAAGATCAATCTGAAGTTTTGTTTTGTGAATAATTTATAAAATACCAATCGAATGTATGAATTATATAGGAACTGTCAGGGTTTGAGTGAAATTATCAAATCTCAGCTACTACTTTGATGTC
Source organism: Bactrocera correcta (assembly GCA_027475135.1). NCBI lineage: Eukaryota > Metazoa > Arthropoda > Insecta > Diptera > Tephritidae > Bactrocera > Bactrocera correcta. The sequence goes on from CM050326.1 coordinate 41,748,569, forward strand.
AAACGGACAAATAGTCAACCAGAATGATAGACGGACTTATGATTTTCTTTCTGAATATTTCTATATGGGATTGGATGATATTATCGCCTACTTCTGCATTATTCGATTAATTTGGACCAAAGTTAGTTGTAATAATATTTCATATTCATAAGAGTTACAAATATCTCCAAGTAAAATGCGGTTATGATCATTTAAGTGTACTTTCACGAACTTTATTTGGCTTGGGGGGAGAAAGGGGGCTTTAAATAGTATTTTCGGACAGCTGCTTAATATAAGCAACTAGCAAAAGGTTCATCCATCTTGTTTATGTATGGTTATCTACGATAAAATATTCTAAATGACTCAATTAAGGGGTTGTCCGAAGTTTCTATACAATGATGTTGTACATACAATTACAATCATGACAGCCAGGTGCATTATGTGGCAGTTCATTATCGGTTTTTAGTTATTGATCTTGATATTATTCGACAAAATTAAATACCAAGTATAATCAATATCTGAAAAGCACACCATATCACTACACATTTTTTGAAAAATATCGGCGGATGTGTTGTCTTCCGAGGGTTGTGTGTAAAAAATAGTTAATTGGCAAATAACTTTTTTCAGAGGAGCTCCTGGAGATCGTCAACGCGATCAGGAGAATCCAAAATTTATCAAAATGAATCGCCGATGATTTTAAAAATAACAAGAACTTTTATATTTGTTGGTACATTAATGTTGTAGCCTTCAAAATAGTTCCCATTCGATATTATGCACTTATGACAGCGCTTTTTCCATTCGTCGAAACATTTCTTAAAGTCGGTTCTTGGAATAGCCATGAGCTCTTTCACCGATTTTCAGCTATCTTGTAAAACGACGGACCTTTAGAGTCCTTTTTTATTTTTGGAAATAGGAAAAAGCCCAACGGAGCCATATCAGGCGAATATGAAGGCTGGGGCATCGTTGCGATATTGATTTTTAGCCAAAAATTCAGAAACAAATAACATAGTGTATGTAAGTACAGTGCCAAAAACATATGTTTTAGCTATGAAAACTTCTTTATAATTTTCCAGTTGACAATATTTTTTAACGACCAGCAGTAATTTATCATCAAGTATCGATCCCATCAACCTTATTACGTTTCTTCCATCAGCTTTAGATCTTGTTTGAACCGCTCTTTTTTCCCTTACAATCATTGTTTAATTTAAAATTTATCAAAATACGAGTACTATACAGATAGTTTCATTTGATACTCATATGTGCTCACAGATTCTATACAATTTTCAACACATTTTGCACAATTTTTTCATAATTTGGTGCTTTATTGTTGCTTAAAAAATTTTCCCTATCAACACGATTCACATTCCATTACACTCATTATTTTTATAAAATCTTGCATGACTTGTCGTATTTGAAGACCATTCAACTTTCATTCATTCCATCGTGCAACATTTCCTTAGTAAGCTTTTGAAATTAAGGGGTATTCTTTATCTTATAATGGCATGTCTGTATGTCAAAAATGGGTTGAATACTTCCCTTAGCCCCATATACTTAATTTGAAGATTTTCGAACTTCCGACGACTTTGTAGCGCATATATCGGCCGATATGTGAGTTATCCCAATGAAAATAAGAGAATGTGTTTTATTCATAACAGTTTATATTTGTGCCTAAAATAGAAATAGCTAAGTTTGAGCGAAAACTTGGCCTAGCCCCTATACGAGTATAACTAATATCAGGCTGACTTTACTCTATATGATTCGTTTTACACCTTAAAGTATTTCCCTGGCTTTGATTCTTGCAAGTTGCAAGAGTATAAAATGTATGGTTGCAACTTAGCCCTTCCTTACTTGTTGGAAGATTATATCTTTCAAATGTTGGCTGCGGCTAAATCTCAGATGGTCCACCCGTTGAATCCAATAGGAACTGGCGCCGTCTTGTTGAAATTAAATGTCCCCGAGATCACGAGCTTCAATTTCAGGCATCAGGTAGACGGTAATCACCATACTAAATCGTTGTTTTTGTGGATGAAATGATAGCTCTTGAGTCTCTTCAGATTGTTCCTTGTCCCAAAAGGGGCATTTTTCTTGTTTACGTACCCATTGAGGCAGAAATGAGCCTCAAGCTGTATTTTGTACGTTTTCAATTTACAATCTCGATGTAAAATGTGCCAAATCGTTCTATACATCAGTCCAAATTGCGGCGTTGAATCGACTATCCTATGGCTGCTGTATTTTCTTCACTGCGTGCTGGACGTGGTCCATTAGGTCGAATATTAACTAATAATGAATACTGGGGTATCAAGAAGGCTGATGGTGTTGTGAAAAGTACGCTTAGTAGGATTATGTTGACAATAAGCGCAGCAAAGCGCGCGAAACACATTATTTACAGAACGTGAATTCTCGTTATAAAGTTGAAAGTAGTTCAGGCGCAAGTCTGATATGATAAAATACAACGCGTGATGCATACAGAGGTACTTTTTTTTTTGATAGATTGGGCGTAAGTAGTGGCAAGTTGCCATGTTTCATTATGGAAAACTTACGCCTGAACTACGTTTATAAATATAATACTAATATATAGTATTTATTTTTTGTTTGTTTATTTATTTATTTTTTTACTTATATATTTTTATGCGAAAAAGAAATCATGAATATATTAAAATCACAAAAATGTCTGTCCATCTCAATGCACTTCAGATCAGATTATAATTTTTCAGATTTGATTGGAAAATGGTGTCCTTAACAGCTGTAAACACGATACGAATATTTTCAGTATCTAAAGTGAGCGGAATGAGAAAAGAAAATTTGATTAGAAAATAAGTTATATAAATTGGAGAATTTTAAGGAGGTCCGATTACGGATCAATCTAGAATAAAGATAAAAAATATTAAACTCTTTAGAAAGATGATTTCGATATTTTGTGTTTTTATTAGTTAAAAAAAATGTTTATATGGATCTCCTTAAATGTTTTATTACACACACACACACACACTAACAACTTTATATCTTCATATTCTTAAATATTTTATTTTTCGCACTTTCACGGTTATTAATTAATTACAAACTATTTAACAACATTGCCTACTTTAACAAATACGAAATTTACAGTAACCTAATGCCTCATTAGGTTAGGTTTGCTTAGTCTGATAGGCAGTGCGTCACGCATAAACCAGTTAAATCACCGTTAGTCAAAGTAAAAAAGAAGAGAAATCTTGAAAATGAAAAATTGGAGGCGAATATAACAACAAATACATAACAAAGCATCGGCAATAATAAATCATTACTTTATAACTCTATAAGAAACACTACAATAACATTAATTTTTCGGTGACGGTTTAAAATATTTGTTGTTGTTGGTTATGTTCGTTTGAAAAAATAGTTATAGTTTCTTTTTTTTTTGGATTTTCGAAAAACTTATTAATTTCTTTTTTTTTATATCTTTTAAAATTTAATCACTCGATCATCTTGTCATTGTCCTATGTTCAAAAAAAAATATAATGCATCAAACTTTTTGTTGTTGGATGTTCGAATTGTCGTTGTAAATATACTCGAAATAGCAGAAAATATGTTTGATGTTGTTGTTGTATATTTGAAAAATTAATAAATTGTTAGTCTTATCTTATTGTCTGTAAAAAGACTGTCTGTCTGTATATACGTGAACTGGACCCTTAGCTTTTATGATATCGGCCCTAGAATCACTGTGCCCGTAGAGGCTCACGTGAAATACCTGATTTTGTGGTTACAAATTTTTACATTCTCCAATGCAGTTTTATAAATTCTCAAATAAAGAAATTCGATTTCTTTGTCTTTTACTTTCCGAATATTATATCTAAGTTAGTGCTCTGTATAGCCTGGTCTAAATGCACTAAAAATTTTTAATACATGTATACTTACCCGTGGCGCATGTATAATGTGTATAAATTATACGGTCTTTATCCACCAATGCCTTAAACATTTGACGTATGAAATGTTTTGCACTGTCCGCATTTTGTTTGGGACCTGAAATGACAGTTTTTCGAAGAATTTATGAAATTTTCATCCAACATTTTTATGTATGATAATTTGACGTATGAAAATATAAAAATTCACAAAATAATTTTGGATGGCCGTAAAGCGAAGTTGTTCGAGATAGCTGAGGCTCTAAAGATAACAACTGAATTTATTGACTACCTTTAAAAAGGAAGGATCATCAACAGCGACTATTACTTAGGGTTATTGGTCCGTTCGAAGGACGAAATCGCCAAAAAGAAAGTGCTGTTTAACCAAGGCCAATGCATCGTGTCACAAGTCAGTGAAAACGATGGCAAAAATCCATGAATTGAGCTTCGAATTGCTTTCTCCCGCATCAACCATATGCTTCAGATCTGGCCCCTAGCGGTTACTTCCTGTTTTCAGATCTCAAAAGAATTTTCGTCGAATGAAGAGGCCGATTTTGAAATAAAGGACAAATAGTACTACAAAAATGGTATGGAAAAGTTGAAAGGTCATTATAACCAGCGTATCACCCTTGAAGGGAACTATGTTGAACAACACAAATAAGGAAGAGCTAAGTTCGAGTGAATTCCAACATTTATACTCCAGCAATGCCAGGGATGGTAATCCAAGTTATATATAAAACTCATACTTCTTCTTCTTTACTGGCGTAGACACCGCTTACGCGATTATAGCCGAGTCAACAACAGCGCGCCAGTCGTTTCTTCTCTTCGCTACGTGGCGCCAATTGGATATTCCAAGCGAGGCCAGGTCCTTCTCCACTTGGTCCTTCCAACGGAGTGGAGGTCTTCCTCTTCCTCTGCTTCCGGCGGCGGGTACTGCGTCGAATACTTTCAGAGCTTTAGTGTTTTCATCCATCCGGACAACATGACCTAGCCAGCGTAGCCGCTGTCTTTTAATGCGCTGAACTATGTCAATGTCGTCGTATATCTCGTGCAGCTCATCGTTCCATCGAATGCGATATTCGCCGTGGCCAACGCGCAAAGGACCATAAATCTTTCGCAGAACCTTTCTCTCGAAAACTCGCAACGTCGACTCATCCGTTGTTGACATCGTCCAAGCCTCTGCACCATATGGCAGGACGGGAATTATGAGTGACTTATAGAGTTTGGTTTTTGTTTGTCGAGAGAGGACTTTGCTTCTCAATTGCCTGCTTAGTCCGAAGTAGCACCTGTTGGCAAGAGTTATCCTGCGTTGGATTTCCAGGCTGACACTGTTGGTGGTGTTTACGCTGGTTCCAAGATAGACGAAATTATCTACAACTTCAAAGTTATGACTGTCAACAGTGACGTGAGTGCCAAGTCGCGAGTGCGATGACTGTTTGTTTGATGACAGGAGATATTTCGTCTTGCCCTCGTTCACTACCAAACCCATTTCTTTTGCTTCCTTGTCCAGTCTGGAGAAAGCAGAACTAACGGCGCGGGTGTTGACTCATACACTGAGCGACATATTCAACAAAAGGTGTAGTATGTATATGGGAGCTGGCTATAGTATAGTATGGACCCTATTTTATTTGTTTTTGCCAATACTGTATGATATTAACATGCCACCTATTAATAAATTATACCCTGTTATTTATTAAGGTATCTAATATACCATCACCAATCATATGATAATTTTTAGGTCATACATACTGTACAACTAACGGGTGATTTTTTAAGAGCTTGATAACTTTTTTAAAAAAAAAAACGCATAAAATTTGCAAAATCTCATCGGTTCTTTATTTGAAACGTTAGATTGGTTCATGACATTTACTTTTTGAAGATAATTTCATTTAAATGTTGACCGCGGCTGCGTCTTAGGTGGTCCATTCGGAAAGTCCAATTTTGGGCAACTTTTTCGAGCATTTCGGCCGGAATAGCCCGAATTTCTTCGGAAATGTTGTCTTCCAAAGCTGGAATAGTTGCTGGCTTATTTCTGTAGACTTTAGACTTGACGTAGCCCCACAAAAAATAGTCTAAAGGCGTTAAATCGCATGATCTTGGTGGCCAACTTACGGGTCCATTTCTTGAGATGAATTGTTGTCCGAAGTTTTCCCTCAAAATGGCCATAGAATCGCGAGCTGTGTGGCATGTAGCGCCATCTTGTTGAAACCACATGTCAACCAAGTTCAGTTCTTCCATTTTTGGCAACAAAAAGTTTGTTAGCATCGAACGATAGCGATCGCCATTCACCGTAACGTTGCGTCCAACAGCATCTTTGAAAAAATACGGTCCAATGATTCCACCAGCGTACAAACCACACCAAACAGTGCATTTTTCGGGATGCATGGGCAGTTCTTGAACGGCTTCTGGTTGCTCTTCACCCCAAATGCGGCAATTTTGCTTATTTACGTAGCCATTCAACCAGAAATGAGCCTCATCGCTCATCGGACACGAACGCGAAACACATTTCGAACCGAACACTGATTTTGGTAATAAAATTCAATGATTTGCAAGCGTTGCTCGTTAGTAAGTCTATTCATGATGAAATGTCAAAGCATACTGAGCATCTTTCTCTTTGACACCATGTCTGACATCCCACGTGATCTGTCAAATACTACTGCATGAAAATCCTAACCTCAAAAAAATCACCCTTTATTAGATGAAAAAACTGTTATAATCTGTAGCAGCATGTTCCAAGAGTATAAAAAACGATATTTACGTTACCTGTTTTACCTGTTACGAGATATTGTAATTGAAATACGATTTCGTTTAATTTTGAACCGAGTATATCCTAGCTGTTATTAGCTATTCCTTGTCAGAGGAATGTTGCGTACTTTAGGAGATGATGAATTGAGACGGTATTCGGTACTATAAAGAAGGTTTTATTTTCCGTATTAGAGACGATTCATTTGATTCCAATTTCGGCAGGACTTAAAATGATTGCTCTCGGAGACATTCCCTCTCAAATCTTCAACACCCAGTCGGACCATATCAAATATTATATAATAATATAGTTATATGATCTAGCCATTTGTTCACGTTATATATGTATGTACATATATGTTGATTCTGCGACTAGAATATGTATGTATATTAATACAACATTTAGTCGGCAAATGCCACTATGATTAGTATGGCTTGTGGAATCACTTCCTTTGGGTTATGCAAATCCTACTTATACTTCAAACAATATAATCCTTTTTAGACTACATTTCTGCTACTGTGGGCAAAAAATAGTAAGACTTTTTAATTAAAATTTTGAGTGAAAACCCAGGAAACATTTTTTTAGTATGTAGCAATGATAATAATTAATAGACAAAATCGAGTTGATCATACTCCTACCCCCATATAAATACTATGTACATACATACGTTGACGACGAACTACGCCCAAGATGGCCATCAACATCTAATGATAATCAACACGTCAATGAAATAAAAAACCAGTGCTTGACGACGATTCACAATTAAAGATCTTATTGGCATCGTTGGAATATCGAAAGGACTAGTGAAAACAATTTTAAAAAATTGTGAAAAAAGTGAAAGCGCGATTGGTTCCAAAATCACAAATTTTTTCAAACAGCGTCGGATTAACGTCAGTGAAAGATTGCTTCCTGACTACCAGGCTGTCATGAAACGTACAATTACGGGCAATGAGTCTTGGATATGCTTGCTTATGATCCGGAAACAAACGATCAATCGGCCGAATATCGTAGGAAAGGTGAGCCGAAGCCGAAAAAACCACGTCAAAGCAAATCAAAAATGAATATTATATTCACAGTTTCCTTTGAATATCGAGATGTGGTGCACACCAAATTCCTTCCGACCGACCAAATTGTCAACAAGGAATACTATTTGAATATTGTGCATCACTTGCTTGCAGCTGCTTGTAAAAAGAGAACGGAATTATAGGTCGGCAACTCTAGGTTTTTGCGCCACGATAATGAACCATCGCATACTTCATTGATTTTTTGTGAGTTCTTCGGCAAATTTTCAACCAATATCAAGCAGAACCAACGTACGAGTATTCGCCTGATTTAGCTCTATGTGACTTCTGGCAAATTCAAACGGAAACTGACTTAACCACTGTTTCGAAGAAGGGTCCAAGGGGGGTTACTTTGTTGGGGACGACATAGATTTTAAAAAATAGGTTAAGAATTTTAAAAATATTAAAAATTCTTACCATTTTTTCATAGTATTGTAGTATAAACAAAAGATTCCAAAGAGATGCATACCTTCATACTCCGGATAGTAGTCCACTAAGTGTGAGGTCATTATTTTCTCTTCCAGTAAATCTTGTTTATTTAAAAATAGAATAATCGAAGATTTACGAAAATAGCTCGTTGATAAAATTATACGAAATAGACACTTGGATTCCTCCATGCGGCTCTGTAAAACAAACCAAAACAGTTATTCCGTTACCTATTGATAGAAAACCACTTCTTAAGAATATTGGTATTCACAGGTAATGTGAGGGGAAATATAATCAATTTTATATTTATTTTGAAATATTATTCCTATAAATAATCGAATCATCAGCAGTCCAGCTGTACGTAGATAGTCTTAACAATACAGCAACCATGTCTGAGCACAAAGGGTTAAAAGGAAATGATTTGGCGAACAAGCTCAGGACCGAAAATAGTTTTTGTAGTGGTTTCACATACTAACAAGAAAGAGCTTCGGTAGAAGGAAAGAATGAGAATGAACAGTACTGACTTTTAGTCAAAAGCGAGTTTTCCTGATTGTAACCCAGAAAAGCGAAGGGGTGGGTGGGACAAGATAATGTTAGTGAGGCCATTAGAAGTGTATATATTGTTTAACCTAAGAAATTCTCCTATTGACTACCGTGGTTTTTGGTGATGGGCATCCTAAACATATTTCTATTGTTTTTCCAGTTTTCACCGCTTCCCGATGTAATGGTATTTATTTAATTCTAAAATTGTCTCAGTCCTAGTGGGTGCTAAATTGATAGGTTTCTTACTTCAAGTAAAATAATTCAAAACTTGCGTTTCACTTACCAAACCTTCGGCCTCGCTTAAAGTCTGATCGTATTCTGAGAGCGATGTTAGAAATATGACAGCTGTCACATCATCGAAACACTGCAACCATTTTCGTCGTTCAGATCGTTGTCCACCGACATCTATTACTCTGCAAAGAGAAGTAGTAGAGTAGAGAGTTATGATAAGTTTCTTATACATATACTTTAGACAATCGGAAAGGTATCACATTTACCGAAGTAACTGCCGTTTTTTACTGTTACGTTTCGATTTGTTTTGCTGTGTATCGAAAACGTGCTCCACTATTTCAGTCGTAACAACGCGTGCACGCAATATATGATCATTTTTGGGTACATAATCGGGCCGTGTGACACGATCCAACATGTCAAGGAAACTGTGTTAAGGTATATATATTAAATTAGTGGATCAAAATGCATTTTTAGGATATATTTTTAAAGAGTAAACCCACTATTTCGCCGAATCAATTAACTGATATTCCCTTCTTCTTCCATAGCATTGTTGTACCCCCGTATCGGCCCACAGACATTTTATGGCTGACAAAGTAATCTCGTCCAATTCTGTTACGGCTTCAACATTGGCGATCAAAATGCTATTTGCCATCAGCTGTTGGGAGGGAAAAAATCAATAGGAAAATCATTAAAAGGAGTACAATTTGTGTAAATATTTATGTATATATATTTGATTTTGGAAATTGAGAACTTCTATGCGTGAATAAAATCTTTTTGAGTTGTCCGGATATTGGAATGTTTGTTTTATGCGGCAATTCTCTCTTTTACTAGACAACGTTCATTTAAGCAAAGGCGAAATCTGAAGCCTAAGTCAGTCAGACAAGGAGAATCGGAGAATGCGAATTCTTCATATATAAAACCTTCGAACTTTCATAACCAACCACGGCGAGTGGTATAATACAAAAAATATATACAAAATCACCGACTTAACATTGAGTACACGTCTCCATTCTTTTAAACGTGCGTACGCTCCGGGGTCCTAACATCGACTTTAACCACTATCTTGTTGTAGCCAAGATACGCACCCGCCTCTGTGCAGCAAAAAGCAAACAAAAACAACCACAATGAAGGTTGGACGTCGAGAAGCTGCAATGACAACAGCACTCATCAGCAACTCAGTATAAGGGAACTGTGGGATGGCATTTCAATCTCTTTACGGATAGCTACAAACTAAAACATTGGTTTTCGAAAAAGGCAAAAGAACAGCTGGTATGACGAGGAGTGCCGTGTCGCAACGGAGAGACTGCCTCGCAACGTTACAATCGACCACAATACGCGCGGGATGGGATAGATACCGAGAGTTGAAGAGGGAAGCGAAAGGGGTTTCAAGGCCGATGGCGAACCCGATTCCCCAATCGATGACGATGAAACCGACGTTCCAGTGCCCGATCATGAAGAGTTCGAATAGCGATTACTCGTCTGAAAGACCACAAAGCGGTAAGGACCGTCTCAGTGCGGCTTTAGATCTGGAAAATCAACAACTGACCAGATATTCGCCATGCGCCAAATCTTGGGAAAGACCCGTGAAAAGAGAATCGACATGCACCACATCTTAGTACAGTACGAAAAGGAGCTGCCTTTATGCCGCGATGTCCGAAGAGGGAGACCTCCACTCCGTTGGAAAGATCAGGTAGAGAAGAATCTGGCTTTGCTTGGAATCCCCAGTTGGCATCAAGCTGCGAATATTCGAAATCTTGAAAAGGATCAAAATTTACACTTTTAAGGTACGAAAAAATATTTTCGACATGAAAAGGCTTCTTACGGAATCTCATTACTCGTTCGTATAATGCATCACCGAACATTAACGAAATATGTAATAATGGGTTAAATTTCAGAAGAATCCTGATGAGCGATTTCGAAATGGTATTTTTATATCGACTTCCCCATTACTAATTATTTTTATGGAAGTTATGAGATTTTTCAGTTTTTAAAGTGTGTTTTCCAAAAAGTTAGGTTATATGGACTCAAACCATGAATAACGTAAATTATGCTTACCGCATTTTCTATTTTATCGTATGGTATTCTCAACACATTCATGGCATTCAGTATCGACTGCATCGCTGTCAGAATATTCTGATGTATGACTCGCTTATATTCCAGACGAGCGGCAGTTGAAAAGCCTCCGCCGTAATTGATGTGCATTTGTTTGAAGAAAGTGGATTTTCCAGCCTCGCCAGTGCCTATAAAAAAAGATAGAATAATTTTAGAAAAGCAAAGGAGTGAGTAGTGAACCAAAATCAAATAGCTAGAAATAAAAATCAAAATGAAATGCCGCGTACATTTGACGACCGCCAACATCTAGATCAATGGTTGAACGTCCGTTTTTGATGAGCAACTGCGCTGAATAACCTAGGATAACTTAGCAGAAGACCATTTATTTGTATTAGGAGATCGCCGTTTAGATTAGTGTGATAGCTAAGACAGTAGGCATTTCAAAATAGTTCGTCGTATTTTCCACTCGTGTTAATTTTACTAATTTCTATTTCCTAAGTGAAAGTTCAATCGCTGGGCAGTAATTTGAGTCAAATGCGGATGTTACGGATATCGTCCAGAAAATTTTTAAGATTTGTCACCCGTCAGACTAATCTCAAAAAAACTAAAGTTCATCGTTTGCAAGCACATATTAAGCAATCACGTCTCGATATGTTTAGCCGATCTTTGAGAGCTCGCATTGGCACAATGAAGAATGATCTGCGGCTGCAAGTTTTCCTGATTTCTTGAAAGACAACTGCCAAACAAGTGGTTGCGAACGTGAACAAATTTCTTTCACAGTCAAAAGTTCATGCAATATTAAATGTATGCTAATCCCACTAATGCCCATAGTTGTCTAAATCTCACGATAGATCACATGACGATTTTGCAATATTAGTTGGTGCACGACATAAATAGATCAACACGAAATTCATCTTGGAGTGATCTACAACCTTGATTGGATTTACCATATCATCGATAAACACTGGTCCTTGACGAAGTTTCATAGCTAAAAGTTTAGTTAAGTTTATCGGTGCACTGTTGCTGAGATAACCCACGTCGAAAGTTGTAAAAAATATAAACGCGAGAAATTGTTTGCGATTTAATGCCATTTTTGACCGAGATGAATATTTTAAGTTACTGTAAACAACACAAATAGCGCTCGTATGTCAAAATGTTCTGCGTGTTATAGATGCCAAAACTTTACGATAAGGTTGTGAGTTGCCAGATTGTAACATTACTGTTGCCATGTTCTGAAATATAAAAGGCAACCCACGTAAAGTATAAACATTTGTCTCACATGTATTAGGTAGGTAGTGAGTATAGCGTATAAAAATACGTTTATGTTCACGGAAATCGGATTACGTATGGTGTAAAATTGTGGTCTTTGTTTCATTTGTTTTGAACTTTACATTATCGGATCGCTGGAAGCTGGTCACGATGACGAAATCACTTTCACAGATGCTTACTGCGGACCGGCCCCTTACAAGCTGACCTTTTCACGAACTCTTTCAGCGATTAATGCCGTAGGAATGTAGCGACCACCATTCACAAAACAAGAACTCGATATTTGCACAGTATGGACACGGTAGCGGGCCAAACTTTTACTTATTTAAGCTTAACCCTTTGGCATAGAAAAGTTTTCTTGTATATCCCTTGGCTTTTTTCACTCAATCCTGCTCATCTAATACCCTCTCTTATAATTCGACCATATTGCAAGGGCTTCTTTTCATTAGATGACCCCGTTACAAATACAACTTCAACCATTTTTAAAGGTTTAATCTATGTTTTGATTTTCATTTTTTTAATTACAATTTCAGAATTCCAGCAACACTACTTTTTTTGTATGCCTAAATTCCCGATTGTTTTTTTGGTTTAGTGCTTATCACATTCAATCGTGGTTTCCCGCATGAATCATATAAACAATATGCATAGTAAGTACTTATACATAAATATATAGTACACGCATTTAACATGTGACCTTGAGCACATACGTTTTTCGTTATATTTTTATAAATTTTTTCTTCATAAGAACTACGCATTTGACAATTTTGCTTACCTAGCAAGAGTAACTTTTTAGCATTGTTCAATTCTACATAGTGTCTTTCTAACTCCTCATTAATTTTCTGTTCATTAAAGTCTTCTACTTGGCCAGTATTGTCGGACCACGAACCGCAAGAACAACACCTTCGTACCATTTCCACACTGTTTCGGATCATTTTTATTTATTTTTTTTTTTTATATTTTCTAAGTTTTACACAAAAATTATTTAACTTATTATTATTTTTTTTTTTTTTGTTTAATTATAGTTAATTCGTTCTTGATCGTAACATATCCATCGCAATACTGAAATCGTGCGAAAAAGTCGAATGAGCCGATGGTTTCAGTTGAGGTTTACTCACAAATTTGTTGAGAGTTTCTGTGAAATCTGTTCGATGATTTGCGTGGATGAAGAGAACACAGCAAAGTATAGAAAGGGTGATCCATTTCGAGGTTCCCTACTTTTGTCTTTTTAAGAAAAAACACCGAAACTTCAAATTTAATTGGGACTGTTTATTATCAATCGAAAGAACATTCTTTCGCCTTTTTTTTTGAAGATTATATCTTTTAAATGTTGGCTCAGATGGTCCATCAGTTGGGCCCAATGACGCATTTTGTTAAAACCAAATGTCGCCGAGATCACGAGTTTCAATTTCAGACATCAAATAGTCTGTTATCATGTGGTGATAACAATCGCCATTGTTGGTTACACTTTCACCGGAATCATTTTTGAAGAAATATGAATCGATGATTACACCGGTCCACAAACCATACTAAACCGTTGTTTTTTCTGGATGAAATGACTGCTCTTGAATCTCTTCAGGTTGCTCTTCGTCCCAACTGCGACAGTTTTGCTTCTTTACATACCCTTTGAGCCAGAAACGGGTCTTATGGCTGAACAAAATTTGACTCGAAAACATCGAATGGAGCTTTTGAAGAGCTCATAGCGCGAAGCTATGTCGCTTGGGAAGGTCGTTTGGCTACAGTTCTTGCACAAATTGTATTTTGTAAGCTTTCAATTTAAGATCTCGATGCAAAATGTGAAAAAGTCGTTCCATACTTCAGCCCTAGTTACTACGAGCGGCGTCGAATCGACTCTCCGCAGTCTTCGTGTACACTCTCAGCTACGGCTGCCATATGTTCTTCACTGTGTGCTGAACGTGGTCTATTCGGTCGTATATTATCCAATATTGAAAGTTGGATCTCAAGATGGGTGATGGTGTCGCAAATGGTACGCTCAGTAGACCGATTATGTTGACCATAAGTTGAGCGAAGCGCGCGCAACATACATATTTTTTACAGAACGTAAATTTTGGTCATAAAGTTTAACGATTTGTAAGCGTCGTTCAGACGTCTTCCATTCATAAATGCTAAACAATAGTGAACAAAAATAAAATTATCTGTGATCTGTCAAAAAAAATGCTATTGAAAAAAGTACCTATACTTATATCAGAGAACGTATATCATAAGGAAGGTATATCATGGAGAAGATACGTTCTCTGCTTGGATCACACATTATAAATACGAAACTGAAGAAGCTCAGCAATTAACTTTTAACGAAACTTGCTGTTGTTGTAGCGGTAAAAAAAAAGACGCAACTTAAGTAATTTCGAAAAATGATGTCGAGTTGACAGTCCTGAGGCGGATAAAAATCCGGGTCCGTTCCGGTTACTTAGACCCGACTGTCGTGAGAACGGACCCTCGAACTTGCTCCCAACGTCTGCTGCAAAAACTCACCTTACAATCTTCATCCAATTTACTGCACAATCAATGAAACGAACATATTTTTAAGTTATTCATATTATTTTTATAATATTAAGTGTACATAGATAATTTTCTTTAATTATCTAATACAAGTTTTTTCAACATTTCTGTTTACTCAATTTGTATTTGCTTTACTTATTCGAAATTTACTGCGTTGCTACAGTTTTTCTTTTTCTTTTTCATTTTTATTTATTTATTTTTACGCCTTTTAATGTTATTTCAATTATCAATTCCCAAGGGTAAAAAATATACATAGGTATTGTTAAAGAATACATAGTTGCTAGTGACGTTATTAACTATACTTTATTTTATTTTTAATTTTATAATTTTTTATTTGGTAATTTCGCGTTTTTTAAATTATTTTTGTTTTGTTTTCCTCTTCTTTTTTTTTAATTTTGTTTGCATAGCATCAATTATGCTCAAGTTTGCTTAATACCGCAACTAATTTTATTGTATTAAAATGCTACGTTTCAAAGTTATAATTAAAAAAAAAATTAAATAAAATAAAAAATTTTAAAATTTCTGAAAAATGAGTAAAAAAAATTAATAAAAACGTTGTTTTTATACACATTACTTTGGTAAAGCAATTTCCCCACTTTTTTCTTATTTATTTATTTCATTTTATTTTCTTCTATATTTATATTAATTTGTATGTATTTATGTATATGCACTTATGTAAGTAATATTCTTGTGATTATAAAAAAGCACTGCTATCATTTGAAATTACAATTACAATTATGATTACCGAACGAGTGCAAGCATTACCGCCCGATTTGGTGAATCCACAAGCATTTAATGCATTTACTCGGCGTTTCAACGATTCAACTAATCGTTGCGCGTGCACACGACGGTCGGTCGGTCGCACGTCTGTAAATCACGCACTTTTATGTACTTGTTTTGCGGTGGTGTTTGCTCCCTAACCGTTATGGTTGGAGATGATTTAAAATTCACCGTTGTTCCATAACGAGTTGAAGCTTTACAAATTTCCTCTCAATTTTCAGTTTCAATTTATTTTATATCGTATATTCCAAGCCTCTTTGCATAAGAATGCTTCCATGAGCACTGAAATACTTGTGCTTCCTTATTTACCATACCATTCTTCTTACAATAGTTTACTGTTATATTAATTTTATTTATGAATAAATTTTTGATTTTTCCTTTCTTTTAAATATAATAGATTTGTATGCTTGAAATTATTATTTTTTATAATTTTGTTTTATTTTTCTTTTTTACTTGATTCAAGCCTGAGCCGATTTGCGCGGAATCAGCTCGTCTTAAATATAAATATTATCGGTGTTTTTGTGTGTGCGTGTATCTATATTATTACTTATGTATGTAAACAAATTAGCTTGGCTTCTATTTAATAGTTATTTTTATTATATAAAAGAAAAGGTTATACATAATTATGTATGTATATAATATCCTATTGTGTTGCTTCAATGCGGCTTCTTTAAGTCGCCAGATTTTTGGTATCGAAGTGGCTGACGAAACGCCTCAATAGTGGCTCATTGGTAAAGCGTTCGTGCAGCGCGAAAGTAACGTGGAATATCTCGAGAAATTTCATTGAAAAAATGTTAGATAACTAACGATTGGAAATTTGGGGAATGGGTGTGGGTAAACGTACTTAAATACCGCAAAGATTAATTTTTATAACTCAGTAAAGACCGACACTACAACAGTTTAGCTCACAAATATGTAGACAAGCAATCTGACTAAAATTTACACTATTTCGATATATGTATATTTGTAGAAAAAATCGGCGCTTTAGTTAAGAAAATTGAAATTGTGTTGCAATACTTCCAAGGCCGTTATTATATCTTTATCGATCTGAGTTACTTTAGATCGATACCACAACAATTACCGATTACTATAACCGAAAAATTTGTTCTATAAATTATACATAAATCGATTAGCATGACCGATAAATTCTATCGATAAATTATGAATCGATTAGTAAGGCCGATAAATTATAAATCGATTAGCACGACCGATAAATTTTATCGATAAATTATGAATCGATTAGTAAGGCCGATAAATTTCACTGATAAATTTTAAATCGATTAGCATGACCGATAAATTTTATCTCAACTTTATAAATCAATTTGTATGACCGATAAATTTTATCGATAAATTATAAATCGATTGTCATGACCGATAAATTATAAATAGATTAGCGTGACCGATATATTTTATCTATACTTTATACATAAATCGATCGATAAAAAGAAACTATTGTAAATTTTAGTTTTATAATTTTTTAAACAATAATCAGAAATGCAAGAGTTTTTAGAAAATTCTTTCAGTATTTACAATGTAGTGCAGACATTTAAACAGTTATTAAATGAAGCTTATCTGAAACCGATCTATTTTCTTAATTAGACTAAAATTGATTTCTCGTACTGCTAAATGTTGGTTATAAAGATTGTTTTTTAGATTCTTGCAAAATCAAGTGTGAAAACTGATTTTTCCATTCTGGTATTAATTATTACACAATAAAATGCTAAAATTGCATTACATTAATTTAAAAAAGGAACGTATTGCAACGCAAAATTTGATTTTTGAAATTAATCGGTATCGATACTTTTAGTAAAAATCGACTTTTAAAATTAATCGTTATCGATATTCTTAGTAAAAATCGACTTTTAAAATTAATCGTTATTTTCAATAAAAATCAATTTTTAAAATTAATTGTTATCGATATTTTTAATAAAAAATTCGATTTTTATCGATATTTGCTGTAACAATTTCGATTTTGTAAATTAGTCGTTTTCGATATTTTCAATTAAAATCGATTTTATCGATATTTTCAATAACAATTTCGATTTTTCAAAACAATGAGCTCAAACATATTACTGAGAAATACTAAAAAAAATATATATGTATATAAATATTTTTGACAAAAAAACATCAAAAAAAGGAACTCATGCTTATTAACAGGAAAAAAAATTTTTTAATTTTTTACTTTTAACCAAATAAAAAATAAATTAATTTACTTTTTTTATAAATCATCCGTTAGATGTAAAAATGTAAAAAAACCTTATTGTTTTACATTAGGGTATACCTTCGCTAAAACTATCACACCGACTTTTCGAATGCAATTCCTAGATTTCAACATAGCAGTTTCACTACATCACGCTTACCCCACATTTTCCAATCGTCTTTAAATTTGTTATCCAATTTTAAATTGTTTTCGGCGACGTAAAAAAGGCATTTCTTAAATATAAATTTCCGTGCTTTCTTTGTGTTCTTTTTTTTTTGTTTATAAAATTATAAATTTATGTTTTCTTTTATAAAAATACAAAATGCATTTATGTACGTCTTAGAACTCTTCTAATAGGCAATAAAAGTAAACAATTCTCATACCAAACAACTTTTGTGGTATGCAATAAAAAATTAAGTTTTTTTTTACACAGTTATCTCGCCAATACATTTTCTTTTATTTATATACTGCAAAAATAGTAATTTTCACGCGAAACCAAGACTACTACATACATAAATATCTGTGTGACTTCATTTGATTAACACTTAAAGTGCTTAATTTAGTTATATTTCGTGTGAAGAGTACCGTTAAAGAGGCACAAAGCACCAACACCGTTAGTGGGCTGTGTTCTGTGCATCTTTTTTTCGAAAATAGATTTGAAAGTGTAGTCTTGGAAATTGGAAGAGAGACCTTTCTGCTTAAAGAGCTGTCTTACAATTGCCGTTGACTTAAAAATTGATTTTTTTATATAAAATATTTGTTATTATTGATACAAAAAATTTAGTTTTGATGAAAAAAATTTGTTTTTGAAAAAAACAATTATTTTTATTATTATTTTATTTTTTGACTAAAAATTATTGTTCTTTATTATTTAAAAAAAATATATGAATTTTATTGATAAAGAAAATACTATTTTTGTTAAACTTTTTTTGATAAATTTTTTTTAATAAAATATTATTTTGATAAAAAAAATGATTTTTGATGAGAAAATTATTATTTTTGATTAATAAAAATAAGTTTTGATAAAAACATATTATTACTGATAAGAAAATTTATTATTTTTCATAAGAAAATTATTATTTTGATGAAAAAATATTTCGTTTAAAAAAAAATTACTATTTTTCATGAAAAATATATTATTTTGATGAAAAAAATATTTTTGATTAATCGATAAAAATTTAAAAAAAAAATTTTGGATTAATGGATAAAAAAATATATTTATATATGTTTTGATAAAAAAAAATATTATTTAGATAAAAAAAAAGAAAAATATAATTTCGATGGAAAAAAATATTTTTTGATAAAAATATTATTTTTAATTTACTGATAAAAAATCAATTTTTTTAACAAAAAAATTATAATTTTTATTATTATTTTAATTGTATTTCATTGCATGTGAATATATGTATGTATGGTATGAGTAAGGTTTGTATGTATGTATATAATTATTTATATATTTTCGCTATGAATGCTTGTCCAATGGCTATATCAGTGGCATAAATCGAAGTAGCTGTACATTTATGTTTGATTTTTTGCAATATTTACTTTTGTCTGCACTTATTTAATTTTTTGTGAATTTTATATCGAATTTGCTTTATATTTTGTTTGTGCTTTTTGTTGCAATTTTATATGTACGCAGGCATACATATAATTACTTAATATTTGGTCTAATGTTGTTTACGTTAAAAGAAAAATAAAATGACGTATATTACATACATAGTATATGTATGTATTATAACGGGCGTGGATCGTCAGAGTTGATTTTTCACGTTTAATTTTGCCGAAAAAATTTTTTTTTTGAAAACTGCAAAAATATTGCATAACTATTTTTCGATCGTTTTATATTTAAAAATAGGTCTATTAGAGAAATACATATTATACACTGAAAGGCAAGGCCAAGTTGTATGGAATTCGTTTATATTTTTATTTTTAATATGCAGTATATATTTATGCTACTGAAGTTATAAATACGTGTACATATATAATGCCCGCTATGTTAGTAAAATCTGAGATCTTATACAACTCTTGGGGTTTTCATGAATTATAAAAATCAGAAGCCAAACTCGCTTAGAAAAGGCTTTAGGAACGAATGACACTGAAATTCAATGCATTTAGTAAAAATAAACTTGTAAAGCGATTAGTGCACTTCAAATATACTATATTTGCTATGAGAATGACTAAATAAAGCGCGTTTACCGTTATTTTTTGTAATTTATTGAAATAATGGCCCAGAGGGCAGCAACACTTGTTTCTATAACAACAAAATCGGTTGATTTCAAAATTCAGATTGTGAAATTCTCGCTTCAGCAGTTGCAGCGTTATCAAATTTGACAAAAACAAAATAGCCGGAGCAAAGAAATGTTTTTTTTTTTGAATATATGACGCATAATTTCTAGTAAATAATACATTATATATATTGAAAAATATGTTTGTACTGAAGTAACATGCTCACGTGACGATAATTTAAGCTTAAAATGCAAAATGTTTGTTGTAAATTGATAATCAAATTTGTGGCTGTGCATATTTTTATATTTCTTTTATAAATATGTATATAATAATTAAAGTATACACTGTATATATGTATGTACGTATGCATACACGTGTTGTAAAAAATAATATATATATAAAAAACAAAAAAAAAAAACAATGAAATAAATACAAAAAATAAAATAAAACTAAATTAAATAAAACAAACTAAAAATGAAAAAATAATTAAAATTAAATATAATTATGTATGTAAATAAAAGATAGAAAAATACAAATTTAATGCAAATATGATGTATTTGCAAAAAAATAATATAAAATAATTTAAAACAAAAGTTTGCATTAAAAAATTTAAAAACTAAAACAAGAAATAAAAAAATAAAAGTTTAATGCAAGAAAATATTAATATAAAAAATAAAATACAGTTAATAAGAAATAAAATAAAAAAAAAACTAAAATAAAACAATAATAAATTTAAAAATATAAAAACTGGAAATAAAAATAAAATAATAAAAGTTTAATGCAAGAAAATATTAAAATAAAAAATAAAATACAGTTAAATATTAAATATTTAATTAATAATAAAATACAAAAACTAAAATAAAACAAAAATAAATTTAAAAATATAAAAACTAAAAATTAAAATAATAAAATTAAAAAATAAAAGTTTAATGCAAATATGTATGTACATATGTATGCGCGAAATTATTAAAATTAAAAAATAAAATAATTAAAAAAATATGAAAACTAAAAACCTACAAATAAAAAAATTAAAAACTAATAGTTTGATGGAAATATGTATGTATGCATGAAGAAATATTAAATAAAAAAAATATTAAAATTAAAAAATAAAATACAAAAACCCAAAAAATGGAAATAAAAATAAATAAAAAATAATAATTTTATGCAAATACGTATAGGTATACATATGCGAAAAAAATACTGAAATAAAAAAAATAAAATTAAAACAATATAAAATATAAAAACTACAAATAAAAAATAGAAAATTTGAATGCAAATATGCATATATTTATGCACGAAAAAAATTAAAATTAAAAAACATATAAAAACTAAAAACCTAAAAATAAAAATTTAAACCAAATATGTGTGTATGTATGTATGCGCATGTACAAAGGCATCAATGTCTGTATGTTTGTATATATGTATGCACATAGCTATGAAAAAACAAATGTACGTACATACATAATTTAATTTGCTTTACGCTCATTTTCATTTGGACGGAAACGTAAAAATTAAAGAAAACTTAAAAAATATAAATAGATTTCGAATCGTGTACAATAAAACGGTAATTTTCTAAAATAAGACCACTATGTTGTTCATTGTTCATCATTAATCAACCAACAACAACTACGATGACGGTTTTAATACTTTAAGCTTTTTAAAAGCTAATTAATGCATTCTCTATTATAATTCATTTATATAAATTTATTCAGTTAAAGCTTTGTTGTTTTTTTTTTACATTTCTTATCGACGAATTCACTCTCACGTACATAGGTTACATTATATTATATGTGTATGTATGTATACGAGTGGGAGTATGCAGCGTGATGAATTCGAAATCATCACGAGTGTACCAAGTGACTGCAATGCTCACGTGTGTGTGTGTGTGATTTATTTGTGTATATGTATGATCCTGCGTATGTATATGTATTTATGTGCGTATGTAAGTAAATTTACGTAAAAGTTAATGTATAATAATTTCTTTTGTTTGTCGGTTTTATTTTTTTGGTAAGAAACCTTTAAAATTGCTTCTAAATGAATGCAAATAAAATATTTTTTTTTTAATAAAATTAACGGTGGCTTAATTTTATCGCACTAACATATTTATTTTCTGTTGCAGCATACAATTTTTAGTAAAAATAAAAATTTTCAGTATAAATTGTTTGCTTAAGTGGTGTATAAATGCTGTAAATAATGTCGCTAGTGCACCATATACCTCCGAGTGGTGCAAAAGATAACGTCAAAAACATAATAAAAAAGAGATGTGTATTAAAATAGGTGAAAAGTTGTTTTTTTTTGTCAGTTGATGTCTTCAGTTACAGCTTCAGAAGTTAGTTGTTACTACACCACAGTTGCTATTGTTGTAGCAGAAAACTGCCGAGTTGACAGTCCTTGGCCGGATAAAAATTCGGCATCGTTCTGGTTACGTAGACCCGACTGCCGTGGGAACGGATTACACCACAGTCGCTTTCTCGGCTTGTCTCATCCTTTTTTACTTTTTAACGCAGCGCTGCCTTTATTTTTCGACACTCCACTCGAGTCTGACCACACAAATAAATTATTTAAAATTAACTATTTTTTTGTAGCCATTCAAGGATATTTTTTCATCACCTGCGACACAGTGTGCAACTTGTATGCCTACAAAAAGACATTATGCAGCAATAAATTGCCTGCCAAAATTGTTTAAAAAACTATTAAAACACTAGATTGTCAAACCTACAACATATATGTACATATGTATAAACTAATTTTCCATTCATATGTGTTTATTTGAATTTTTCCATTCTTTATTTGTTCAAAATATAAATATTTGTTGTTTTTTTTTTTATTTCTTATGAGCGCATATAAATTATTTATATTAATTTTTATTTTTATTATATCATTATCAAATTTACAAAAAAATCATAATAATAATAATAATAAAACGAAAACAAGAACAAAAATAGTTAACTAAACGAAATTAAAAAAAAAATCAAAACAATCAATCATAGTACATACATAGTTTTCAAAACTTTAAAACGCCAATTTAAAGCGAACATATTCTTGAACTGTCAATTATACAATTCTAATGCCATCGTGTTACAAAGCACAAAATTATTTTTTATACCATTTTTTTACTAATAACTTAATATTTAATTATGTGTGTGTAGGTGTGTGCGTTAATGCATATATTTATGTATGTAGTTAGGTATGTATGTGTATGTACTATATATATGACATTACAACTTCCATACGTATTCTTCGTTTTCCCCAAATGCATGTACGTACATATGCATGTGTGTAAGTTTGTATGTATTTGCATTACATTAAATTACTTTACAACGCATGCATTGTGTGTTTTTGTTTTTGTTGCTGCATTTTTCATACAACTTTTACATTTGCTCGCTATTTGTATGTACAAATGTAGACTTGTGTGCGCGAGTGTGCATGTATGTTTATGGCGTAGTTGTTGTTTTTGTGTTTGTAATTGATTTAAATGTTTTTCTATGTTGAAGTGTGCGGTTTATAAAGTGTAACTTTTCCATATGTTCGGTACGTTTATTATGTAAATTTGCGCGTGCGCAAGTTTTACACAAACCAAATTCACATTTCATTTGATTTTATTTAATAATTTATTATTTATAAACAGTTACATTTTTAGTTTCGTCGCTTGTTTCGCCCCCTTCTAAATTTTCGCCTTAACTAAGTATGTATGTGGGTATGTTTTAGGTATGTGTGCATGTATGTATGTATGTATGTATGCGAATTTGCTGCCGTCAACCGCTGCTGCCCCACTTGTCTGCCTCTTGTGTATGCTCAATTCGCCGCGGCCGGACTGTTGTTGTAGGAGCGGTTGTATTTGTAGTTGTTGTTGTAGATGATTACTTTTCACATTTGTTTCTCTTAAATATTTGGTTGAACTTCTCTCTTCTTCTTCTTCTTCTTATTTACATAATAAGAAACGTTTTCTCATTTAGCATTTATTTAGTTTTTTGTTGTTGTTTGTTTTTAATGTATTTATGGTTACATCTAGTGGTTCACTTCATCAATACATGTACAAATAATGTAAGTATGTATGTATGTATTTATGTATGTGTGTATATATTTGTAATTAATTATACATATGTATTATATTTCCATTATTCATTATTTAATTTACTGCTTCTCTTCTTGTGTTCAGTGTTCTCCGCTTTTTCACGTGTTTGCATGTGTTTGTGTGCATTATGAGACGTTCCCTTCGTTTTCGCATTTTCATATTGCCGTTGGCAAATTCCAAAAAAAAAATAAAATAAATTTAACTAATATTTTCACTCGCTTCTTTCTAGTTACATATGTGCTAGCTCCTCCTCCTCTCGCATATTATTACACTTGTTGGTGTCTGATTGCCGTCTCATTTTTTAGTTTTACTGAATTTCCATACATTTTATTATTTTATATATACTTGCAATTATTATTATTATTATTAATGTTATTTACTATTTTTTACTTTGCGTTATAAAATTTTCTTTTTAAATAATCGTTAGTTTCATTTTTATATTCATCGCCATTTGCGCTATTTTGTTTGTCTAATATTTTTGTTTTTGTTTTTGCTTATATAATTTTTCTTTTTAATTTAGCGTTATATGTATTTTTCTGTTTATTTATTTATTTTTGTTTTGTGTTTTTTTTTTTACTTATATATTTTTATGCGAAAAAGGAATCATGAATATAATAAAATCACAAAAATTGTCTGTCCATCTGAATGCACTTCAGACCAGATTATATTCCTTCAGATTTGATTGGAGAATGGTGTCCTTAACAGCTGCAAACACGAATCGAATATTTTCAGTATCTAAAGTGGGCGGGGTGAGAAAAAATAATTTGATTAGAAAATATTTTATATAAAATGGAAAAATTTAAGGAGGTCCAATAACGGTATCAAATAACAATAAAAATAAAAAATAATATTAAATTCTTTAAAAACTTGATTTCAATATTTTTTATATTTTTATTGGTTAAAAAATTTTTAATTAAATAATATATATACATATACATATGTAAGGGACCTCCTTAAACGTTTTTTTACACACACACTCTCACAACCTTGTTTCTTCATATACTAAAATAATTGCTTCTTAGCACACTCACTGATATTCCTTTCCAACATAAAAGAAATCAAGATACGCACTCACAAACAGCATTGCCACATTTTTGCAAATACAAAATTTACAGTATATGTATGTATGTATGTAATTCACCGTTAGATTAGGTTTGCTTAGATAGGCTAGTGAGCAAGGCATAAACCAGTTAATTCACCGTTAGTTAAAATAAAATAAAAAAGAGAGAAATTTTGAAAATAAAAAATGGAGGCGAATGTAATAACAAATAGAAAACAAAAACAAATCGGAATAATAAATCATTAAATTACATACATACATACTAAATGTGTATAATCGAAAAACTACAATAATAAATATTTTAAAGTTGTTCGAAAACAAAAATTTTTCAGTGACGGTTTAAAATATTTGTTGTTGTGGGCAGATGTTTGAAAAAAAAAACAGTTTTTTTTTATTTTTTGGATCTTCTAAAAACAAGTTAATTGCTTTTCATTTTTGGATCTTCGAAAAACAATCAACTGATTCATGCACATATGTAGGATAATGAATCAAAAAAATAGTATACATCACTTTTTGTTGTTAGATGTTCGAATAAGTAATAAACCGTTATTCGATGTCATTTCTTAAAAAGTACATATGTAAAGTAATCGTGCTTTATTGTTGTTGTAAATAAATTCGCAATAGCAGTAAAAATGTTTACTGTTGTTGTGGTATGTTCGAAAAATTAATAAATCGCTAGTTATATTATTTGTATGAATAAATAATTCATAATTTGTTGTTGCTGTATATTAGAAAAGTAGTAAAAACGTTTACGGTTATTTTTGCATGTTCGAAAAAATAATAAAGTGATATTGTTTATATAAAAATAGACATGAAATTAATCATACTTTGTTGTCGATGTATGTATAGTAAATACGAAAAAGTAATAAAAAGGTTTATTCTTGTATGTTCGAAAAAGTAATAAGCCGTTATTCGATATTATTTGCAGAAAAATATGTTAAACAAATCACTATGATGTTGCTGTATATTCGAAAAAGTAATAAACAGGTTTATTGTTGTATCTTCGAAAGAATAATAAACCATTAGTATACATTATTTGTAAAAAAAAATTAATAATGTCAATTGTAGTTCTGTATATTCGAAATAGGTATAAGCCATTAGTCCATATTGTTTGTAAATGATGAGGAAATAAATCATACTTTGTTATTGCTGTATCTTCGAAAAAGTAGTGAAAAGGTTTATTATTGTATGTTCGAAATATTAATAAACCGTTATTCGATATTATTTGTAAATAATAGCTTAAATCAATCACATTTTTTTGTTACTGTATATTCGAAAAAGTAATAAACTGTTATTCGAAATTACTTGCAAAAAACAGATTAAGTCAACCATACTTTTTTGATACTTTTTATTCGAAAAAGTAATAAAAAGGTTTATTCTTGTATGTTCGAAAAAGTAATAAACCGTTATTCGAAATTATTTGTAAAAAAAATTAATAAATAAATCCTACTTTTTGTTGCTATATGTTCGAAAAAATAATGTAAAAATTTATTGTTGCTTCTTCGAAAAAGTAATAAACCGTTATTCGAAATTATTAAAAAAATATAAATCGTATGTTGTTATTGTAAATACGAAATAGTAATAGAAAGGTTTGTTGTTGCATATTCTAAGCAATTAATAGTACTGTTATGTAGTACTATGACATTTTTTTGTTTAACCCTCATCGAGACCAACGGGTCTGGCCAGGCATATTTTGTTTTTAAATGTTATTTAATATATTTAGAGTGTAGCAAAGGACTTGCGCTTCCAGGTAGCTTCCTAGAATTTTATTGTCTATAGAATTCAGAAAAAAAATCAAGGATATCGTATCGAAAAGGACGAAAAAAGGATATTATAATATTAGAGACCAATGGTGCTTGGCTAGACCCATATATTTTGTATGAAAATATATGAACTTTGGTATGTTTCTATCACTTCGAACGGTTGATTTATCTGTTTTCATGTTCGTTACATGTCTAAATTGGTTTGTATGTTTATCTGGTACTCATATAAACATACTCACATGCATAAATATGTTCATTCGGGTCTATAGCAAGCTCTTTGCGTTCGACTTGTTCGTGCGAAAGAAGAGAAAAAGAGGGAAACAGTCAAAAGAAGAGTGTGTTTACAAACAAAACCAGGATTTTGTGTGTCTATTTTTGCTATAGTATTCTTCTTCTTTCTCTCTAATGAATTCGTTTTCTGTGTTCTTTTGTATTATGCAAGTCAGTTGATGACAGATAGTTGAAATTTTATTTTATAATTCAACAAAGGCCGGCTTTGACTGCATGGATCAGATGGTTACCCATTACACTACAAAACGGCCAACGAAACGATGAATTTGCCTTTTTTTGCAACTTGTTGGATGTGATGGGATTGGCTGCTTTCGTAGTTTGCAAAGAAATCGACCATCTAGACAAAAAGTATGCACGACGCACTTTTCTTTACAATTTATCGGGAACATTGGCAACGTCCAATATCGAAAATCGTATGAACAATGCCCAATGTCATCAAACATCTATCTTGTCGTTTGGCTTTTGAATACGTTTTCGGTCGTTAACTCAACATCCCATCACGATTAGTAGCTTCAACATCAAAAGGTGCTGACACACTCAAAGGAAGGAGAGATTGCAGATTTTGTTTGCAAGAAACCGATAAATTGCGTCGTAAAACTCGATTTTTCTGTTCTAAATTTTCAAATCCAGTTTGTCAACAGCATTCGAAAATTGATTACATATGTTTTTTTTTTGTATTCCTCAGGACCCATCATCATAAAATCAATTGAAAATCGCTCAAAAATGATTCATATGCTCCTAAATAAATCAAAAAATGAACGAAAAGGAATGCGTTGTATTTCATTTTAAAAGCCGCATACAAGTTTCATTTTTCTTTTTCAGGTAGTTCAGAGTATGCCCAAACCAAATCGAGAGGTAAGAAATTTCAAAAATGTATTTGTATATTGTACATACGTATGTATATGAGCGTAAATACAACACGTATTTCCATACAAATGTATGTATAACACATAGGGGCCTAGCCAAGCACCATTGGTCTCTGACCATTGTCTGAAGGTTAAAAAGTATTTAACTCTGTTTCTTTGAAAAATATTGAACTAAAGGCAGTAGATGGCTGTCCCGGATGTTCCTCGTATTTATATTCTTGTAAGCTTAGCTGAAGCAAGTTAAAAGCTCTTGAAAAATCATACCAAAACAATTGGACTAATGATAATGGAACAACGGATTTGCCATCTCTCAAAAAATGTTCTTCAAGTGATCATTATTCTATAAAAACTTTGAGCTTACAACAAGTTCAAAATTTCTATATAACTGTATATTTTTTAAGGAGCTTTTCTTTAATAATAATTAAAGAAATTGTTTAAAATAATCCTTTTTAATATATTGGCATATTTTTACAGAATTTTTACGCTTTAAATTATTTAAATAAATCATTTTTAGATTAGTAAGAATAGCAACAGTAAAATTAAAAATATTTTCTTTAATAATAATTTAAAAAATAAAAAGTAAATGTCCTTAAAAAATACTTTTTGATATACTTAGATATTTTTAAGCTTTAAATTTAATTACACAATTCAACATTCCTTTTTTTTTATAATTTAATTGCTGCTATTTTTACTAGGTTTCATGAATATACCAAATTTCTATCTGTCGAACGTACAAACACACCAAACACTCCGCAGGGGAGGCAACTAATTATTAATATCTAAAATTTCCCTCGACAAAGGAAATTAACGCTCATCATATGCGACTCAATGGCGGAAGTAAAACAACTTTTAGGAATTTGTTTTATTGACGAGTACTTAAACAAAAGAGTTTACACTTTGCCTAAACATTATTACAATATTATTGCCTATACATATATGTATGTATGTATTAGTGTTTTTTTTTTTTAGAAATTAAGTCTTGCTTTTGCCTTTCTTATTTGTTTATTATTATTTATTTATTATTCTTTTGCAAGCAACATAAGCCAATGTGTATTAATAAAATCGTAGTATAAAGAAGCGAAACAGTTATAAGTTGATGCGTTGGCTAACTATATGCATGTAAGTAGCTAGGTAGGTAGGCGGGTTAGGGAGATGAAGACGCGCGCTCCGTTTAGTTGTGTTCGGTGAAGTTGCTTAACCCAAATTGAATTCCTTGAGAGCATTCTGCATGATAGTATCCTTGACGGCGCAGAATACGAGCTTAATGTTTTCGGTATCTGCACGAAGTTCAAGTGGCCGAAGTGAAAATTTATTAAGATTTTTTTTAATAAACAGCAGACGTGATTTTTTTAATTTTAAGTTGCAGAGCTTACTGACAACTACCACGACATTGTACAAAAAAAAATGCTAGCGGTACTGTTAACATATACCGTTAAGTTACAGTTTTACATTTTAAGCAAACAAGTGCGCTGTAAGCGTTTATCGGTTATACATACAAATGTGTAGATCTACTATTTATGAGTCGATTCGCATTACCTGGAGGCAGGCACGTGGATAGTTTATAGTTGAATACCGTTAACTTGTCATTAATTTTCCTATTTCTCAAACACAAGCACACAACAACGTTTTTTTTTTTTTTTTTTTTGGAAATTCACACCCAAAAACACTCACTCCAACTGCTTTTGAAAGCGTATGCGTATACTTACCCGTAGCACAGGTGAAATGAGAATAGATGATTTTTTCGGAATCTGGATTAAGGTCTACAAACATACGAAGTATGAATTCTCGGGCGGCAATCGCATCCCTTTGTGGACCTAATTAGCGTTTTTGTGTGAGAATATGAAAGAAGAGCGAACATACAGTACAAGCGATACGATTATAAGGCATTCAATAATCATTACACAACTAAATACCTACTTATTTTTAAATACCATTTACTACTACATACAAATGTATATACATAACCTAAATCGATATTGTGTGCGTAGCGCAAAAATACAAGAATTGACACAAACTTTAGAATAGCTAGCTACAACTAGCTTTTTGGCAAAGCTTTGAAAGCTTTAAGTAAAACTTTGTGGTTTTAACCTGTAGCTGTGGTAAAATGGGAGTAGCACTGACGTTCGGGATCTGGATTCGCAGCCAGATATTTTTTCAAGACAAATTGTTTAGCGGCAGCGTGATCACATTTGGGTCCTTCGTAATCACAAAAGTTTTTAGAATTTTTTTTTGGTTAATAATATAGTATAACTGTTAATAATAAACGAAAGAAACTAATAGCTTTCCTTATAACTAGCGCGTCTATAGCTTATAAATAATTTACAACTACAAATGTGAGCAGAAAATTATAGCAAAATAATTAGCGTGTGTGTACTCACCATCATATTCGGGAAAGTAATCTACCAAATGCGAATACATGATTTTTTCCTCTAATAAGTCTTTCTTATTTAAGAAGAGAATAACTGATGAATTTTGGAACCACGGATACGTAATAATAGTTCTAAATAAAGCTTTTGATTCTTCCATACGATTCTGCGCAATAAACAACAATAGACGAATGAGACATTTTCAACACGCCAGCGCGTAAATTGTACTCACCTCATTATCAGATTCGAATAAAATTTGATCGTATTCCGATAGCGCAACCAAAAATATGATTGAAGTCACATTCTCAAAGCAATGAATCCATTTTCTTCTCTCGGAACGCTGACCACCCACGTCCACCATTCTGTGCGTGTGCGTGTGTATATATTTGTGTATGTGTGTTGAATGAATATACGACGGAGAAATTGCATAAAATTGTTTTAATTAAATTTGGTATATTTTTAGAAAAAAATTGTCAAGTTTTAATAATCGGTTATAGTAACGGTTACAAACATAAACTACACTCATAAATAAGTAGGCACTTGTAAATAAGTAAGCATGTAGGCGTTACACATAGAAATGCTTAAAACAAGATATATATGTTTAATACGAAAATGAACCAAATAACGTTAACAAACAAATGAGACTACACAAAGCACAAATTAGTGAAGCACCAACAAAAACAATGCGTATGTATGATGAAAGTATTTCAAGCTAAACTTCAAACCTGCAGAATTGGCAATATTGAACTATTTCGAGTTATTGCATTTATACGACTAGCCTTAGCTGGGAAAACTTCTATGCAATATTTTTCAAAATCTTATTTTTTTTTTTGTGGTTTTGAGTAAGTTTTATACCTAAATACGATACCGTCCAAATCGAATGGATATTCAAGTATCCCTGTGGTGGGCACACGAGCACGCAAAATATCCTGCTCGGTGGGTAGGAAATCTTCTTTTTCAATACGATCAAGATCGCTGAGATAGCTGCGCGTTGGCAAACAAAAATTATAAATTGTTTATTTATATGTATGTAATGCTATAATTATGACTATGATTGTGAAGATATAGTTTTTAAGTGGTGGCATGAAGACCCAGCGTAAAGTAATTTGTTAAAAAGTCGTTGAAAGCAAATCTCTATTAAACTTTTTTCGCATAATTTCTTTAAGAAATTGTAAAGCGCTGCAAATACGAAATCTTACTTTCATTTCCTGAAAACATAACCTCACTAAGTGCCAGTGAGCTTCTACAAACTCAACACTACAAAGTATAGATGAATTTATATATTTTTCTAACAATTTTTAATAATATATTAACCTTCAACAAAAATGTGTAGAAATCGGGGGTTAGTGTCGCACACAAAAAATTATAAGGCAAACATGCACAAAATGCTCGAAAGTCAAAACAATATTTTTTTGTTTTGTTTTAACAAAAGTTTAGTAAATATTTAGTATTAAATAAGAGTCAAAGCAAATTAGTAGTATAATTTACATGTATGCAATCAAAAGGCACATTTTGCGAAATAGAATTTGTATGCTGTACCTAAATCGAATTTCTTCTAAATCAAAGGGATACTCAATGATCCCCGTTGTCGGCACACGAACTCTCAAAATATCTTGTTCGGTTGGTAAATAATCTGGTTGAGCCACACGATCGAGATCCATCAGATAACTAATAAATATATATACATTTTTGTTTATAAGTTTTCTATATATACTTATTGTTTGTATGTATGTATGTATGTCGTTTGATTTACACACTTCAAAGATATTGTTTGCCTCACGGCTTTTTCGTTATTTCTAATGGCGAACACTTAAATTATAAGAGACTTGTAAGCATATGAGTGGTGGTGAGGTACTCACTATTTTGCCGAATCTGTGAGTTGATATTCTCTTCGTCTATCGTAACACTCTTGTATGCCAGTATCCGCCCACAGTGTTTTAATGGCGGACAAATATGGATCTTCGAATGATGTGACCGTTTCGTAATCGATACTCATCACCAGTTCGCCAAGTTCCTGTCGAAAAGCATTTGTAGCATAGGTTAATAGTGATTTTTTTTAGGTTATGGTAAAATATGATTTGTGGAAAATAATAAATCGGCTTCCGTACCGCTTAGAGCGGAACATAAAAATATCTATTGAACTTCCAAAGTACCGTAGACACTAATTTCTTATGTTTTACTTACACCGTGCTCGTCTTTGCCATACGAAATTTTTAACATATCCATGGCCTTGATCATCGACTGCATGGCCATGAATATATTTTGATAGACTAATTTAATGTAACCCCGTTTGTCTTCGTCGGAGTAACCGCTGCCGTGAATAATACGCATCTGTTTGATGAATGTCGATTTGCCGGATTCACCAGTGCCTGTGAGGAGGAATAAAAAGAAAATTAATTGCAAGAAAAATGTATCTTAAGTTATTTGATCGGACAAATAAGGAGTATGTATATGAAATTACAACTCGAAGGTTTTCAGAAAACTTGACTCTAAAAAAATATCTTTACAAAATTCGAAATTTCTCCGGGATGAGGTTTTGTTTTTGTACTTAATGCATAGACATAGTTCATGAAATATTTTAGGATAAAACATCGAGCTCATCACTACTGGCTGGTTTCAAATTCTGGTTCTTGGTTACGTAGAACCGACTTGGACGTGGTAACGGACTTATTTATGGCAGCTAGGAATGAACAAATGTTCAAAATGTTTTTCAGTGTCGGTAAGCAGTGAATTTGAATTCCCACAACAGCCGGTCATTCGCTACCGGAATTGTCAAGTGTTTTATCCAGTCAAGGGCAGTTAGTTTGCTGAGATAACACAGTTTGTAACGGGTATAATAAAATAAGGGGATATAATTTTGCTGGTGATTATTTTTATAAACTTATAACTTCAAAATTTTATCAGATCTGTATTGAACGAGGCCGACAAATATTTTTGCTTTGTAATGGATATCTAAGACCTCTTGAAAAATGGTAATATAACAATAACAATAGATAACATAAATATCTGAACCGACATGGACACTTTACTTCATATATGCGGATTTCGTGTTTTTGAATTTACAACATAACCTCCAAGTCACTATGGACAAAACACTTATTAATGGAATTGAATTCACCAAGAAAATTGCGTTGTTGTTTCTTGAAGTAAATTCGAGGAATGGTGCCGAGTTGACAGTCCTTGGCTGGTCCTCAAGGTCCGTTCCGGTTACCTAGACCCCGATTGTCGTGGAAACGAAAAACAAAAAGAACTATGTCGTTTTTAAACAACGATAGTTTCTACTTGGGTTCTAAATTTGGTTCATACAAAGTCATTAGTAAGTTGGACCTAACCTCGGAATTTTTTTAAATACCTTTTTTGCCCTTAGATTGAGATATACGTACTCTTGCACCTTGCGCCAATCACTTACCGAGCAGCAATAGTTTGAGTTCCCTTCGCGCATCGCGTTTGTCTCGACGCAACTGCCGTTCGATTTCCTGATTAATGCGCTTCTGTTCCTTCGCCTCCTCCGATAAACAGCACTCCATACTAGCTAAATTTTTGGCTGCTTACGCCGCACCCTTAACCACACACTCTAGTCTATGTACTACTAATGGACTGTATTTGTTGTTAATGTTGTTCGTTATTTAAAGTAAAAGCTTTGGGGCGAAACGCTCGTGCTGTAGCCTGCCTCAATGTAGCCGCCGCCGTGCTTTGCTTGCCTATTTTGTAGTCAATAATGTTGGGGCAGGTGATAATTTCAAATGCTTGCCAAGTTCCTTTGCCGCCACCACCTTCTCGGTAGGTGTATGTCGTCGTGTGTGACTTCCGTTAGCGCAACAATCAATGTTGCGGCACAACACATAAGCTCCTGCCCAATTATCTTTGTATGGCAAAAGATTTTGAAGTAAATTTTAAAATTAACTTCGTTTTATTTTCACATGGAAATGTTCACATATGATTGTATTTCCTCTAATTCTTTTATTTTGGTTGACCGCCTCTTTTCTCAAGCTGCAATGTTTAATGCACAATTTTTTTATTTTTATTTATTTTGCTTTTCGAACTTTATGTTTGTCCAGTTGCAACCAACGATAGGTACCGTTTCTCCTTCTTTGTGTGATCCTATTTAAAAAAATCCGTAAACATCTGAAAAAGAGAGAAAAAAAATGTCGTTATGATTGATCGAATTATTTATCTAAAAATGGTTATAGTAGAGCTTACTTAGTTTCAAATCTTATTAAAAACAAAACGCTTAATGAGCAAGCGTTGTTTCTAAGCTTCTTTACGCTCGAACGGTGTGCCGTGTTATGATAATTTTAAAAAGTACAAAAAAATATTGAAAAATTTTGTACAGCATTCGTTCGTTCGTGCGCATAGTACGAATGCAGCAATGCGCGCCCTACCGAAGAGGCAAAAAATCGAAAAACAACTGCCCAGCAGTCACGGAAGCAGACACTTCCCGAGTCCCAATGTGCGCATACATTTACCGATTTGTCGGACATGTAGGGCTTCCTAGCCAAAGCTTCGAAGGCAACAAAATAAGATATATATACACATATGTATGTATGTATAGAAACAAAGCACAGATCTACTTTGTGCGACCATCACAGTGACCGACGAGTGAAGCGCCGCCAACCGCTGCAACGAACAGTTGGTGTTGGATGACCCCCCGAAACCGCTTGACATGCGGGCGGCGATAACCTCGTGCCCGAATGCCGTACGCCGCCCGCCGTCAAGTGCATTCTAATCCAATTGTCTTGAACTTCACAGTC
The DNA here is from genome assembly GCA_027475135.1 of Bactrocera correcta. Lineage (NCBI taxonomy): Eukaryota > Metazoa > Arthropoda > Insecta > Diptera > Tephritidae > Bactrocera > Bactrocera correcta. The sequence continues at coordinate 41,783,640 of CM050326.1, forward strand.
CATTGGCAAGGCTGATGACTAAACTCACAGTTTTTACTTTTGTTTTTGTTGCTGTTGTAATAGCTCAGAGGCTGTAAATGCGATAAGGAAAATAGAATGGCTTTAATTAGCGTATTTGGATAGCGTATTCCAACAAGGAGTATCGATGAAAAAGCTATAAAGGTAGAACCGATCAGCTGTAGTAAAACAGCGTTCGCAACCGATGATATGATGATCATCTGTGCGCAGGATTTTGTGCTTAATGCTTAGATTTCACTTTCGTTTGATTAGCACAAAACATATATATAATACAAAATTAAGTAGATTTTTCCTCTTTGTTTTCAGTCAACAAAGAATCGGCAATTTCTTAGAAAAGTTAGCTGCGCCAAAATGTAGGCAAATTTTTCTATGAAAATAACGTTTCCGAGTTATATAACTTCTTCTAAAAAGCACCGGTGTTGGGGTTAGGATAGTCGAGTCCATGTAACCGAAATTGACTCAGATTTTTATCGGGCCAGAGACTCCCAACTGGCAGCAGTCTTCATAATTGTGTTAGGAATGTTTTGACGCTATAACACCATTCATAGCGGAGCTATTCATGTATTCACTCTCAATTCTGTAGCTATTGCATACTTTTTGGCTGAAAAAATTTTGAAAGTGAAATTGTATTAACAAATTTTGTTAGAAATACACCCTGTCAAGAAAGTATCAGGAATTTATAAATAAAACGAAAATTTGTGTTTGGCCAAAAATTCATTCACAATGATGGCTTTGTGCGATGGTGCGTTATAATGAGAAGAATCCACGAATTGTTGGCCCGCAAACTCTGACTTTAACGACGGATAGCGTCTCGTAAGCGCTTCATAACATCAAGATAATACTCTTTGTTGACGGTCTGACCAGTTGGAACGAATTCGTGGTTTTTTCGGCTTAGCCTTTGGGTTCGTAAGTGTGTATCGTATGTCTCGTCACCAGTAATTATGCGTTCCATGAAAGTGGGATCCGAATTGGCTCGATCCAGCATGTCTGCAGCTACCTGCGCTCGATCCCTTTTTTGAAGGAAATTTAGCTCTATCGGTACAAGTCTTACAGCAACGCATTGCATGCCCAATTTTTCGTGCATAATCGTACGTACGCACTCGTGTGACATTTCCAATTTATGGGCAATCTCTCTCACGCTTACTTGGCTGTCTTCGGATCGAAAGGTTCTAAACCGGACCGATTGCAAAGTGAGACATGGACGACATGTCTCCAGTGGCAATATTGCGATCGACGACAATACGAGCAGCGTAGGATGTTGAGACAGCCAACAGACTATGATATGGTTCGAATAGCAATTACCCGCCTGAAGAACAACAAATCGCCTTGGCAGGGGCCGAGCTATTCAAATACGTCGGCGAAGAACTGATAAGGTGCATGAATCAGCTTCTTTGCAAGATATGGTCGGATGAAAGCGAGATCTGATTAGTCGCCCTGAGGAGTGTTCAAGAGAAAGAAAAATAAGGTGGAGAAGGACCTGGCTACACTTGGTATCCCGAATTGGCGCCAAATAGCAAAAGAATAAACGACTAATACGCTGTTGTAAACTCAGTTATAATCGCGTAAGGGGTGTCTACGCCAGTAAAAAAGAAGAAGAAGAAAAGTATGTAGAAAGCAATGCAAAAATCCCTTTTCAATAACAAATGTTGTTTCCTTCCTAGTGCTTACTAAGGGCAGAGCATTGATTTTTTTGCAAGAGGTTACAACAAAACAAATGTGTGGCTCATTGAATTCAGATTTATTTGAAGAATTCTATTTCCGAGAGGCTACTACTACCAATAACTAGGCAAATAGTACGTACAATTTTAAGACGTATGCAAAGAACTGTTACTAACTGTAGGGTTCACACAGAATTCTACAATTTCGAATACAAAATAAAGCTTCGAATGTGTTGGAAATTACGTTCGAACATAAAAATTGATGGCAAAATACGCATTTACTTACATATGGACCTTTAACTAGAAAATATATATACAGTAATGGTACTGACTGATCGTAATAACTGATTACAGATTTTATGAAAACTAATGAATTTCAGATGTGACAGGTTTATTGATCTGCGTACTTGCGAAGCCGTTAAATCGAATATCCATATATTTTAGTTAACCATTTAGAGGTTATTTTCATTTTTTTGATTTTACAAATCATTTGATATTTTGTCGACACCATGACCTATATTAATTAATTCATAAATTATAGGCGGTATAGTTTTAAAACAACAAATTAATGAATTTCACCAAGGAAAGCAACTTCATCACATTACGGTTTTTGTTTATGTTCTTAAGACATGATCAAATATGTAACATACTGTAAATTTATTTAAAAAATATACGCTTTCGTTTTTACCTTTTTTTCAGCTCAAATCTAATTAACGGTAATACGCTACCATTTCCAATGCCATAGGTGCGCGACCATAGCTACAGGAGAGCACGCCCTCCCCTATGATGTGTGAAAAGTGTGTCTTTTCTTATTGACAAGCGCAAGAAAATACGATATGCGAAATGTAAAATCGTTGAAAGACTTGAAGAACAGTGAAAAACGATAGAATCAACGTTGGCTAATTTAGCATAGACTTGTGATTTTCCACAGTAATCGTGTTTTTATGGAATACATACATACATACATGAATACACGCGTGCAAAAACGTTGTTATTTTTGTAGCATGGCTACTAGAAAAGCACGGGAAAATCGAGTTCTAAATGTAAAATTCATACGACAACTGCAAGTGGTTTAAAGAGATCACTGTGACCCCCTCTGTAGTAAATTTCTTTCAAACTATATAATTATGAAATTCGACACGCCATTTGTTCAATTCTTCTCCTACTCAAAAACATCGACTAATTTGCATTTGTTATTAAATTAAGGTTTTGTGTGCTGTTAGCCAACGTTAATTTTCTTATTATTAATATCTCCGTTGGCGCCGCTGTCGCTGGCGATCCATTCCTCCATTTGCTGTTGTTGTCGCACAGATATATACAAATAACAATGTATGTATATATGTATCTGTGCGGTTTTTATATACATATAACAATACAAATTTAACCATAATAAATTTTCTTGAATCGTAAAGTAAAACCAGCAGCTCTGCGCTTCTATGTGGTTTTTTTATCAACGTATATTTGGTCCGGTCTCCGGAGTGATATACTTGTGTATGATAAGAATAACCTGCAGCGCGATCACTAGAAGCTCATTCGACTTCTATGTAGTCTTTGGCGCATAGCTTGTCTAAGCTTTTTGTTGATTTAGTATTGATAAAGTTGAGATAAATGAATACGAAATGGATGTGAAGAATCTGCATCTCTCTAATTGAACTACATCATATGTGAAAATAAAAACCTGTTGAACACGTTTCAGCTCATTTTATAATATAATGAAGAAGATATTTTGATTGTCTAGATTGTGTACCCAGATATTTCCCTTCTGTTATCAGTATGAGTAATCCATTTGCTATTTATTTCATGAACTATTTTTAGGTTTTTAATGCATAATTTTCGCAAAGTTTTACATGTATGCATATCTAAGTGGTTCGTTATATATAACTCCAGGTCATATTAAATAATTAAATTTATTGGTTTTATTATAAAAAAATAACAACTAATATTTAATTTAAACTTTGTCACTTTTAACAAAAATGTATAGCACACTCTACGTCCGATTAACAATATTTACTTTTAACTGTGTTACTCGTATTATTGATGCAAAATCACATAATTGCAATTGAAAAGGTTGTCAAAGTTAAACCGTTTCCCTAAGTGAATTTTGGTTGATAATATTAAAAAAAAAAAAAAATTATTTATATAAATGAACAATATGCCGAGAGGAGTTTATTTAGTCATATCCCTCTGTCGGCAAAACGGGAACTACTCCCTAAGTTTTTAACATATCGATCTGAAAATTTGGACATATCATATAAACCGCCGATATCGGACAACTGTAGCTTCCATTAAAACTGAACCATAAAAATTTTTGTATGGAAAACTTTTATATTTAACCAGATACCTTCACAAAATTTTGCATAGGTTATTCTTCAAGACAGCGTTCCAATATGTTGAGATAATTTCGAGAAGGGACATGACGAAAAGTTGCCATACGAACTGATCAATAAAAATCCAATTTTGTATGGAAACTCCCTTATTTGTAAAGGGTTTTCCATCTTTGTGGCAACAGAGGTTAATGTAATGGGTTGTCAAAAAAGTCTTGCGGTATTTTTATTGAATCAATTCGTGTGGCACCCATACATCGAGCATATTAGTGACTCCGAATGGTTTATAACGGTTTGATGACTACTTTGCCGGTCTCTTTCGACCAATTCAGCGATTTTATCGCAATTTTCGACGACAGGCCTTCCGGAGCGAGGCGCATCTTCGACCACCTCTACACCAGAACGAAAACATTGAAACCATCGTTGTGCGGTTTAAATGGAACTGTAACTCAAGACTTTTTTGACAACCTAATATTTTAAAATTTTTGCAAAATTGGTTTAATTTTTCAAATAAATTTAACTTACCAATTAAAATATATTTTGGTGTTGAAGATTTCAGAAACTTAAGGAAACTCGTATCAAAAGTTGGTATTTCCTTGTAGTCGATATTCTCGAATGCAGTATCATTAGGAGAATATTGTTCTTTACTTTTATTGTGGGTTGGTTTCTTTTTTGCTTAAAATTAATCCTTTTTACAGAATCCCTGCAGATCTATTGTATATATTGCTATTAGACGAACTATTGTTGCTGCTGCATTTGCTGTTCAATTGGCGGCCGCAACTAATATTTATATATCCAGGTATATTTAACGGTACCGTTGGTGCATATATGGCGTCAATTATTCATTCATTTCTTCAATCTAGCTGTAGTTGCTTGAGCCCGTTTCTAAAATATAAGGAACATTTTTCCGCTTCAACCGCTTTTGTTGCTTTCTGGTTTTCCTATAATTTTTCTGTTGTTAGATCGAGTAGTTTGTATTTTTTGCACATTTGCTTAAAATAATTTTTTTAACTTGCTTGTTCTTTACTTCAAAAATTACCCGTTTACATATCAATACACAACTCTGAATCTTTAATTATGAAACATTTTCTATTTCTTTAATTCGTCAGAGTGCATATTCAAACATTTTAGCCTAATATAATATTATTATGCATGAAGAATAAAATCACACAATAACTTTTTCACTCAGATTATAAATGCAAGAGGCTGGAGGTGGAATTTCAAAAGTGTGTGCACGTAGGTATATTGAACACTAGAGATACTGTATCGAATTAATTTAATTAAATCACCAATTACTTTTTTTTATCTGGGTGTTGTTAATTGGGATGTAATATATAATTTTAAATGATTTTCAGCTATTAAAATAGCACCTGCCCAATCAATTCACAATTATATACATCGGTATCCTCCATAGTAACTTCGTAACTATGCGAAGATTCACTTGTCGCACCGATCTTTGTTTACCTTTTAGTTTTTTTGCACTTACTCTTTTTCGTTTCTTTTTGCAAGAAATTCGTAAAATTGTTAAAATTTTACTTGATATCATTTGACGACTATGACCAAATCCAATGGGGGAAAAATAGTACAAAAGAGAACGAAGAAATATAAGCAAAAAAGAAAATTGCGTGACGTTTCGTTTACTTTTATGATACAAGTTCGCAGAAGCAGACCGATGGTTCGCTGCCGATCTAAGCTAACCATATAGTTGTCACACTTGCTCCTGCGTGTTTTCGCTTATATTGAAGATGAACTGAACTGTTTTGTCGACACAGTAGAACAGCAAATCAGATACACCACGATACCGACGGGGCGAATACACACATGCCAGACGATACGACCGACGATGTATATTTGACGGGCGAGGTCCGCTGAAAGAAAAAAAATCTAAAACCGAAAATTGCCATTGCACCCGAAATCACGATTATTTGCAATAATTTCTCTATAAAATTAAGTCACTTTACTGATATAATAGTATATATACATGCCTAGTCAAATTGCCAAAATTTTTAAATAAACACTTGAAAATTTTGTCATTTATTTTACACTGTCACAGAAATTTTTATTTAATAAATCGACATTTAGGATAGTACTTTTTATATTTTTATCAAAACACCGACAAATCATTTCTTGGCATATCTGGTGTTAATTGATACACTGAAACAGTAAGAGCTCGGAACTACACTATTACTTGCGGGTGTCACAGATCACCCAGTTTCTGTATTTGCCAAACCGGTAGCGCTTTGAAAAGCTACATAGGAGTTTTTAAAAATATTTATGCACATTTATGCTCACAAACAAATTAACAAGTATAATTTTACGTTTCCGAATAACTTTTTCGTCATTTTATATGAGCAGCTTGAAAACCATTTATTTCCAATCAAAATTTGCACCTCACACCTTCTCCAGCCTCTTTTTCATTCATTTTTTTCTGCGGTGTATTAAATTTTCCCCATTAGATTTTTCCAAATCCTTTTTTGGTTGCATATAAGCACATTTCATATTTATGACACTATACTTTTTAATAATATGCGTTAGTTTTAAAGTTTAGCATATATTTCTTACTAATTGGACTATATTTTTAATATTTTTTGCTAAAAAATTACAAAATTTTCATCATTACCACACACAAGAAAAATCACACTGCACTACTGAAATGAATGGCAAGGAATGAGAGAGAAAACAACATTATACCCGCAGTCGGTAATGCGGGCTAGGCCAAAGCGAATGCGAAAGAAGTGGTGCAAAAATTTATTTGCGATAGCAATACGGCAGTGCGGAAACGAAAGAGCATTGCCAACGACAATCAAGTGTATTAGAAATACAGCTTATTAAATGTTTAGCGCTCAAATTATATTTTTACCATTGGAATAAAGCGCAACTAATTCCAGCAATCGTTTATTCTATTCCTAACTAAATAAACAATTAACCCACTGAAATTATTTCAAAATTGCCGAAGTATCCGGTTCCGTTTGTTTGTGTACAATCGGTGTTTGAGCAACAACAACAATACATTTACGATATTAAACAAGTCGAGTGTAGTTTATCAAATGATACGTGACGTATTTAGCTTTATATTTGAATAAATAATCTCAAACTGTTTGAATATTTAGCCCACTATCGGTGATCATTTCCAAGCAAGTGAAGTCGACTTGACCTGACTGCCGGTTCTACGTACCGGAATTGACTCGGATTTTATCCGACCAAGGGCAGTCCTTTCGGCGATCTAACCCCGTTTGGATCGGTGAGTGTTAATTTGTGTGTGTCGTCATTAGAGAGCAACTTGACCTGAACGGTCAAGGTTTCAAGGCTAAACATCATTTCCAAAGGATTTATATCACTCAAACAACAAAAGGAACTTTGTAATTATATACATATAATCTTATTCCTATCTGCTAAATGCTTGACACTTGTGGGATTCCGCGTTTTTTAAATCCATTCTGTGCTGTTGATGGACTGAAGGGCAACAATTTTTACTTATAACTGATTTTAGTTTCGTGCTAAACCAGCTCGTTGTGTTTGTAGTAACAAAAACCATACCCCAAATTGCTTCGCAGGCAAGCTTTCTTCTTTGCCAGACGTACAGATTTCTTCCTGTCGCGAGGCTCAGCTATTCTTTCGAGGAATAAATACAGTAGAAATTGCATCTGTCTTGTGACAATGTGGATAAGTGACACCATAAGTCAGCTCCAATTGTGATAACTATGTATATTTCAATCTTCAAGCACTTCGCTTTCCAAATTCTTATTTCCGATCTTTTCAAATCTGCTTTTCGACAGCAATTCGAGGTTTATTTTAGGTTGATATAATAACAACAAAAACATCAACAATTCAATTTTTACTTTTTATTAGTTTAATTATTTATTTTGGTTCCGTAAACTGTAGTGTTTTTGAAATTTGACCAGTTTAGGATGTAAATAATATATATACGTACAATTAGATACAACTAAATACTAAATACAATGGTCTGTTTTGTTTTATATTCGTAAATATTGTATGTATGTAAATAAGAAGTTTTGTGTTATTTCTGCACACTCGCAATATGAAATTACAATCAGCTTTAACAAAGGATAATATATTGAAGTTACAAAACACTTATTGCAAAATTAAATATATTAACTCGCCGAAGAAGGTTTGACAGACACTAACAACGAAATACAATGCCACAGAGCTTGTGCAAATAATGTATGTGTATATGTGTGTTTTCAACTTTTGGCATTGTTGTATATAGGATGGATGCGCTGTTATAACAACTAAATTGTAAGGATATGTTTTAAACAATTATTTATATGTTTGTGTTTATGTATAATATGTATGTAAATTGTTACTAAAAATAACGTGAGAAAATTAACAACTCACCATAAACAATTGCGCAAGAATAACAAATTTTAAAGAAGTTTAGTTTAACTTATTTATTTTTCACCGATTCAAATACAATTTGTATGCATATATGTGTATGTAAGTATAAATCTTTTGGCTCAGCAAATGACTTTTGATTTTTGAAATGTGTGTTTGGTTGCAAAGACGCACTAATCGGCTATATGTTGGCACTGGCTTGATTTAATTTAATTTATTTATTTATACATATTTTTTTGTTTTTGGTTTTTTATAACTGTATTATGTTTATGTCAAAAAATTGTTGTTACGTCTCATGACATTTATACTTGTATTTGCTGTTATCATATCATTTATGTAAGTATATCAAAATTATTATTATTATTTTGGTACGCTATTAACTTCAATATTTTTAATTTTTTTTTTTTTTAATTTTATAGACTTAACTACTAAAGTCAGTTGACTGTTATTTTTTCATACATACATATTTCAATAATATTTATGCACAAACATACATAGCACTTTTTAAAGTACTTTTGTATGGTTTGCGCAAAAATTCTGACTACCGTGGGGGGGGCAAATGTGTAAAGTGTATATTTGCGTCGAACTTGTATGTTGATTTTCCTAAATATTTTGAATAGCGAAAAAATGCCTGAAAACAGGTTTGTGGCCGCGTGAACTTTTTCTTTTTGTTTTTGTTTTATATTCATCATTACTATAAAATAGTTAAATTTATAAGATTGTATATATGTATGTGTGTATGTATTAATTTAATTATTTTCATATGCACGATTTAATTTACATTTGAATATGTTACGATTTATATATGCCTCAAACTCGTTGGTATACCAACTAGTTTGCCATTTTCATTCAACATTTACTGTCGACTTTAAGGAAATGAATAACTTTTTTCCCCACCAAAAAATTATTTAATTGTTTTTCTTATCAATGAAATTAATTACGCTTTTAATTGTTTTCTTTCTAATAAAATTAAAAATTTTGAAAAAATTAAAAAAAAAACATTTTCGAAAACCGCTTAAATCAGTTGTTAAATATTTTTTTTTATTGCAACTTTCGATTATTTATCAAAGTGTTTTGAAAAATTTTCAAAAACCATTTTCGAAAATCTCTTAAATAAATTGTTTTATTTTTTTTTATTGCAGCTAACGATTATTTATGAAAGTGTTTATTGTGTTTTTTTACTAAATTAAATTCCAATCACATTACATTCATAAAAATAAATATTATGTTAATAAATATTATTCAGCGCTTTTGGCCAGCTGTTATTTAATTATAATATGTTCAATTGAAACTTAGTTTTTATTATCTGTATATACATATAAGTATATAGGTTTGTATATATATTAAAAAATTAACAATAACAATAAAATTTTACTCAACTTTGACTTCTGTTGAGTTTTTGTTGATAAACGAAAACGGATATGTTCATAAACGAATAAATAAATTGCATATCGAATTGAAATAACGGTAAAGCACGCTATTCGCATTCAATAATTATAATATAAGGAAGCGCTGTGGAGAAGAAAATTAAAAAAAAAGAAACACACTGCTAAAGCAAAACGCAGACATTTACAAATTTCAACGACTTTAAAAATTATGTGTATTCCGTGAATTTAGATATTTATGTACGTATATAGCATGTTTATATGTATGTGAAAACGCCACATAAATACCAAAATTGGCACTTTATTTTGTTTTTGTCAAAAAAAAAAAAAATGTTACTGCTTGCTTAAAAATTAAAAAAAAAAATTATGTGTTAATATTCCCCATAATATTTAATAATTTTGTTTACAAAAAGTTGCTTTAATTTACATTTCATTTGTTAAAATAAAAATATTTATCAACAAAAAAATAAAAAGTTCGCAGCAATTGTGTTCCATACGTATATACCAAATACATACAATCAAAATATATATTAAATAAAATATACAATAATGCACATATGTAGGTATATATAAAAATTTTTTAAACAAATTCCAACTTTGCCTTTTCGATTTTTGCGTGTTTCAAGATAATAGAGTAAAATAGATTTTTCTACAGAAAAAAAAATTAATTTATAAATATATATTTATAAAAACAAAATTAACAATAAAAACCCATTCGTTGCAGCCAATTTATTTTGCCATTTGCCATTGTCGTAAACATACTTCGGGTTGCTTTAACTGTCATTCACTACTTTTGCTTAAACTTTTAACTTTTTGTTTTCTTAAATATTTTCTTTTATGTGGTGGCTTCTGCTTTTGCTTTTTGTTCTGCTTTATTTATTGTTTCTGCTTTCTGCTTTTGTTCGTTGCACTGGCCTGCTGCTGTTCTGTTGCTTGCTTGCTTGTTCGCTTGCTCTCCGCCTGTACGCCGGCCTAGATGGGTCGTGTAAAGTTGGCCGGGAACAGACCCTTCTCGTTTGTGCCCTCCTTTTGTCCCATCAGCCAGCCTTCCTCCTGCAAATTGGATATAAAAAACTTCACGCTTAATAAAGTCATAGAACATTTGTGGCGAATGCGAAAGATCGAGCACATAAAGGGGTGGGTTGATTCGGGAGCGGTTTAATTGTGAGGTTATGTTGAAGAAAATTAATCAAATTGCCAGCAAAAAAATTCTAAATTAAAAACAAAAAGTAAGAAAAAACTTTCACGTCGGTTGCAACGAAGCATAATTTTATCAGTAATAACCGACAATTTGATGACTGAAATTGAAGCTCGGGATCTCGGCGATTTTTGGTTTTCCCCAAAGAGCGGCGCTACTTGCCACACATCGTATCAATCAATGGATTTATTGAGAGAAAACTTCGGTGAGCAGATAATTTCACGTTTTGGGCCGGTCGATTGGCAACCAAGATCGTGTGATATCACACCGTTAGACTTTTTCCTGTGGGGATATGTAAAGTCTAAACTCTATGCGCACAATCCCGCTTCGATTCCGGCCTTGGAGTAAGACATCACACGTGTTATTCCTCAGTTACCAGTTACCTCCCCAGGGTTGTGCGCTGGGAAGAGAAACAGCGTCGGTTGAGAGACTCCCCTTTTGATGATGACCACTGCAGACATCGGCTTACCGCGTAAGCGTTGGCGTAGGCACCGTAAAGAAGAAGATCCGCCAAATTGCTACTAGAGCAAATGAATGAGGCTTCATAAAAGCTAAAGGTCTCTTTCCAAGCAACTATTTTGGAAACAATTTCCACTGCCACCGCCAACAAGTAAAACAACAATTAGTCACAAGTGCTGCTCAATCATATTTACCTGATCCTCTGGATCGTCGTATTCAATAACGCGTATTATATCGCCAACCTCAAAGCTGAGCTCATCGACATCCTCCTTCACATAGCCATAGGTGGCCTTGACACGGTAAAGCACACCCGCTGGCAAATCCGATGTGGTGGCATCTGTGAAATACAAAAAGAGCAAAGTAAATTTTAAAAACTTTTGGAAACTATTAATTGCGGTTAGCACTCGCAAATTTTCGTACTACTCGTGTATGCAAAGGTTATATTTATTGTTTCGATAAAGCTATATTAAAATTTTTTTATTTTTCATTGATATTCAAATGAATTAAAAATAGTAAAAAAAAACATGTATAGCAAGTTTTGAGATTTTTTTTTTTTTGATTTTTGATCTGAAATAAATTTTTTTTAATCTCAAACATTTTTTATATCTCAAATTTTTTTTATCTCAAAAATTTTATTTATATCTCAAATATTTTTTTTCAAAAACTTTTTTTTGAACTCAAAAAATTTTATTTTATTTTAAAGCTGTTTTTTTTTATCTAAAAAAAAATTTTTTTTGATCACAAAAATTTTTTCTTCAAACTCGAAATCACTTTGCATACACTTTCGTCGTGGAAGCGCACATTTAGCACAGAAGTGTGGGTTAGAGAAGAGTAAGTGTGAACGCGATTTGGAATTAGACTCACAGCGTTGCGTTCGTGTTAATCATTAACAAAGTATGCCGTTATTAGAAGAAAAAAATATTATTTCGTTTTTATTAAATTTTTTGGTTTTGTTAAACGTTGCAACAGCTACACAAGTTTAGCTCAAAAAAAGTTTTGCAAAACAACAATACGCGCTGCTTGTAAACGCGACAGCGTGGGTTAGAGCTCGGCTGGGGTTAATAGAAACTTTCAAAGAGAACTTCACAACTTCAAAATGTCAAATTTTTAGTAATTCTGTCAAACGAAACTGCACATGTTCAAAATGTAAACTTTTCAAAAAAAAAAAAAAATTACGTAAAACACAGTTTAGTTTTGTTAATTTGTTGTAAAACAACAACAGCACCAACAGTAAAAGACTTGCGCAACAAACGTGCCTGTTTCTTAGTTGTAGGCGCGTCGTGTTAAACTGATGAAAAATGCAAACAAAAATAAATTGAAAAAAAAGTTATGTCATAAAAAGTGTTACTGTGTAGTTGAGGAAAGTGTTTTTTGTTTTGGTTTTGTTTAAGGAAATTTTCGAAAAATATGTGAAATAAAAAATGTTAATGATTACAGAGCAAGATGATGTGTTTAGAGTGTTTGGGGTGTACTTTTTAAGATTTTTGTTGCGAATTTTTGTCGAAAATGTTGAAAAAAGTCGAACCCTCCTGTCTACAACAAAAAATGGAGAAACAAATATTTTCGTATTGTGGCTATTGAATCTAACTGTAGTTGTGTACGAGTATTTAATGAATTTAAAAGCTCACTTTAGAAAGGCTTTAAATTGTTCTTCTAAAATGAAAATTAAAAATGTTTATTGTTTTCTTTTTTGAAAAACTTTGTTACTGCAGGGTAACATGTGACACTGCAATGCAGTCATACAATCACATTCGTATATTTTTTCGAAATTCGTTGATTGTACTCAATATTTCTGTTCTTGGCATAGATTGAAGAAAACATTTGTCAAGCTGGATTTGATACTTGTAATAATTTTTTTAAAGAAAAATTATATAATACATATGTATATTTAAATTTTTTTTTTGTTTTGTTTTTTATAAAGTTTTTACCATGCACCTCAATATCTTACCAAAAAATTTCAAAAAAATTGTTGCATTTCCTTACTCGAAAAAAAATTGTTTGAATTTTTTTTAGAAAAAATTAGTTTTCGAAAAAAATATTTTGAAAAAAGTATTTTAATTTTTTAAAAAATTTATTAAAAAAAATTATTAAAAAAAATTAGTTTTCGAAATAAATATTTTGAAAAAAGTTTTTAATTTTTTGAAAATTATTTAAAAAAATAATATATTTTTAAAAAAAGTATTTAATATACATATATGTATATATTTGTTTTTAATTATTGATATAATTTTTTATTTTTAATATTAAATTTTTTTTGATATTAATTTTGTTTTCAGATTTGATATTAATAATTTTTTTTTAAATGTGACATTTCCTTTTAAGCAAAAAATAATTAGATTTTTTCAGGAAAATAATTATAATTTTCGAAAAAAAACAAATTTAGAAAAAAATATTTAAATTTTTTATATAAAATTTGTTTTTTGTTTTAATTTTTGATATTATTATTTCTTTTTAATATTAAGTTTAAAAAAATGAGTAATTTCCTTTTATGAAAAAAAATTATTTAATTTTTTGAGAAAAGAATTATAATTTTCGAAAAAACAAATTTAGAAACAGAATTATTAAAGTTTTTTTTAAGAATAAATGACTTTTAAGAGAAAAAAATTTTTTTTTTTTTAATTTTTGATAGTTTTTGTATATTAATTTTTGTTTCATAAAAATTAGATATTTCCTTTTTAGGAACAAAAATATTTAATTTTTTTTAAAGAAAATAATTAAAATTTTCAAGAAAATAAATTTCGAAAAAAAGTATTTAAATTTAAAATTAAAAAATTACGCATTTCCTTTCTAGGAAAACATTATTTCAAATTTTTTTAAAGAAAAGAATTAATTTGTCGAAAAAATAAATTTAGAAAAAAGTATTTCAATTTTTTTAAACCAAAAAGTAGGTATTTAATAAATATTAAAATATTATTTTTTTTTTTAATTTTTTGGTATTATTATTATTTTTTGGTATTTTTATTTTTTTTTTTTAATTTCTGGTATTAATTTTTTGAATATTACGTTTTTTATTTAATTTTTTTATATTTTCTTATTCTTTTTATTTTTATACCAATTTTTTTTCGTTTTGACATATTTTTTAGCAATTAAATATTTGGATTTCTATTTATAAGTTAGTTTTACGCACAACAACAAAAAATCAAGCAATGATAAAACAATTTTTCAAAAATTCCTTTAATTTGTAGGTTAGAAAATTTCAATCTATATTTTTCAGTTCATGACGGTTTCTTCTTTGTTCTTTTCGCAAGTCATATGAAATTTAAAGTACTGAAAAGAAATATTTCAAAGCACATATCCTTCACCATGGTTACAAACACGTGGTTAAATTGTTGCATTTGCAGCAACGTACTCGTACCAAGTTAACTGTAAACCCCAAGCGTAAGCGAATCGCCTAAAACTTGTTACATTTAAAATCTCGCTCAAAGGTGAGGTGGCAAAGGCCTTCAAACGCTTGGCCACAACATTACAAACACACGCACAAGACAACAACTATGCGTGCGCCGAATCCTGTACAGCGCTTGCTACATACAAACATACATAAATAGGTATATACATATATATCTAAATATATATATGTATATTTTTTTATAAGAAGGCGCATGTGTAAGAAGTAGAAGAAGAAGAGAAGTGATGAAGCATACGATCGTAAACGATCTACATAGCATGTAGTAGGCACTCGTTTCATTGGCGCTGTGCCGACGAGGTGTGTACTCACCGGTTGGTATCTCGTAGATTTGTTCATCATCTTCGAAAGGATTTTTACTAACCGGCGCGACTACCTTTTGACTTTTTTCAATATTGAGATTTGGCTCATCAACATTTTTGTCTGTTGTAGCTACATTATCAATAATATTAAGGTCATTGGTAGCGGCACGCTTTTCAACAACAACAACACTTTCGCTTTTATTGGACGCGGCAGCGCGTGATTTACGAATCAAATTCAATGGGTTCAATAACTGTGCTTTGTGTCTTTTTGGTGACTTTTGTATGACTTTACCTCCTGATTTCTTATTCGTCTCATCCGTCGCATTGCCGTTGTTCACATCGGTCGCTGTTGGCGTCGGCGTTGCTGCTGCTTGCGGCGCTGCCGTTGCGGCAGCTGTGCTGGCGTTCGCATTGACATTGATGTTAGCGTCGGCGTTGGTTGACTGCGGCGCCGCGGCATTTTCACTGATGTTGCCATTAGCATTGCCATTTAGCTGTTCCGGTGTGAGCTTCAACGATTTCCTTGCTGTGTTGCTGCTGTTGCTTTCGTCTGCGTTCGTTGTGTTTGGCGCTGTTGTTGTTGCTGGCGCATTCGAGACATCGTTTTCTTTGCTGTTGACTGCCACTTCAATCGCAGCGTTGGGCTTGGCTTCCGCAGCAGCAGCGCTGTCGTTTAGACCAGCCGCAGCCGGGGGGAGCGTTGTATTCGCATTGGGACTATCCGGCGTGGCAACTGGACGCTGTTCAACGCCGCCATTGCTGTTGCTGTTATTGAGCGTCGCTGCACGCGTAGCATTTGCAAGCAGATCAGTTGCGGCACTCTGATATGGAGGTGGCGTTATGGTGCCGATTAGGGGGCTACTGCCCGGCGTCGATGCGGGGCCGGTGCTGGGGCTTGCTGGGACGTTGGCGGCTGCAGCAGCGTTGTCGGCGGCTTTCAAATTTTCCGGTGTCGATTCTGGTGTTGGAGAAACTGAGTCAAGCCTGGATGTTTGATGTGAGGAGCTTGTGGATGTGGATGATGCTGTTTGTTTTTTGGTATTTTGTTTTGTTCGTTTATGTGTTTAATGTTTGTTGTTTCGTATGTGCATTGGCGTATTTCGATTTGCGAATTTTATCAGCCAATTGTATATTACATTTTGTTCCAGAGTATGTTTATGAGGTTAGGTATTTTTTTTATTTTTTTTTTGTTTGTGGTTAAGTTGGTTGCAAAATTCAGTTGTTAGAAGCATTCCAAACGAAACGAAACGTTATAGATAAATGAAGAAAATTGGAAAAAACGAGAAAAAAAAAGAAACTCATCACATGCAAATTCAAATTTTATGAAAATTTGGTTTCAATCAATTAACAATAAATAAAATTGAAATAAAATTAAAAGTAATAAAATAAGGTATGATTACATGCAAAATTTGGACGTCAAAATCGAAAGCAAAGCTTGAAAAATAATAAAAGCACACATACACACTTGTACTGCTGCTTATTTATAGGCATATGTCTATATACATGTATATTTTTTAGTTGTAATTTTTAGTGTATACATTTTTCTTAAAGCCAATATTTATAAATAAACTCAAAATAATGAATTTAATTACTAAAATAAGAAATGCTAATACTATAAAAGTTCTGGCTACTAGACAAGTTGGAACTTCTCACAGCTCATGTATAGCATTACAAGTGACGTTTGTAAATAGGTTTGGATATTTTAAAAGAAATAAAATTTTTTGACAAAAATAACAAAAATGCTGCTGGTTCGAACTCTGCAGCCGACATGAGCACCAGATCTCCGACTAGTAGAATAACAATCCGTTCCAACCACAGTCAGTTCTACGTCACCGGAACGTACCTGGATTTTTACCGGCCAAGGACTGTTAACTCGGCATAATTTTGCCGCTACAGCAACGTTCCTACGATATTTTAGTTTACGTAGCTGAAAGAGACTCGGGCTTTTATTCCAGCAGGGACTGTTAACTGCACGAAATTCAAAAAATTAGTTAGGAATGTGTTGAACTTGTCGTTCATGAAAATTCTGGTATGTAAAAGTTCTGTATCAAGTGATCGACTTCACCATCGATAAAGCAACAAGTAATTGATGATGACTGTTTGCACCTATTCAGTCGTAAAATACGGGAAATTTTTCGGATATGTATGACATGGCTCCAGGATTTCATGTCGACGATCAATTGACAATCATTGCTGAAAAAGAATTTAGCATCTTAGCATCGGAGGAGAGATCGATTTTGAAGCTTACGATATATGGCCACTGTAGAATTTTCGTGAAATTGTTTTAGGATTTGGCAAAACTAGTGTTGCAATCTATCGACACACATTAACTCTTTTACTTTGTTCGGATCGACATTGAAAACATCTTGGAAACACAATTGTGGAATGTGGAGTCTAAATCGTTCGGACCGACAATGTTTGTTTTCGAAGAGTTTTCACTGACAATTTACAAACTTATTTGATTGTTGAGCAACGATAATGGTAAGTTTTGGAACCCTGAATATTTGCTTATAACTATTACTAAATATCGTGTTTTATAGAATTCTAACGAAAAATATTAATTATGAAAGTATTGGCTTTGAGAATCCAAATAAATATTTCGCGCAATGGCGATTCTTCAAGAGAACTGTTAGAGACTCTTACTACCAGCACTTTGCGCTTGCAAAAAAGATAGTGGAGTTAAAAAAAAGATTGTTTAATCCTATTAGATAAAATAAAGAACCTTGGAACGCCGATTAATTCGTGTTGGACAAATATTTGCGAAGGTTCTACTGCTCCAAAAGTTTTCAATTACAAATTATTAATTCCAGCAACGTAAGAATCAGTTTTGGGAACACGATTGCCAACGAAATGGATCTGCTTTTTTTAAAGAAAATTTTCGCATGAACTGAAGTTCATTAACAAATTATGTGATATAACCCGGCCTCTACAATAGCTACTCCGATCGAGAAAAGAGTGCTCTTGTTCATCTGCTGAGTATGGGAGTATCCTTAATATGTTAAGAGTAGAAAAATCTACGGTTTGCGAAATTTTGTTGGAATTTTGCACCGAAATCTAGAGACTACTGCAACCATATTGTCTTAAAATGTTGCCGCTAAATAGAGAAAGTTCTACAGATTGGGTGACTGATTTCGAGGTACTTGGATTCCCGCAATGCTTAAGAAAAATTGGTAAAAATTAGTTATAAAATGTTATATTTGCGCCAATGGTCTAATAATTGTTTACAGACAAATGCCACATTGAGGTTTACCCATCATCTGACGAAGCTGTGGATTATTACAATTACAAAGGGTGGTACTCCGCCGTTTTAGTGCCATTAGTGGATGCTGAGTAAAGTCTAGAAACTCAATATACATATGTATGTACATATATTTTTGCTTCTCCATTGCTTTGTTAACAAATATCAAATGACAATTTAGGGCTGGCAAAATATGTCTTCCAATAATAGCGACTAAACTAGATCAAATACCGACTGTAATGAGTGGAATGCAAGTTTTCAGGTAGTTTCAGCGAAAACTGGTTTTCAATGTGTTTTCGTTTGACAGATTTTACATGGCTGAAAATACAAGTTTAAGGGCGAAAACCAGTTTTTCCACCAAAACATCTTTTCAATGTCGGTCCGAATATAGAATTTGTTGATTTCAAAGCTGCTTTTGATAAGACGAAAAGAAGCTGCTTTTATGCCGCTATATCTGAGCTTGGTATCCCTGCAAAACTAATACGGCTGTGTAAACCTACATTGAGCAATATCAAAAGCTTCGTCAGGATCAGGAAGGACCTCCCCAAGCCGGAGATGTTACAAACAAAGCGACCACCTATCGTGCGACTTCTTCAATCCATGTACTCCAGGAAAAAATACATAGTTCGAGCTGCAGAGCGGAGTAGAGAAGGTACAGTCTTCTATAAAAGTGCACAGTTGTTGGTGTACGCCGATCTCCACGCTTTCTTCAGAATGGATAAGGAAGCGAAGAAAACAAGTCTGGTAGTGAAGGAGGGCAAGACGAAGCAGTCAGTCCTGTCATCAAACAAACAGTCGTAGCACTCGCGATTTGGCTCCCAAGTCACTATTGGCAGTCATAGTTTAGACGCATGCGAAATGGAAAATATTTTGAAAAACAATAAAGCGATTTTCTATGATTTAAATTCGTTTTTGTATACGAATCGTTGTACCTACATATATACGTAGTAGTATATAAATCGAAAGAAGTGAGTTTATAGCAAAAAAAAAATAAAAATAAAATTTTTGTTATGATGTGATCATGGTATAGAACTTTTAACTAATTATAACCACTTTTAGTTATTAAATATTGTCACTACATGAAAGTATACTTGTTTTATATATTATGTTATGTAAGATAACTATATAATTAAAGCAAACAAAAATTATAACTATTAAAAATTAAAAAAATATATATTTTTTCTATAATTTTATGGCCATAAACGTATGCAATTATAACGCTACATGCTAACTACGACTTCTAATGCAAATAAAATTTTTTATATGTAAGAAGTTATAATAATTAATTATAATTTAATTATCAGCTAAAACTAACTTAATAGGCTAACGTACTCGGCACACACAACCTCATAAAATGTGGGATATTATAGAGATTTAAGGGTGATAGGATCAGAACAAATAAGCTAAATGCGATTCGATATTGTTAAGTGAGAAGAAATTGTATTTAAATATTTTTAATATTTATCGTGATTTGTAAAGCAATGCAAGTGCATGTCATTGTATGCATAAAATACTTTAAAATTTTATAACTTTGAAATTAATTTTTTTATTTTGTTTTTCTATGCAATTTGTAATTTGCAATTTTGAATTAATTAAACAAGTTTTTTGTGCAACTTTGTTAATCGAATTGTATTTAGCTTACAATAAAAGCAAGCAGTTTTTTTCAATTTAATTTATGCAAATGCAAATTTTGTCAAAAAAAAATATTTTTTATTCAGCTAAATAAACAGTAACGAAAGTAAAGAGGTGAAAAGAAAATAAACAAAAAGTATTACAAAAAGAAAACAGAAAAAAATGTTAAAATGGCCAACACGATTTTTGAGCTGGCTTTCAAAAATATTTATAAAATCTAATAAAATGTTCCTCTAGCACACTCACACACATACTCGCACACAAACACACGCTTGCATATGCTTTGGCATTTAAATGCTTTTCACTACTAAAAGCGTAAAAGAACAAAAATAAAAAGAAAAAAAAAAAAGTAAATAAAAACAACTTAGCACAGCACAACACATCCTACGAAGCTAGTAGTTAAATGGTGTAAATGTATGTGTGTACTAAAGTACTTACGACTGTTGACATTACTGGAGCCATTTGTGGTGATCTGATTTTGATAGTTACTGTTATTGGTGGTGTTTGTGTTGTTCATTTGCTTGAATGGCGACGTCTTTGTGGGGCTTGGAGCGGAAAAGGCAGTGCCTGCCAGTGAAAAAGAGAGAGAGAAAGAGAGCAAGCGTGTGAAAATTGCAATTTTTGTTTAAATTTCAGAATTATTTTATTTTTGACATGACGTACTTTCCATAAATTTACTAGTTTGCTTTCGTAGCGTATTCGAGCCGCGTTGAGAATCCGTTGCTAATTTGTCCACAATCGCCTCCAATTCGGAGTAGATCTAAGATAAAGCGGTTATCAATATTTGTTAAAATTATTTTTAATTAGCATATTTTTTTAAATTAAAAGTTTAAATGTAAAAAAATAAAATATATTTTTTTAATTCCTTTTTTTTTATTTTTTTTTTTTTGTTTAGATAAATAAAATATATATTTTTTTTTAATTTTATTTTTTTATACTTTTTAAATTTTATTTTTTTATATTTTTTAAAACTTATTTTTTTTTTTATATTTTGTTTTTAATTTTATCCTATTTATTATATTTTTTTAATACATATTTTTTTATTATTTTTTTTAATGTTATATTTTTATAATTTTTTTATTTTATTTTATTTTTATATCATAAAAAACGCACCTTAGCCGTTTCATTGTGAAACACTTGTTCCGTTGCAAAGAGCGTCTGCAAGTTGGTGACCAAAAACAATATTCTTGAGTCATATAAGGCGGGCAACTCATCATGCAACTCGGTATTGAGAATTTCATAGGTGCGACGAGCTTCCTCCAGCTGCTCGCGTCCTTTCGTGAGCTTTAGTTTTCAATAAGCAAAAAAAATTTATGATTATAACGGGAAATTTTATCACAACAACAAAACACTTACCTTGACATCATCCTTGCGCTTGTTAGCATTGGCCTGAAGACTTTGGAATGAATGGCGTTGGCCATCATAGTCAATCAGCTTTCTATTGCGTTTATCCACTTTTTTCTATAATATAAATAATAATAGTAATAAATATGTATATCTATTTATTTTTTTGCATTAAATTTAGCTCACTTTCATTTCCGGAAATTGTCCAGTGTATGTATTCAACGGAATCAATACTTGATCTGCCAATTTATGGGCGAAGTCTTGCCAAAGACTTTCGGCAGCGCCAGTCTGTGCCTGCAATGCATCATAGCCGACCCAGTGCGGTTCATAGATTTCGGAAATGGCATCCATCAGCGACTTGGAAGCGGTTTGAGCGGCTTTACAAAAGATAAGCAAGTAATTATTGGTTTAATAATATATTTTAATATTGCAATTTTATTTCGCAGCACTCACCACGAATACATCTGATGTAGTTGTTGAACTCCTTTTGTAATCTGTTGGCATTAGTTTGTTGGCGATTGAAGTTATTTAAATGATCGTCGAAAATATCATCGGCAGTCCGGTCGACTTTGCCCAAATTTTGCAAAATCTGTAAGACATTTAAGGAACGAAGCATATAAGTATAAGAATGTGAAATATATTTATTATATTTTTTGAAATATGATATTATTAAAGCCAATAAAATTGTTGGTTCTGAATATAATATTATTAGAAATTAAGTGACGTTTGAGATATCTTTTTATAATATGCCCAATTACACTCTTAACTGAGTATTACAATTTAACCATTAATTTTTCTCAATTTATGATACAATTAACTACTTAGTAATAATTAGAGTTTACAAAACTCCTTGAGGCATCGTGTGTGGGCAGGGATGTGAATATTAAATGTAAAAAATTTGAAAATTTAGAATAAGTCACAGTCAACTAAAATGTCGTTAATATTAAGGGGTTATATACAGTTGAAATTTTCAAAAAATCGATTGTTTTGATTTTATTTTTTTAAGTACGTAAATATATTTAAGGTGAATATTTTCGAAGTTACACGCAAATTTGAATTTCGTCAAAAACTCATTTTTGAAATCGCCAAACATTTTATTTTGTTTTTTGCTCCGTTTAATTACTAGAATTATCATTACTTTAACGAAATCTGTTTGCTTTTTTAATTTCAGAGGTTCCAGGTCAGAGATATAGTGGTCAACGCAAAACGTCTTTTTTTAGAAGAGTTCTCGGAGATCAGCTGCAGTTCCTTTCCAAATAAATATATTTACTAATACTAAGTCTTAAAATACAGTTAAAAGATGCCATAATATGTGTACAAACGTTTGGATCAATAAGCTTAAAAGTTTTCTCAGAAAAAATTCTGGAAAATCCACTTTTAATTATTTCAGTTATTTGACAAAAGTATTAAATATTACTAGGACAATTAGTATTTTTTTCATTAAAGTAGACTTTTCCATTAAAGTAGATAATTTAGTAGATGACTAAATTAAGTACTATCTGAATGGTTTGCTATAACAGAAGCTTGGCATGGTTCAACTCTTATAACATTATGGCTTCATAATTGTTTCGGCTAATTGACCAAGGCACCAACAACCATAAGTCAATTAACTGTTTCCATAGAGTCGACAATTTACTAATTGACTCAATTAGGAGCTATTTGAAAGGTCAGTTATAACATATTTTTTCTGTTTGTTGTAAAAATGTCTAACTATGAGTATAAGTATACAAGATGCGTTCCAAAGTAAACAGGACTTAAAAAAAAAACAAACAAATGTTTTTTTCGGCAAAATCAATTTATTTTATTCAAAATAATCTCTTTCTGTTTTTTCTTCTTTTGTTTTTGCACGGTCCAAATCATGTCGAACGAGTGGCCGGTATGGCCGGCAGTATGCCGGTGCAAGCCTTTTGAACGGCCTCTACGTCGGCTTAACGCTTTCCTTTCACGGGCAAATGCATTTTTCCGAAAAGCAAGAAGTCGCACGGTGCCATACCAGGTGAATACGGGGAGTGGTTAATGGTTACAATGTGATTTTTGGTCAAATAATCGTCGTAATCGTTGGATTTTGAGCAATTTTTGGTCGTCAGTCAATTTGTGCGGAACAAACCGTGCAAACCCCTTTCGTTACACCAAACGTTCGGTCAAAATGCGATAAATCGATGTTTTGGAGATGTTCAATTCCATTTCCCTGAATTTAAAAGATGATTTCGGTTGATTTTTGATGAATTCACAGCTTCGATGAAATTTCCAGTGATCAGGAATTTTGATTGGCCCACATGTTGATCGTCATAAAAAAAAGTAAAAGTTTTACCAATTTTAAAACAAAATTGAATGTTGGCTCTTTGTTCAAAGCTCATTTTCGCACCGATAACACAAACATACTGACACTTAAAACACAATAACTTCACTTCCAATGTATGAAATGTCTCACTGAACAATCGATAAAGATAGCAGATTCTAACGCACCAGTCGACACACATATAAGTATACTTATGTAAATGGCGTCCCCAGGGGGCGCTAGATTCAAAAAGTCCTGTTTACTTAGGAAAGCAACTTGTGAAAAGTCATACTTAGAAGGAATTGATAACATGAAAAAAATGTATTGGGAAAGTCGGGATGAAGACTTCATAAATATGTAGAAGTTTTCTGGCTAAGAATAAGTTTAATTTTGCAAAATTGTCAGGACATCGCGAGGTAACTAGAACCTTTTACCGTATTTTAGTGTTATTCTTAATTCAAAAAAGTCATTTAGAGGCGGAGAGGGTTCAGTGGATTCGATGCACTCCCTATAGATGTTGTAAATAAGCAATCTGTAACACATATGTTTTAGTTGGATAAATATAATAGCTTCAAAGTAGTGTGCACATCCAGGTTATTCCATTTTTTGTAGATTTTGAATATTATATTCCAGGAAATCATGGTTTTGCCGTTGACTATAGTACAACTAAACGTTCGACAAAGCAATATTTAAATATTATTACACTGCCTGTCAATAGAGCTATGTAGATCACGTTCAACTAATCTTTTGAAGTTATAGTAAACAAGATAGATCTATTGAGTTTGTGAGCAGCTTAGAACTCATTCTAGCACATCCCCCAAGCAATTTGTTGTGTTTATTCCAACTCTATAGTTTACTTACAGTCATTGTGGCGCGCTGACAACGGAAATTTTAGCTATGAAATTTGATGCCCAATAGCTTTTGATTGCTTACAAACTCAGAGCTAATATGAGTAGCCACTTTATGGTGGAAATTTTTCTAGAAGTTTTCAAATTGTAAACTAATGCGACGATTTTTCTTTCATAATATATCCAATTATTGTTGTATTTAGCTGAAGAATCGAATTTTCGCCATTTATTTATGCGCAAAGCATATTGTTTATTTTTGTTGCGCACCATTTTTGTCGATTTGTAGGGCGTTTGCAGTGTTTGTTAGTATTATTCACACTACTGTAGATGCAATAGCATACTTCTATTTACTTAAATTAAACAAATATACATACAGACAAGTGTGTACTAAGAGTAAATAAATAATGCACTAAACTGCAATGGAGTGTTAGCCATGACTTTCATATATATTTATATATACATATGTACATATATCCAGCATAAGTATATTTATTTAGTTTGCACTGCTACATTTTATTATTATTATTATGGCGCGTATATTTCATATTTTTATGCATGGCTGTTCGTACATTGGAGGATAGAATAATAGATTCACTCGTAGGTAAGGACATTATTTTGATACTTTGCCGGAAATAAAGTATAGATATCGCAGCTATGATATTTACAAGAAATTTTGAGTTTATTTTCATATAATCTTTTCCTTCAGCTTGCGTTTTACAAAGAAAAAAAAAAACAAATTCCTGATATAAAGAACAAAGCAATGGGAAGGCTTTATTTACAATTTCTATGAAAATGTTAAAATTCGTTTCTTTTTGACGTAATTTGTCAAAATTTGTTCTCTAACAATCTTAGAAACTTTTAAGAGTCAAGCATTACTGACGTAAACATTGAAAAAGTGAAGAGAGTTTCGCTGAAAATCATACAGTTAGTTAGTCTTGGAAATATAGGAAAGTACCAAAGAACTCAGCTAACAGCATCAATTGGTTTAAAGCCTCTTTTAAGAAAATTAAAAACAAAATTGCGGAGAAGTATTTATAATGAGCCTTCCAACGAAGCGAAAATATTGTTATCGGCCCTCTTATTCGCTAGTTTACGGAATATAAGTATGTCCTATTTTCGTTTTAAAAATGAAGAGATTCGATAAAAGGCACACATTTCTTAAAAGCTTAAAAGGAAATTCACTGAAGAAACTAAAGTTTATACCAACTTAAGATATGGTACAGTAACGGACCAAAAAACGGGACTCTAAGTTGTGTGGCAACTTTATGTAAACTGATGAAATATCAACGCATCAAACTATATTATGGAAGTAAATATTGCTGGCGTAGTTAGTTCTGCTTTCTCCGGGTTGGAAAAAGAAGCGAAGTAAATGGGTGTAGTGGTGAACGAGGACAAGACGAAATAGCGTCCGGTGTGTTTATCATGGGTACCTGCTGACGACAGTCTCTCCCCACGGCGCTCAAAAGCACAGCGGATAAAATCAATGCGTTGATCAGCGCCCTAAAAAATGCCAGACATTATCGGTATCAAGTGTGGAATGGACACACTAACAACCTTAGTAGGATTCGAGGCTCTTTTAAACCCTCTGCCATACTTTGGGTCCGGCCCGTGGTTACAATGCAACTCTACATTCAACTGACAAAGTATCAATTCTTCCCGCATTTGGGTTTTAAACATGCATGAGCAGTTTGGAGCTAAGCCCCATACCACTCATATCCCTAATGTTCGAGTACATCGGGCATTCTGCAATTATATGTACCCAGTCCTCTACCCCGCCCCACAAAACCTATCAGATAGGTGCCTCTGATGTAAAAATGCATTCAGAGGCCCAAGCCCGGAAGCAGAAAACCCTGACTCAGACAATATTTGAAGTCTAGGTTACCTTCAACAAACTCAACATCCCGAATGTACTCATAAGTACTTAAAGTTTTCTAGAAAAAGGTTCTGCGGAAGGTTTATGGTCCTTTGCGCATTGCCAACGGCGAATACCGTAGTTGATGCAACGATGAGCTGTACGAGACATACGACGCCATTGACATCTTTCAGCGCGTTAAGAGAGTCGCTGACTAGGTCGTGTCGTCCGAAGGGGTAAAACACTTCAGCTCTGAGAGTCTTCGATGCAGTACTTGCTGGAGGAAGCAGATTAATAGAAAGACCTCCACTCCGCTGGAAAAAAAGAAGGACCTGTCTAAAAAAAAGTGGAAAATGTCCAAAATTTATTACAGTTGATAAAGCTGCAATTTTGAATTTGCGATCTCGAGACTTGAGTAAAATTAAAAAAAAAAAAATTAGTGAAAAAATTAAACTTAGTAAAACTACTGTCGGTGCTTTCTTTCAAAAATATGCGAAGACGAGGTCTAAAAAACACAGAGCTGGTTCGGGACGTCCGAAGAAGAAGCAAGCATGTGAAAGATTGGACTGGGATGAGATCAACATTAACTGTAGTATGCAGCCTGCTTGAATGGCAGTGATAATAATCGTTCCCACGGCAGTCAACTCGGCAGAATTTTCATTATTATTTGAGGTCAGATTGTAGTAAGTTTGCAAACCACAAAATGCAGTTATTAACTGAGAAAAGGTATCAATTATGACATGTGGATATTTTTGCTTCCAAAGCTTGTGTTTATAACCACACTTATTAATATAAATAATTTCATAAAATAATAATCAAGTTACTGTAAACTATTTATTATTATTATTAAACTGTACGCATTATCTTTCCCAACACTGTATACACGTATGTATGTATGCTCCCATAAACAATTTACGATTGTTTTGTTTTTATTTCTGTTTGTTGATTTAAATGTCTGTAATTTGAGCAACCCAACGTGCACGCTTTTGTAAATTTGATAAATTGCTTACACACAAAGCGTGGAGTTTCGAATATGAAGCTGACGAGCGAGTTTAAGTGAATGAGTAGGCAAAATGAACTTACGCGCCACAGGTGTACAATGGCAAGCGAAGTTTAGTGACGGTGAATTCATTGCAAGTGCGAGTTCGAGTTCAGACGGAAATACAAATACATACTGTACATAAGTACATATAGTGCCATTTGTGCACTTCACCTTGACATTGCCGCGTCATAATATTGCGAACTTCATAATAAGGAAGCATACATATGGAGATGCAACTGTTTGTGAGACTAAATGGAAATGCAAAGGGTAGTAGCGGTTTTGAATTATACGTTTTTGAGTAATGCATAAAACTTGAGACTATTTGTTAGGCTCTGAATAACGAGAAATTGTCTTGTCTTCTTTTCAATAAAGCTTCTAAAGATCTTTTGGAATGCTAATAGTAGTTTCTAAACAAAGTTACTCTCTAGCCAGGATCCGACATAAAAGAAAAAAAAATTATCAATGTTATCATCAAGCCGAAAGAGAGTTTCAATGAGCGACAAAATCTCAGCAGTTTGCCTATCAACCAAATGTGTTTACTATAATAACCAACCCTAGCTCCGGTATTCTATTAAAATTGATCAAAATTTATAAAAAAAAAGGACTGGTTTCGGTTTCATATCAAGCCTTTGGGTACCTTTATAGCAACCGAATACATATATGCAAGAGGTTCGTTGAGGGGACACAAACAGCATAATATTCCTTAGTAAGAAGCTACTTCTTCTCATTTCTTTTTCTACACACAGATGAACTTAGCCACTACATCTAGCCATATGCTATGAATAGCACGTTCAATATTGACTTCTAAAGCTTGAAGAGAGTCTGGTTTGTTGCCAAAGACCAATGACTTCAAATTACCCCACAAGATGTAGTCAAATGATGTCAAATCACAACTTCTTGGAGGCCACTCAAAGTCGCAATTTCTTGAAATAATCGAATCTGCAAACTTTTCTCCCAACTATTCCGTTGTTGCACCTGCTATGTGGCATTTAGACATGTCTTGTTGGAATCAGATGTTGTCAAGAACAATTTCTTCCAATTGCGACCATAAAATGTTGGTTATCATGGATTTAGACCGCTCTCCAATGACACGAACGGTGTTTTCGAAAGAAGTATGGACCGATTATTCCACCGGACCAAAAACAACATCAAATTGTCAATTTAGGTGAATGTAATGGTTGTTCATCATTAATGGATGGATTTTCTTCGCACCAGAATCGACATCGAAGAAGATGATTTTTTTAAAAAACTCGTTATCGTTTTCAAGTTGTTCCAAGGCAAACTTAGCAAATGCTTGACGTTTACGGTGGTTCAATGGCTTCAGTTGTTGAGTGAGAATAATTTTATATGGATGCATGGATCAGGTTGTGGTTTGACATAGTGCTAGTTCCTGAAATCATTTTGGAATCGACCAATTGCGGTCTTCAGCAATAATTGCCTGAACGGCAGCAATATTTTCATTACTTTGAGCGGTTCTTTGTCTTATTGTTCAACAAATCGAAGAATAGCGAGCATAGGCGAACGATTATTACGACCATAAAATGGCAAAATCGCACGAAAAGTTGCAATTGGGAAACGATTACTTTGATAATAAAACTTCAATAATTTGTATACGTGGTTCTTGCGTTTAACTTTCCATGACGAAATTGTAAACTATAGTAAATACAATGAAAGAAAATTACAGATCATGGCATATTAAAAATGGCCAAAACGACACTTAGAAGTCATATTATCACTATTAGAAAACCCAGTAGGAATATATTTATAGTATTTCATATAAATCCATAAATGCCTATACACATGAAATAGGTTGCTCATACGACATGTTGTCTCTTGTTAACGGCGAACTTAAGGGGTTAAGGGTAGTCAGAATTTACAAAAAATAATTTTTTTTTGCATTTTCGTTAAGTGTAATATCTTAAAAATATTATCTAAAAATTTCACGTTGATCCGTTAATTAGTTTCTGAGTTAATCGACAAATAACAAAGAGAGCTCGGGCACTTCAAAGTTTATTGTGAAACTTTAAACGCGTTTTTCTTAAAACTATGATTTTTGAACTGGTGACAACTGCAACTCGAAAACCGCTAGTAGATTTTAATGAAATGTATACAGCTTACATAATAAAATCGGACCTGATCGAAGGATTTTTTTTTATTCGAAAATTTCGATTTTTTAAGATCAATTAAATGTTGATTTTTTCGCAAAAATTAAAAAAAAAAAAAAATCTGAGGCCGCCATTTTGTTAATTAAAAAAAAATCCTGCAATCAGGCCCGGGATTACCTATTTATAAAACTAATTTTTTTTGTTCGATTGTTTGTAGATGAATCTCCAAGGATTTATGGTTGTCACCGCAAGTATCTTTTTTCGGAACTGGGTCAACGCAAACACCTATAACTTTGGAAATTATTATTTTTTTTCAATTTTCGTGATGGAAGTCAACACATTCTACAGTAATGCCATATTACTACTTTTGTAAAATATCACGATTTAATAGCAAAAAAAAATACTGAAAATTTTCATTTTTTAGTGCCTCTGACTACTCCTAACCCCTTAAGAGAAGCAGTAGAAAATATGTAAAATATCTCTATTTTTTTGAAAACTCAATAACTTTCAATCTCTTTAAAATATATATTTTTTCTTTTAAATTCATACACAACAACAAAAAATATATTTTTCATTTATTATTAGATGAAAATAATCTGGCAAGTAACTCTTACAAGTACCGCCCACGTTCTCAACAAATTGCGTTGATTTTAGGCGTCACTTTGCTGGCGCTGTCTACCAATCCAGTTTTATTTATTGCATATATGCATTAATTTTATTTATGTACTCTGTACTTCAATAAAACCAAGAGTTTTATTGCATCAGAAAATCCCACGCAATACAAGGTCGTTTGGCTAATAACAACAATAATACACTTCTGCAGCTTTAAATCGTTGATTAGTATGTGTTGTAATATAAAAATTTACAACACTTAAGTACAATAAATTTTGAAAAAAATTCTTGAAAACCACAAGAAATATATATAAAAAATTAAAATAAAAATCAGTTTGTCAGCTGTGAAGTTTTCAATTGTTTCAATTCTCTAAAGCAAAAAAAAAAAAAAAGTGGATGAAGTAGCATGTAGGTTGACGCGAGAAACAGTGACAGCAGTAGAAGTGATTTTGAAAATCACCATAAAATGATTTATGTATAGCAAAAGATGGAAAAAAATTGAGTTACTATAATCCGAAGCGTCCGTTCTCTGGGGCGAACTTACATTTGCATTTTAACCAAAAATTCGTCTTCAGTTATCAAAACGGTTTTTGGGTATCAAGGTGCCAGATAATTGTCATGGAAATCAGTTCTCTGTTTCGAGGGGATCGGACCGTAGAGAAAAAGTCTTAGAGTGAGTTGGTTTTATGGGGCATGCAAAGTGTTCGTAAGAGTCATGTAGGAATTTATTCATGCGCTTTTTTTCGCTTCGCAGTACTCTCCTTCACAGTATTGCAATTTCTGTCTATTAGATAACTGTGATAAATACCAGGAAATATTAAATAAAACGTAAAATATTTAATTATTCATCAATTTTTTTTATTGCTTTGAAAAGTAATCACCACCAGATGTAATACACTTATGTCAACGATTTTCCAGCTCTCGAAACACTTTTCATAAGCACCTTTTTGGGATGACCTTCAGCTCCTTCAACAAATTTTCTTTTATCTCTTCGATCGATTGAACACGGATAACATTCCTATGATTGTTGACTTGTTTGTATGTCAAACTCATAAGACAGTTATAATGCTCTCCATAAATGTGGGATCGGAATTCGCACGATCAAGCATATCCAAAGAAAAATGTTTACGGTATTCTTTTTGAAAAAAAAAACGCAGCTTCATCGGAACGAGTCGAGCAAGAACGAGTTTCATACACAAAATATCCACCAAAATCATTCGAACGGACTCGCGAAAGATGTCGAGCTCTCTTGCCATCTCTCTAAGACTTGCCTGGCGATTTTCAAACACCATATCTTTCACTTTCTTAAAATTTTCATAAGTTGAAATGTCGAAGGCCGTTCAGAATGAAGCTTGTGTCCTCTCGACCGTCTTTGAAGGCTTTGTACCACTCGTAGGCTTGTGTTTTTGATAAAACTGAATCACTGTAAGCCTTTTCCAACATTCGCAACGATTCCGCATACGAAATTTGGTTGGAAATACAAAATTTGAGATAAATTTTTTGTTCGATATTTTTATTCCATTGTAAAAATCACAACGCGCTACTGAGGTGTACCGACTTAAGCAGCTGCTGTTAGCAAACTGGTTGAAGGATCAGGCTCATATTTGGCAAAGTAAATAAGAACAGTCCTATCAAATTAGCAAAACATTTTTTTGAAATATCATTTAATCGGGGAATTTAATAAAAACTTTCGGGTGCTTTTTTGTCACAATTTTGACAATAAATACGGATGCCTTTTCAGACTCTAAACTATTCCTACTTCAATAATTTCAAAATCATGTCTGAATAATGTGAATAGGAGACCTTAGAATGCCAGCAGTTTGTATAAATAATATAAAAATTTGTAGAAAAATATACAAGTATTCGTAAAAAATAAATTTTTATAAAGTGTAAATACAAAAAATTTGCAAAATACTGCATCCTACATTTATAAAAATTATTTTCAATAATTTTTTTACAAAAAATCGGTTAAAAATGCAAACAATGCCTCAAATATAAGAAACAAATTAACCACAACTAATTTGCCTTATCATGCAAAATCCAGCATATTTTTAAAAAACCTTTTTACATACATAAAAAGTACATATGTATGTATATTCATATATATATATATATAAATGTTGATACGTGTGTATGGCAGTTGTAAGCGCAAACTCATGTTAGTCGCTTGGCTGGGCTGTCGGCATGATTTGTACTTCTTTCTAGTACTTTTGCTTTTGCTCGGCCACACTCACTTGTGCTCACGGCTGCTCCCGGCGTTCGGCCTCTTTTAGACTAGCTAGTCTTTAGCTAAACGACGACATGTTTTCAAGCATTTTCCTTTTAGCACAAAACGCACATCTCATCGCTCTTTTTTTGCTGCTTCTTATTTATAAAGCTTTGTGGTCTTTAGACAACACGCGCGCATATTTTTAGCTGAGATGTACTATAGTAGATACATACATACATATGCAGATGAGTTGCTAAGATTTGCATATTGAATATTTCTCTGGCGAAATTCGAAGTTTGTACTTTTCTTTTGTTTTAGAATTTAATAGAAAATATTTGCTTTTGAGGCATTGAGGGTTTGTTGATGTAATTAATAGTAGGCAATTTGTATTAAATTTATATTTATTTTTTTTTTTTTAATAATAAGTGAGGTTAGTTGCATTTGTATGTATTAAATTTATATATTTTTTTTTAATAATAAGTGAGGTTAGTTGCAAATTTTCTAAGTAAAGTGCAATTAAGCTATAGCTTTGAGCATAATTTTCGTTTTTTGACTTGTTATATTGATAGAAATACTGCTTGATCCTATCGAAAGGACCAGCCGTAAGGCAGCAGTTCTTCATCGTTTAATAGCACAATTTGTGGCTCAATTAACCTAAAACCATTTATTTGAAATTTTCGAAGGAAAGAGAAGAACAAAAAACTGGTATTTGAGGTATTGCAGAAGCTTGGCGAAAGATGCTCAGAAGAAATTTATATTATACCTTACAGACAGCCAGTTTAATGAGCCGTTTAGCAATTCTGGACTTGAAGACATTTTACTAATTGACTACATTAAGAGACTGTATTAAACTCTATTCTTAAAAATTTTCGCATAACTGTTTTTTTTTTTTATCAAGACCGTTAAACAGCCTTGAATTCCAACGCAAAATCATCTCAACAGGTGCTACTTTGGACCGAAAAGTACTAAAAAAGACCTTCCGCGACGAACTAAGACCAAACTCTACAAGATACTCATCATCCCCGTCCTGCTATATGGTGCGGAGAAATAGACAATGACATCATCTAATTAGTCGGCCTTAGGAGTGTTCGAGAGAAAGATTTTGCGGAAGATTTATGGTCCTTTGCGCATTGGCAACGGTGCGTACCGCAGTCGATGGAATGGTGAGCTGTACGAGATATTCGGCGATGTTGATATCGTTTAGCCAATCAAGAGACAGCGGCTGCAGTGGCTAGTTCCAGTTGTCCGGATGGAAGAGAACACTCCAGCTTTAGCTTTGGAAGCAAAGAAAGAGGAAGACATCCACTTCGTTGGACAGAGACCTACCGACTGGCGCGCTGTTGTTAGCTCGAAAATAACTGGTTACCCCAGTAAGGAAAAAGTTAAGCACAGAGTGTCTGCATAGTTTACAGATTTGCGCGAAATTTCTTCGAATATGTTCAGTAAGTTTCCCATTTCATCGTGTAACGTGTAACAACACTTCTAAATTGTCAAAGCGTACTAAGCCAAATTCACGTTCTACGAAAAATTAGCAAATTCGCGTTCATCGAAAAATCATCTCTTGAAATGAGACCCATTTCTGGCTGAATGACTTCGTTGAAAAAAAAAAAAATTGTCGCTATTGGGGTAGGTGAAATCCTAGTGTGGTTCATGAAACGCAATTTGCATCCCCAAAAACTGATTATATGGTGCGGATTGAGGTATGGCCGGCCTAATTTCTTTCAAAATTAGACTGGAAATGCTGTTGCCATCAATAACGAGCATTATAACACTACGCTCACCGACTTTTTCCCCAGAATTTGGTGAAATCGAAGCAGACGATCACCGTGACGGTTCGCTGGCTCATGTTTCACACCTAAAGATGGGCACATTGCGTGCAAAGTTTGACGACTCGCTAATTTAGAGAAAGGAACCAGTCAAATGGCAGCAAAGATGCTGAGATTTAATGCATCTAGGTCGCCTGTTGTTGTTGTTGTTGTAGCGGCAGAATTCTGCCGAGTTGACAGTCCTTGGTCGGCTACAAATCTGGGTCCGTTCCGGTTACATAGACCCGACTGTCGTGGGAATGGTCTAGGTCTAGGTCGCCTCGTTCTCATTGCCTCAATAGCGCCTAGCATTATATTGGAATTCATCAATTTGCTGGCGGTAAATGATTTGTTTTAATTTAGGAGAGGGCACAATAGACCTTTGGTCGTGGTGCTAACGTCATTAATTATCGATCTATCTATCCAACGGCTCTAGATTACTTTCTATGTGTGTATGCTCAATCAAAGATTTACGCCAATCAACCGGCAATGCTGGAGAAGCTCGAAGACAACCTTTAACGCATTAAACAGAAATTCCAGCCGAAATGCTGCACCTGGTCACCGAAAATTGGCTTCAACTGGTGGAGAAATGCAAACGGAGGCGTGGAGGCCATTTTGGCCGACATTTTGTTCAAATCATATATGATAAAAAATTAAAACAGAACCTATTTTAACCAAATTTGTGTGTTTTATTTCATTTTAACTGTCGCTTATACTATTCTATTGCTTTTAAGCCAGTTGTTTATTCGTTTCGCCGCTCTCCAAGTTTTGACTATTAAATACAACTAAAAATTCAATAGAATCTTCGCAAACATTATTCTCAATTTCCCAGGCAAAGCGTAATAATTTTCTAAATGATCTTAAAAATGCAAAATATTATTTAAATTGAACTTTTATTAATGACCTACACCCAGACATGGGCGCATGTCGCATGCATTTAGATAAGTGGGTCAGTCTGCCATGAGCCTCAGCCGCACATTTGAGCTTAATGCGAGTAATTAAACGTGTTACATTGAATGCGCTTTTCACTAAAATATTCACACAAATATCCTATACATATCAACACACCCATGCACTCCGGCTAGCGCTGCTGCCTCTTGCTAGAAAAACACATGCAATAAAAGCCTGCGCATACTACATATGCATAGAATCAGCTATGCTTAGGTATGTATGCGAGTCTATCTTTAAAGCGTTGACGTGCAATCTAGTATAAAGGCCGCCCCAGCGCATCTGATAATATGGCAAATGTTGGAAGTAAATTATGATGTTAATGGTGTGTGGGGCAAGGCAACGCTAAGTGGCGCTCTGCTCGATGAGACAAAAAGCCAAAAGGAAACCGCTTGGCCTTGTAATACTTTTTACATAATGACAAATGTGGTAGCTGAGAGTTCTTTTTCGGTAATAACGGCACAAATAAAGTAGGGCAATTGGCTGCTGCACGCATACATACACGCACATATTCAGAAATAAACGGTTTCTGAAGGGTTTTTAATGTTAAGATAAAAACCAAATAAAAAGTAAAATGCGTCTAAACAGCGTTCTGGCGAATGGCCACATAATAGTTGGTTGTCCATGATCGAACCAGTTCCGCGAACTCCTCACCATACTTGGAAGCCTCTTATAAGTAGTAACATTCCGAAGCTTTCTAAATTAAAATCATATTCAATTTGTCAGTTTTAAATAATAAATTTACATTATATGCTTAGTTCGGTAAGAATAAGAAAGAATCATTTGAAAATATTTAATATTTCAAGTGCGATACCTTAAGTGAAAGAAAGCCCTATAAACAACTTTTTCTTATTTTTTTGGCAAAGCTCGAATACCATTACGGTAAAACTGTTCATCTTTTGATGTTTTCCAAGGATCAAGCCATTTTTCGAGGTCCTCTTGGGTTTAAAGCTGCTTCTCAATCAGAACATGTGCCATCGAACGGATAAATTAATAATCAGACGGTGCAATATCTAAGGAATATAGCGGGTGGTGTAGGCCTTCCCATTTAAATGTTTCCAAGTAGATTTTAACGGGTTTTGTAACGTGACTTCAAGCGTTCTCATGCAGCAGAATCGCTTCTTTGCGCCTTCCATGGTATCGAGGCTATAAGAAACCCAAGTTACTTGTTTCTGAATCATTCCCAGCGCAAGTAGTTGCTTTAAAATGGCCTAAAGAGTGACTGCCAAGCTTCTTTTGAGTTTGACATGGAAGATTGTAATTCACTGTCTTCAAAGATTTTTGGCCTTACTTGACCCGGACGTTCGCTAATATTGAAAACATCGTTTTTGAAGCGACGAAACCAATCACGGCATGTTGATTCACTTGAGGCAGCAACTCCGTAAACTTTTTAGAGTTCACAATGTGCTTCAGCCGCCGATTTCTTTGACGAAAAGGGGGTTTAGGTGTAAAACAAAAAATATAAAAAAAAAATTGAAAAAAAAAAATAAAAAAAATTGATTTTTGACACCTAAGCCCCCTTTTCGTAGACTACGTCACATACTTATATGTAAACAAAGTCTCGAATGTGGAAACGCAGTTCTTTTTTCAAATGCCTAAGTTAAGTTTATCACGTTTTGGATATATCAAAAACATCAAGCACCACTAACTGCTGAAGCCATCTTTTAACCAGCTGCGGGAACTTTATAGCGCCCCTAATAAATACAGAGGAGTCAAGATCAACTAATGATCAACACGTCAATAAAATAAAGTAATTGATGCTTGAGAATCGACAATTAATAGTCAGAGATCTTACTGGCATCGTTGGAATATCCGAAGTATCAGTAAAAAACCATTTTGAAAGATCATTTGGGCCTGAGAAGTGAAGGCACGATTGGTTCCGAAATCACACAATTTTTTCGAAAAGCAACGTCGCAGTAACGTCTGTGAAACAATGCTTTCCGACTACAAGGATGTCATGAAACGTCCTACTACTAGCGATGAGTCTTGGATCTACGCTTACGACCCGGAAACAGACCACCATTCTGCCGAATATCGTGGCAAAGGTGAACCAAAGCCGCCGCAACCACGTCAAAACAGTTAAAAAATCAAGGTTATGTTCATAGTTTTCTTCGTTTATCGAGGTGTGGTGTACTCCGTATTCCTTCCGACTGGTCAAATTGTCAACAAGGCTTCCATTTGAGTGTTATGCGTCGTTTGCATGAAGCTATTCGTAAAAGGAGGGCGAAAATATGGGTCGACAACTCTTAATTTTGATACAACATTGATGCATCGTCGCATACTGTATTGATTCTTTGTGAGTTTTTCACCAACTTTTCCACCAATATCGTGCCGCAACCACCATATTCGCCTGATTTAGCTCCGTGTGACTTCTGGCTATTCAGCAAACCCAAACGACTGCTCCGGGGAAACCGTTTTGAGTCAGTTGAAGCCATTAAACGTGAGTTGCTACATGCAATGAAGACTATTCTGGAAATTGTCCTTTAATAACTGTTTCGAGGTTTGGAAAAAACGTTGGCATAAGTGTATTGAGGCCAAAGTGGATTACTTTGATGGGGACGACATAGATTTTGAAGAATAAACTAAGAATTTTTATATTATGAACAAAGTCTTACTATTTTTTGCCTGTTATTGCCCAAAGCCTATAAAAAATTTACACAAAAACCCACTTAAGAGCAAATTATTCAAAATTTCTCTATGAGCATCCATATTTGTTACTTTATCTCGTACACAACTTTTAAACACACACACATAACCCCGATAGTTAAGTCTTATCTGCATTTAACTTAACCATCTACATGTGTATGTATTTTTGTATTTGTAGAAGATAAGCAGGTAGAATAATATTTGGAATTCGTTTATCACGCGCATTTGTTTAAGCATTTTTGCCACTGTAAATTAAAAAAATGAACAGCAACAAGAAATAAAGTGAATTAGACGCACACAAAGGCGTCTAACGCCACAGACACACAGAGCTAGATGTACCTGTAGATATGTATGGTCTGCCGGAACAATCTCATACTATTTGGCTTAGAATATACCTTACACGCATTTATGTGTGTGTGTGTGTGTATAAAATACATGTGTGTCTCTAACAATATGCAAATATTCTAGCAGTTAGAGCAAAAAGAGAGAGAATATAAAGAGTAGCGGTAAAAAATCTAGAAATACGCCGAAAAAGATTACATTAACAACAGGTTGTAAAAGTTGTGTAATGCAAAAGCAATTTAAATACTAAAAGCATACAGAAATTCATATACTCAAGTATGCATTCAGCTAGTTATGAGCTTTCGAAACACTTATTCACTATGAAAATTTTCTCAAATCTCTGCATTGACAAGTCATCAACAACTGGGCGACATCTGAGCTAAAATACGCAGGCAAGCGTTCGCTTCTAACTTGGCCAAATGAGATGAGGCAATAGGCGGTATACATACATACATATATACAAGCATACATTCATATATAACTATAAAAAACATCTACATCAATATATTATGTATGTACAGTCATGCGTGCATACTTTGGCTGCTTAGAACAGAGAAGAGTAATGCCTTGAGGTGCAGTGCTGAGCATCTCAGAATAAGATTGCTTTTGAAAATTCGATTTTCTATAAATGAAATAAGTGCAAAGATTCACACTTATGTACGTATGTGTTTATTGTCGAAACCTGCCAGTGCTGACTGTCAAAATTGTCGCGTGTGAAAAGTGAAATAAAAATGAATGAAAAAACAAGCGAAAAAAAAGAGTTCGTAAGAGTAAGTAAATTTTTAGCTAAGTTTTTGGCTCAAAAGTATAAAAGTGGCGAATTAGTTATGTACTCGCATGTCTGGAGCCAATTTTGAAAAATTTTAGATAATTAACTCCGTTTCGAATAACTTGCCTTCCTACGATTTTCCAAATATACATTTTGGTTTTCGAATTTTCAAATTTCTGAATGCTTATCTTACGCATGGACTAGTTCAGGGAAGTTAAATGCGAATAAAGTGCTGGTTAGACATAATTTGTGTCAAATGGGGATATTGGCTTAATTCCAACAACAGTCGTTGTGGTTTTACGCGAGTACCTACCGACGACGGCCTTACCCCAAGGTGCTTAAAAGCACATAGATCAAAGCAATGCGTTGATTAGCGCCCCAAAAGAATATATGTTTTTGCAGGTATTATTTGGTTCCAACTGGTCAGTTGGAAGGGACACCTTTTTCACCATGGTCGGGCTCGAGACTGACCTAAAACCTCTTCCGTGCTGTGGGTCTGCCACCCGACACAGTGCAAATCCACATTGAACTGAATTTTCATTTCTACCTACTTTTAGGTTTTAACCGTGGCTGTGGCTGCCCAAAGATCCAAACTCAATGAGCTGATTGGAGAGAACTCCAAGGGCTAACTGCTCCCCGTGGTACCAGATTTAAGTCTCCAGTTAGACCTTGTAGCTTTTGCTACTAACAGTGGAGCGCCCATCAAACTAAATGACTGGTGACATTTACCGCTTGACCTTCAATTGCCTTTTTATTAGAAGGAATCTCATTCAAAGTCTATAATATCAGTTCAAACTGAGTATTATAGTAATATTTCTGACAAGACTATGCTGAAATTTCGAAGCAAGCCAGATAACAGACATAGTGCATATTGGATTTTAATCGCCTCTTACGACAGGCATACCTTACCGCGGCTTAATTTCAACAGTCCGGAAATCCATTTCTGAAATTTTTAAGCTCTAACCATCTTACATAGTCTAAGGGAGCAAATTTCCAAAGATCTTACCACAGGTCCCGTCTGGGGCAGCTAAATCTGATATTGGATGAAGTTTACAGTTTGAGTCAACAAACAATTTCAGACCGTTTAAAAGCTATGAGAAAGATCTAAAAGTGTGGAAAACGGGTGCCACATGAATTGAACGAAGAACAAATGGAAAACCGAAAAAATATTTGCGAAATTTTGCTTCAAAGGCACAAAAGAAAATCAGTTTTGTATCGAATTGTCACTGGCGATAAAAAATGCATTTATCATAAGAACCGTGAACGGAGAAAATCATGGATTAGTCTGGTATAACCATCAATATGGATTGCAAAAACAGGTCGTTTCGATAAGAAGGCAGTGCTCTGTGTTTTGTGTGATCAGAAGGATGTGGTGAAACTGTTAATACTAATCGTTACAGACAACAAATGATCGATTTGAACCATGCATTGATCGAAAAACGTCTAGAATGAGCCAGTGTGCACTTGCACACAAAGCAAAATCGATTCAGTATGCAATTACTTCGCTGGAAACTCCCACCATATTCACTAGACTTGGTCCCATCCGATTACAATTTGTTTTGACCGATGGAAGACGCATTAGCTGAGCAGCACTTTGATTTCTACGCAGAAGTCGAAAATTGGGTGTCTGATTGGTTTGATTCAAAAAGACGAACAATTCTATTGTCATGGTATCCACAAATTGCCAGAAAGGTAGTCAAAATGTATTCAACTATAATGTCTGGTCATTTTACACACATATTTAACACTCCATCATATGTATTTTAAATGTTGCTATCAGCCCTTGTTTTGCCACTCACATTTGCTCTAAATAAACATATTCAAGTGATATTCATATATTTGGAGTGGCATTGGACTGTTTAGTAGAGAATATGCTGCTTGCCGCAATACTTCAACTTCTTTACCATACGACGTAACCTTCTATACAAATATATGTATTTTCTGATTGATTTTATTTAAGAGTTTAAAGCGTTGAGAAATGACAAAATGATTAACAGTGTATAAAAAGAGCGAAAAGGTACACACATTATTTGGCTATGACACTATTTAAGGTGTGAATTGATTGAACATTAAATCGTTAAGTGGATAAACGAAATATTCATCACAAGTGATTATAAAAAAAAGATATTAACCATAAGCGCACTGACTGGATTTCCATAAGTAATGGAAAAGAGATGATAAAAATTATTAATAAGAAGAATTTGTAAGAAAAAGTCATTAAGTGGCTAAAAAGATTTTGATTTTCAAAGAAGTCGTTATGCTCTAAATTCGAATCACTCTCTAAAAATATCGCCAAACCGCTAGTCCACTACTTGTATATATAAAATTGAACACTATGAGAGGCATCTTTAAGGAGAGAAGATCTTCAAATCAGATAGTGGAAGTATATCTTCTTAAGCGGAGTGATTCGATCGTTCTTATATATGTATATCATAATCTCTTCTAGATGATATTTAGTTTTTAAGTCTACATGAAAGCTTTCCTAAGTGAAGCACAAATAGGGGCTCAAATCTTCTTAAATCCTGAAATGATATTCGGCAGTCATTGGATAATAGTCATGGTTTGCTTATTGCGCATCTTTCACAGATCAGAATCGTTATGTGGACTCGTTTAGTAGATCATGCTTCAATACAATAGCAAAAGTAAAAATCTGTAAAACGATAGAAATTAAGGTCTAACCAGACAAAACTATATTTGCCTTCTTGATTTGACTGTTGATACGAAATGTGTGCATCTGATCAGTCCAAATTTTTTACACCATGATAACACGGGAACCACCTACATATGTAGGTGCTGATAGTGTTGTTACTCCAAATGAGTCGAAACTGCTAGAAATACTTACTTAAATTTACTGCAGTCCACCTTCAACTCAACAAAGAGATGCCAGTACTAATCTCACAGAAATAGTATTGATCGTAGGGGGGTGAGTGATTTGCTTTCTGGAGCGTTTGAGTGTCACAAAAGGACAATAACCCCAAAAAAAAAAAAAAACAAAAAACTAGTTCTACACTTTTCAAACTGTTCTTTAAGGAATACACATTATCTCATGTACATTTGTAATATGGCAAGATGACGCTTTCAAAACGTCACGTTATGACAAGATACTAAATAAAATTTCTATTAAAGCATACTTCTCTTAATCCAATAATATTCTTACAAAATTATACGTATTGCTTACAGCCGCATATTTTCTTAATTTATAAGTATTTATTGTGGGTAAATTATTCGCAATATAAGAAATAACTCGCGCTGATCATTATTGACAGCGAAAGTTCCGCGCGTTGCAGTTCAACTCAATTAAAATTCAAAAAATGCGTCTGAAAAATGTTTTGTGTTATTTTTTTCCAGTTGCCATTTATCGTTTTTATGCTTTTAATCGATCGATAATGTAATGCAAAATGTGGCCACTTAAATAATTACCGCATTTATATGTATAGACAATTAAGAAGACAAGAGGTGAAGAAACCAACAGACATACACAAAGTCACAGACTTGCTTATGCTTAAGTATTTGTTTATGAAATATGTAAGAAAGCATAATAATAAAATTTAAAAATATATAAACACAAAAAATATAAAAGAAAATTAATTAATTATGCACGAAAATCACGTTTGACAACAACGCGCCGATCATTTGCATTATTGTTGGCAATCAAAAGTGAAAGGGGTATGGCTGCCAACAGCAGAGCTTGTGATAAGAAGAAAGTCGAAAAGGAATTTTGACTTTCAAGAAATGGCAAAAAATAGTAAGACTTTGTTCATAATTTTTAAATTTTTAATTTATTCTTCAAAATCTATGTCGTCGCCCTAAAAGTAGTCTCCTTTGTCCTCAGTCAACGTGTGTCAACGTTTTTCCAATTCTCGAAACAGTTATTAAGTTTTCAAGGCGCTTAGACTCGGACATATTTACGTTTCGAACATATTCTAGAATTTTCCGTTTCAAAACTAAAGGAACACATTTGGAGCGAGCAGAAGTTGATAGAATATAAGAACGATATCTGGCTACTACTAAAGTTTCAATGGAGCATCAATAACCAAAGGTTCTTAATATTTAAGTATCAGAAATCGGGTAATACAAAGTAATAAACACTGGGTGAGGCCACCTGAAAGTAATATTAGCTGCTCCAGGTCAGAAATATGTACTTTGCAATGCTTAGTGATCGTTAGGTTAGAGGTTAGACAACCTATTTTCGTGCCCGTTTGAAACCCAAAATTCTTAGGTATGGACTAAAAGACCGTCGCATATCGATATAGAGCCAAAAATTGTCTAAGGCGGCTAGTATCAATTCGCTTAAATCCTTCAAAATCTTTAACCTCATCGATTGAGTATCAATGGAACATTGCACAGTTAAGCCAGCTATAATAAATGCCGCGATGTAAAGCTAAAAAGGTAGTAGTCGCATCCTCACAAGTGCTGGTAGCTGACCAAAGCTTGCTGAGCTCGTGCGAGGTCCATAGCTCCAACGACAGAATACACGAGAACAAGTGTTGTTTTCCATCCATCTTGGGATTTGGGTAAGGCTATCCTTGTTAGCTTATCAGCTTTACAGTATCCGACGATTCCACTGTGACCAGGCAGTCACAAATCGAATACGGAACCAACTTGATGCTATTGCTAGCGAAATCATGTACTCCTTGACTAGTTTTCCTGGAGTACGATAGGACACCTTCACAATACACCTGCCGGCTATGTTCACGTTTGCTGTTTGTAGAATGACATTGAATGTCATCGCTGGTATTTGTTCCGAGTGAACCACTGATGTCAATGAGAGATTTTCATTGAACACTTTATAACGAGTATGACCATACCGAATTAGCGAGTGCGACTTCAGGGGTCCCGGTGGTCTAGAATTTTCAAAAAATCGATTTTTTTTCTTTTGATAGTTCTAAAGTATAGTCTTTTAAGAATATACTGTACAATTTTTGTAAGGGTTTTCACATTATTTTAGCTTCTACATCCGTTTTAGCAGGTAGCGCGCGGTCGAGAGGCTTGATGAATGGATACTTTAAACTCATTTATCTCAAAACTACTTTTTTCGAAGTGCCGTTGATGAAAAAAAAACTATCCATCCGAGTCACTTGAAATTTTAATATGGTGTTTATAAGATCA
Organism: Bactrocera correcta; assembly: GCA_027475135.1. NCBI lineage: Eukaryota > Metazoa > Arthropoda > Insecta > Diptera > Tephritidae > Bactrocera > Bactrocera correcta. The sequence continues at coordinate 41,827,519 of CM050326.1, forward strand.
ATATCTATCGCTAGAACTACGATCAAATTTTAATTTTAAGAACTTCGATTTTTTCGATCTAAAACTGGTCCTAGCTGTTTTCAGAATCTGAACTTCAAAAGCGCGAAATTTTTTTTAATTTTCAATATTATTTTTTAGTTGTAGTTGATGCGATAGCTGCACTCCTACTGATTAATATTTTATTTGGTTTTTATGTTTAAGATGTTCAGAAAAGTCAAAATCAACAACGGCACAGGGAGTCCTTTTTTAAGATAGTTTTTTTTGGACGCCATTTTTAATATTGTTAAAATTTTTTTTATTAAAAAAAAAACATTTTTGTACTCTTCATAAATGTATACTTTAAAAAATTTGAATTGATTGCTCTTTTTTTAAACCTTAAAAAAATCCAGAAAACACCCTTAATTTAAGCGTTTTAGACCACCGGGACCCTTTCACAAAGCATCTTTCACCAGACAGATACACCAGTGATGAACTTCCAGCTTCACAAAGTCCTTAAATACTTGCATGTGCTTTTAAAACTGTGTTCTAGTTTTACGTCTAATTAGAGATCAAATCCAAGGGTGTTTCATTCACTTCTGCTAATGATCACTAACTCTATTTTATTATTCCTTGAAAAGCTTTGAGCCTTCATGAAAGGTCTCGACCAAGACGCAAAGCATTAAAACGAGAATGAATTTAACTTAAGATCCACGGTTACGGAAGCGCGGCAGTCAGTAGCTTTCAATTTCTATTAACAAAGTAACAACTCAATTAGGTCTAACATAGTCTTAGTAGTTAATATTTTCCAAGAGCATCAATGTGCTGTTACTGTCATTTGAACAACGTCATATCTTTCTAGCTCTCTTCTCCATAAAAACCATAAGATCATTCATTTTAATACCAAAGTAACACATAATATTCAAACGATTAATTGAATACAGACAATTTTCCGCTTAATCAAGCAATAACAACGTGAGGCAAACTACAGACATATGTTTTTTTATTTGTGTTCAACGAACGCCTTCATTGTTTTTATGAAAGAGACGTAAACGGTAATTTTGTTTTGAATTGGAAACTGTGTGTTAGTTCAGTTGGCTTTTCTAATAAATAATACTAAAACATTATGTAAATCGCCGGCCCACCATTTGTAGTCATTTGACTTGAAACTAGCTCGTGTTTAAAAGATCAACAACAATTGTTGTAGGCGACTGTGACGTGGGTGTTGGACGGTGGTGTCAAGCAAGACGGGGAAAGTGTATTAACTAGCTGTAAACGACAGACATTTAGTTTGTCAATTTTTTTCCTAGTTTGTGTCATGTAAAAAAGAGAGCCTAATAAGGATATTAGAAGTGCAAAAAGTAGGTTCAAAACTATATATGGCCACCGAGCTTGGCACTTTTTGAACCAACGAAGTGGTGACTAATAGTTCATGACTTTTTTCGCAATTGAGATGTTTCCTTACCAAACACGGATTTCGGTCAATCGGGTATATTGAAGCCACGAAATTATGAGAAATTAATTCACCGAAGTCTGCCTGTTTGTCTGGTCTAGATAACTTGAGTTAAAATTGAAATTGTTAATATTGCATCCAAGATCCACACAAAAATCGACATTATTCCAAACCACTGAACCCATTCTTCTTCGTCCACTGAAGTTTTAAAGAGGACTGTGGGTTTAGCTTTGTATTTCACTAAGGACATGCAAATATCGATCGTATCATATCCAACTGTTAAAGCCAAAGTTTGGATTGATCAACATTATTTGGACTCAGCACCAGAGAAATGAACCATTGAAAAGTGGTTTATAAGTTTCAACGAGACGAAATGAGCACCGAGGACGATGAAGGCAGTGAATGCCTTAATAATGTTACCGACAAAAACGTCAAAAAATGTCCTAAATAATTTTGGATGTCCGTAAAGGGAAGTACTAGTTCGAGGGAGCTGAAACTCTGTATAGTTTTATGTTGGATACCTTGCTATGCGAAAGCTGTGTGCAAGGTGAGTGCCGGGCGAGCTTATAAGCCATCAAAAACAGCAACGAATTGATTATTCGGAGAAGTATTTACAGTTGTTCTATCGTAATAAAACCGAATTTTTGGGTCGATATGCGGCAATGGATGAAACATGGCTCCATCCTTTCACATTGGCTGACTATCGATTGGACTGCACATGATGAACCAATCACAAAGTGCGGAAAAACGCAAAAGTCGGCTGGCAGGATGAAATAGGTACCGACAAGATGCGGCAACTAACAGCAGATTTCAAGACCGGAGCATACTCTTGTAGAACCATGATGCGCAGAGCATACTAAAATTGTGGAGAGAACACTTCTCCAGCCTGCTGAATGACAGTGAAAGCATAACACCAGGAGATGGTGAACCCGGTAACAATGATATTCACCATGCGCCAATTCTTGGAAAAAATCCGTGAAAAAAGGATCGACACAAACCACCTCTTCGTTATTTTCAAAGCTGCCTTTGACACCACGAAAACGAGCTGCCTTTATACCTCGATGTCCGAATTTGGTATCCCTGCAAAACTAATACGACTGTGTAAATTGACGATGAGCAATACCAAAAGCTCCGTCAAGATCGGAAAGCACCTCTCCGAACCGTTCGATACCAAACGAGGTTTCAGACATAGCGAATCCCTAACTTCCGACTTCTTCAATCTACACTTGGAGGAAATACTTCGAGCTGAATAGAGAAGCTACCATCTTCTATAAGGCGCACGCCGATAATCTGCCTTCTTCAGAATGCATAAGGCAGCGTAGCAAATGGGTATGATAGTGTACTCTTAGGAGGGCAAAACAAGGAGATATTTGCTCATCAAACAAACAGTCGCCGCACTCGGGACTAGACTCCCACGTCACTTTGACAGTCATAACTTTGAAGTCGTAAAAAATTTCGTCTATCTTGGCACGAGTATAAACACCACCAACAATGTCAGCCTGGAAACTCAACGCAGAATAACTTTTACCAACAGTTGCTACTTTGGACTAAGCAGACAATTGAGAAGTAAAGTCCTCTCTGCAGCTATATGGTGCAGAGGCATGGAGCAACATCTGATTGAGTCGGCGTTACGAGTTTTCGAGAGAAAAGTTCTGCGGTAGATTTATGATCCTTCGCGCATTGGAACGATGGACTGTACGAGATATACGAGGACGTTGACATAGTTCAATTAGAGCTTAAATGCTGGGCTATAACGCAGTATTACTTATCACTTAAATAGTATTCCACTATAGACTATTTCCCAGACCTTCCCTGCATTGTTAAAAGATAATAAAGAAAAAGTTTCGATATTCGCAACTAACGCAAAATACATGAAAGCAAAAATTACACACAAAATTAAAATGTTTCTTGACTCATATTGTCTACATAAATAGGCGCATATTTTGCCAAAATGGAGATAAGACATTTGAGGAAGCGTCAAAAACTATTTGATGGCAATTAAGTGAGTCAGAAAACAAATATTGGCGTTGTGACTTGCGGAAAGAAGGTTATTTGCGCAAAATTAGCGCCAAATTATAAAAAAAAATACATAAATATGTGTTATGAACGTCGTAAGTGCACTCTTTCGGAATTATGATTCTACAAAAAAAAGAGCTACGGACAGATTTAAAATTAGTACCACTCTAAATATGTCACAGCTGCTTAAGCGCTCACGGGCCGCACACATTTTTTATGCATGAATATGTAAAATTATGCACTGATTTTTTAAAGTCCAACGAACAGTTGTGAGAAAAATAATGCGGACAAGAGCTGGTGTAGACGAACTTTACCGCGCCGCTCAAAATCTTGCATTTTTTATATGTTTATTTGTAGGCATCAATGTACATATGTGTATATAAATGAATATACATATGACTGTCTGTATGTACCTGCCACCCGGCCGGCAAGTTGCCGCTCTGACTGAGTACTCGCACTGCTCGTACTACTCGCTGTTATTGCAGAAACTTGCGACATTAATTTTTTCCCCATATATTCACACACACACTCACAGCAGTCGGCAGCAACAGTTAACAAGTGCAATGCGCAACAATTGCTACAGACAGACGGAAAATTAGATGCCTAGTACAAGTAGCTGCATGTTGGCAGACACAAGGCGCGTGTGCAAGGGAAGCCGCCGGAGGCGAGAGGAGTCGCTTGGTTGGCTGTGAAATGCAGAAAAGTGTGAGTAAATATGTATTAAGAAAAAAAACTGTATATATGTAGTACTGCATTTGGCCCAGTTACCGCAAAGCGAACAGGAATTCACAATTTTGCCATTTTGCTGTTGTCAGTGTGTGTGTGTGTGTGTATGTGTGCGCAAAGTTATGCGGCGCGGCGTGATGGACCGTGGCAGCGTCAAAGGGAAGGTGCGCAACAATATATTTTATGAAGTGCATAAATACTCGCAAAAGTGCAACAAGCAGTCGTTGTAGCACCAACTGCCAACAGCCTACAGTCAGCAGCAGCAGCAACAAGTCAGCAACAGCCAAGTCAAATTAGTTTAGTTCAAAGCTGCAAATGCTTACAGAGCAATGAACATAGAAATTATAAACGGAGAAATGGTTTGAGTTTGGTGCAAATGCCGTTAGGAATATTTAGATGGAGGACACAGAAATTGTAATGTGTTTCTTAATCGTTAGCAGAAAGTTAGTGAGTATAGCTTGAGTTAAGACGAGACGGATCTGGAAGATCCATGAATCAAGTTAACATTTTACAGTTATTTTATGAACTATTTGTATGATGAGAGGCGGTAAGATTGATAATTATGCCATACATATTATAAGAAAAGGGCTCAGACCTCATTGTGTTGTCATTGCGGTTGAAATAATTCGCCCGATTATTATTAAGAAATATTGCCGAGTTAACAATTTTGGGACGGGTGTACATAAATCCGTTCCGCTGTAGTTAGGACAAGACAGCAGTTACCATCTATGGTCATCAGGGGAGAATTTAATTTGGAATCGTGGCTGAAAGAGGCAGGTTTCCAGAAGTTATTTTTCTCATTTTCAGTTGAATAATTCTCAAAAACGTGCGAACGTTTTGAAATCGCTTATGACAACAAGATAAAAAGGATAAGAACTTGACTACTTTGCCTATAATCCAACTATGACATTGTGATGGTTATATGGTGTACACAATTAAGCAGAAGTGGTGCATCTTTCCAACAGTCCCAGGACCCAGGGAAACTTAACCCATGTTTAGTGTAAATTTATGTTAACTGAGAGTTCCTCAATCTCATCAAGCTTACTAGTCAGTCGCTGTCAGGAACTAGCTACCTGCAAGACGACGATGTTTCGTCTTCAGCTTATTTCCGTTTTACGGTTCTTATGATAACGTTTCGATCTATGATAATCAGAACTAGCTCAGAAAGCATAGTGTGGAGAATAATAATTTAATTTCCGGTGTCCACATTTTTTAGTCAAAATCAAATCAAACGTAGAAAAGATTCGAGAAACGAGCAAACGCCATTGATGGTGGATCGTTCTTCTTTGAGGTTATACGACTTTATAGCCTTTCGACAAAGATTTTACGCCGTAAACTTTTGAGAGATAGTTAGCTTCTCTTCTCCGACGAGGTAATTAAATAGTCCCAAAAGTGTTCTGTCATTAGAAGTGAAGGATGAGGATGAGGATTTCTGGCTCAATGAGTATATAAACTAGCAAATTTATCGCATTTAGGACTAAAAGCTACCCGAGGACATTCAAGAGTTGCCATTTTTATCCAGAAAATGTAATGCAATCATCGGTTCATATTTCTTCAAAAATGATGACGATGAGAACATAACCGTCAATCGCGCCATGATAACCGACTATTCGATGCCTGAAATTGAAGCTCGTGATCTCGGCGACATTTGGATTCAACAAACCAGCGCCACTTCCCACACATCGCATCAATCAATGGATTTATTGAGAGAACGCTTCGGTGAGCAAATAATTTCTCGTTTTGGGTCGGTGGATTGGCCACCAAGATCACTTTTTTTGTGGGAATATGTAAAGTCTAAAGTATATACGGACAATCTCGCTTCGATACAGGCCTTGGAGCAAAACATCATGGGTTTCATTCGCCAGTAAGCAGTCGAAATGCTCGAACGAGTCACCGGAAATTTTACTTATAGATGATCCATCCGAGACGTAGCCGTGGCCAACATTTGAAAGATATAATCTTCAAAAAATAAATGTCAAAGAATGTTCTCACGAATCATAATACACATTCCCCATTAAATTTGAAATTTGAAGTTTCTGAGTTTTTTGTTTCAAAAAGTAAAAAACCGCGAAATAGATCACCTTATCTGAACAAAATATCGCTCTCGAGAGATCATTCCGTTTTCGATACAAGCTATCTGTGTCAAGAGGGTCAGAGGGTCATCGCTTAAAAGCGTTTAATTTGCCAACAGGGATGATTTAATAAAAACAATATATATTATATATACGAGTATATATATATATTTATAAATATTATATACTAAATATAAATATATACAGCTTACAGTAGAATTGGAATTGCAGAAGTGGCACAAAAGCCAACAAAGAGACTATTAGTCGAATCGTCTAAAAGAGGTGGGTGAGATGGTATAAAGCGGGGCTAGGACCGTACGTTTCCCTAATATTTATTGTTGTCTTCATCTACAAAGATAACATTGAAGCGCAACTGCGTGTGAAGCAAATATTGCTGAAGTGTGTAATAATAAAAATATAAAAATATGAAAGAGGAGGAAAATAATTAAAAGAGCAGAAATAAAAGACAGCAGCCCCTGCAAATAACGGCCAATTCATTAGCTGCTGATGTTCGCTGGCGCGAGGGGACTGACGATTACATCTCACTGCGCTGATGAAATACACAAATTGTGTCGTATGAATATGTGGCGTGGCGTGTGGAAGCAGTCACCCAGCCAGTGGCAGCAAATGAGCAAACAAGCGAGCAGGTGAGCTCGTCAGCTCGTGAGCCGGTAAACCGGCGAGGCGCTCACTCAAACGCTAATTTCAATTGCACGCGCACAAATTAAATTTATTTTACAATTTCTTCCGTTATTTGCTACATCTTTCTTTCGTTTCGACTTGTGACTTGAACGTGTGGGGCATGCCGGCGCATAACCGTAAATGAGCGCAAACGGTAGGAAGTGTCAAAAATATAATTGTTTCATTTCTGCCGCGCTGCTCGCATTCGCTATGCGAAGAATTTAATTTCCTATGAGACAATTGGAATAAAATTTTTGTTCAACATCGGAGGTGAAAACGTACAAACAAGCAAAAGAGCGTAAATTCCACCACATTGAGGAAGTGTGTACATTAACGAAGAGCACTATTTTACCGGTTAACGGATTCGCTGAAGATGAGAAGACGAAATCTGTAAAGCTTTTCAGCTATGCAGATGCTTTTTACGAATGTCTTTTTGAACAGTTTTTGTTATATGAGTAGTATTTACTAAAATTCATATTTTTAAACACAATAACAGCATACCCGATCAGCAACATAAGACGAGCTTATGAATTCGAAATATGTTGGTGGAAATTCAAAATCATCCATAAATGTTTACCTGAAACAGAAGGAAAAACAATTTATTAACCAAAGAAAATAAAAATAAAAGTTACAAGAACAAATAAATATTTTAGAATATAATAAATATTATTTTCTACACGACTGTAGAATTTTCAAGAGTCTCAAGGATAAGATACAACACTTTTTATTAGATGTTTTTAAACTGTGTGTGTTTCAATGCGAAACCCTACTAAATGCCTTCAATGTGCTATATGAAAGTTAAAATCGGAGAAGAATATTTTCTGATCAAAGAGTCCTACACTGACAACAGATATAATTTTCATGTGGTGTTTTCAGCAGAAAAATTTTCTTAATTTGGTTAATTTTTCGATGCTGTGGGTTGGTCGAAAACTCATTGAGCTTTTTTTTCCTTCGGTGGAGACCGTAAAAAAATTGTTTAAGAGGTTTCAATGTGACTACGTCTAGGTTTTGGCACTCACAACTAACCGAAAATGGCTAGCATGGAGGATAACGTAACGAAAAGTCCGTCGATCGATAGCTGAGACGGTGGGCCACCCAAAAGGTTAGGTGAATCATATCCTGCGTTAAATATTATGCTTGAAAAATCTATTGGTACGATGGGTTCCACGTTTGCTCACTCTGGACAACAAACGTAATTGTGAAACTACTTAACAGCGCTGAAACATGGATCAATGGAGCGGAGCCTCGGCTGGGATGACCTTCAGTGTCTTCACTGAATTTTGTTTTTTTTTTTTTTGTTTTTTTTTCGATTTAGATCTTTCTGGAGCTTTATTCGGTTTCATTTGCTTTCTCGCTGATAACAACACGATGATTTTTAAGCACTGTTTTTTTTCAGATTTTCGATGCTATCGTCAGCGATGGATGAACGATTCGCATGAGACAAGTTTTCGTTGATTTCACGACCTTCACTAAATACTTGTGTTCGTGTAGAGATTTCAAATTGATTCCGTAGTCATGATACCATTGGAAACACAAAATTTCGAGCCAGCTCAATCAATATAAAAGGTGGTCCCTTTAGAAGTTCCCTACTTTATTAAAGAAAAACACAGAAACTTTAAATTTAATGGGGAATGTTTTTTATCGTTTGAAAGAACATTCTTTGGCATTTATTTTTTGATGAATATCTATTTTAAATGTGGCCGCAGCTACGTTTCAGATGAACCATCCGTTGAGTTAAATTTTCCATGACTTGTCCGAGCATTTCGACTGGTAACTGGCGAATGAAAACCGTGATGTTTTGCTCCAATGGCCCAAACGTGAAATTATCTGCTCACCGATGTGTTTTCTCCAAAAATTCATTGATTGATGCGATGATTGGGAAGTGGCGCCGTCTTGTTGAAAACAAATGTCGCCGAGATCACAAGCTTCAATTTCAGGCATCATATAATGGGTTATAATAACGGTCGCCGTTGACGGTTACGTTCTCACCGGCATCATTTTCTGGATGAAATAGCAGCTCTTGAATCTCTTCAGGTTGCTCTTCGTCCCAATTGCGGCAATTTTGCTTTTTACATACCCATTGAGGCAGAAATGGACCTCATCGCTGAACAAAATTTGGCTCGAAAACGTCGGATCTTCTTGAAACTTTTCAGGAGCCCATAGAGCGAAAAGATTGGAAAGGTCGAGTGGCTTCAGTTCTTTTACAAGCTGTATTGTGTACGCTTTCAATTTAAGATCTCGACGCAAAATACGCCAAGTCCACGGTCTTTGTGTACACTCTCAGTTACGGGTAATACATTTTCTTTACTGCGTGCTGAACGTTGTCTTTTCGGACAAATATTATCCAATAATCAACGCTGGGTCTCAAGATGGGTGATGGTGTATCGAACGGTATTCCTAAATTTCTACAATTTAAGGATTACCAAACTTTTCTAAATTAAGCATACTTTCCAGCGATCGAACATGCATTTAACGAATGCTGTCAAAGCGAGACAAGACGACATTACATAATCGCCAATTAAAATGCTTCAGTAATTGTTGACAAGACATTTTCATAATTATTGAGAGCGTAAAACTTAGCAAACTAATACAAGAAAAGCATAACATAACATCACATAACATGACACGACATAACATAACACGGCATAGCAAGCAAGAAAAATTATATTTTTTTCATATCACGCCGTCAAATTGCAATGCAGAAATGTCAACTATGCAAGTGACCATAATTATGGAAGAAACTAAATGCATAACAAATATGTATAAAAGTGTATGTGTGTATGTTTTGAGACAAACCGACATATTCATAACTGACATGCCATGAAAATCGAACGCGGTCTCGCGACTGAGGCTGGTTATGCCACAGATGAAATGAAGAAAGCTTTACAATTTTGAGATATTAAAAAAAGCTGTCGGCAGTTTCAACATTTTGGTTAACATACACATATACATATGTAGATATATACATCTGTACATATATATATATACATGTATGCGTGTGCGTTGCTGTGAAGAAAATCCGATTTCTATTCATTAGCGCGATCTGCAGCCAAAACATTAATCGCTGAGCAATAAGCCAGCAACACAAAGTTGAAACGCACGCGCACGCACACGCAGGCAGCCAAAAGTCACATTTGTAAGCCTACGTTGTAAGAAGTGGTGAATGAACCGCCTAACCCCGAGAGGGGCCACTGTCGATGAAAGGCAAAGCACGCAACACGGCGGCTGTAGTTTGCCATGACATACCGTTATTTTGACGCAAAACTTTGTTTGTTTACTTCATTTCACTTAGTTTGCTACTTTTTTTGTGTTTACTTTTGTATTTACAACTATTTTTCATGTCGACAGCATTAGTGGCCGACCAAAAAAAGACAAGTCAAAAGGGCTGAGAGTGAGCAGGTAAAGGTCGCAGAACTCTGAACAACGAGATTTACAATACAAACAAACACACATAGAAACATATGCGATGAAAATAAAGCAACAGCCGTACAGTCGATGAAGGCAATATCAAGCAACAAATTCAATGCCCATAAAAGCCAACAAAAGCTCAGCGTAACTAGCCAGTGTGGCAAGCAGCGGCGTAAAAAGGCCAATTACTAGCGGAAAATAGAATAAAAAGACAAAAACCAAACTGCAGCCACAAAAACAGGAAAGAATGCTTGAATTTGTTTGGCTATGCACATTCCGATTGGGCTCACAAACGACAAATATAGCTACAGCTTGCCTGCAGCAAGCTGGTTGTGGAACAGCAGACCCTGAGCAGAGGCGATAACCAAACCAGTAACCCACTGAACGCGCGACCAGACCAATGCTTGTTAATCGAAATGCCACTGTCAGTATATATATTCCTATATAAAATGTACTATATCTACCTATCTATATATGTGCATACATATAGTAGTATATAAAAGATTTACTGGCACATAATGCTGCTTGGCAATGCCGCTACTAAGAAGCTTAAACTGGTTTCTCTATTCGCCACTCGTTTTTTTGCATATTTACTGTATTCTATTTTATTTTTCGCTAATTTGCTGTTATGGCGGCATTCGTTACAATCAATCCCTCTATTTATTCTTTCATTTCCTATGTAAATCTGATTGGGTTTATTTATCTTGGCCATAAAGCTCGAAAGCATGTTAGGTAGTAATAAAAGAAATGCGTGTGGGTTTGCGGAAAATACACAAAGGTTTTTTATATAAATGGGTGTGACTAAAAAACCATGGGACTGGAACCACCACTTGAATCGGCACCTCTAAAAAATACAAAAAACGGCTCTGTGAAGTGAGGAGTTAAACTTTACGACAGATCTTTCTAACTTAACCAAGTCGGGCCCTAAACCGTATACTAAAAGATTTATGTTTTAAGCCGCTTCGTTTTGTATAAGAAGCTTTTAGATAAGAATGATGTGATGTTAAAATGCAATAAAACATTCAAGTTTGGTTCTGTTTTCTGTTAGACAGATAATTTTGATTAATGATTTGAATAAAATATCGGACACGTGAAGATCACGGTTCCGTTTGCATATCTCCACCCGTTTAGAGTAATCTACGATAACTCGGTGTAGCATAAAAGTCTATGTTTAGAAGTAAAACATGAGGCGGCGACCCGTCTGGTTGGAAATATAGATCCTCCGCGTCCATTTCATCAAAGTCCGCTGTACTTTGCTGAGAGCGAAGAGGTTCCTAGACCGTCTTCGATTTAAACTGGACAGCTGCTGGTATTTGACCAATGCTTGATGAGCTGCACAGTCCAATAGCAAACCACAAGAATCCAACGTAGCTCCTACATGTTCCCATTCCGCAGCTAATGAGACTGAAGTACCATTCCTAGCTAGCTCATTAGCCATACAGTTTCCTGCAATACCGTTGTGGCCATGTATTGAAAACAGTCAACTGATAAATACAGGGTTTGTCCGGAAAGTAATAGGACTGACTTCCGCCGCGACTGTACATCGGAGCGTGTGCGCACCGACTGGATTCGGTAGAGGGCGTCCCTAGCTAATGACCGAACGGCTTGTCAGTTGTCTTCGACTACTTGAAGAGTTACTACAAACATTTTCACGTGGCGTGTTTCTGTGAGTGGTGCAAGACGAAACTGCAGCATTCGTTAGAGCAGAGGTACGCAATTAAATTCTGTGTGAAACTCGGTAAATCTGCAACAGAGACGTTTGATATAATCAAGCAGGCTTACCCAAATGTTGCTTTAGCAAGAAGTGATATGTTTTCGTGGCACCAGGCCTCTTTGGAGAGCCGGGAAAAGGTTGCTGATGAAGATCGAAAGAATGAACAAATCCAAAGTGAAAACGATGCTCATTGTTTTTTTGACATCACATCAGAGGCATCGTCCATCACGAATTTGTTCCTCCTGGACAAACCGTCAACGCCAAATTTTACATGGAAGTCTTCAAGAAACTCAAACGAAGCGACAATCGGGTCCGACAAAAAATCGCAACCAATTGAAAGTTGCACCACGAAAACGCCCCGGCTTACACCGCCTTTCTTGTGAACAGCTACCTAACTAAGGACGGCATTCCAACGCTTCTGCAGCCGCCCTACAGATGTGGCCCCGGACTTTTTTTTGTTTCCTTGCCTGAAGAGGCCGATGAATGGGGATCCAAGCTAATGCCTTTCATGACGCCTTCGATGCTTTAAAATCGCGCTGGAAGCGCTGATTCGACGCATAAGGAGCCTATTTTGAAAGTTTTTAAAGAATTGTAATGATTGGTTTAATAAATTTATTTTAAATCAACTTAGTCCTATTACTTTCCAGACAAACCCTGTAAGAAGGTATGGTTTGAGGCTATGATACTATTCAAGCTTCTGCCAGCTGTTGAGATGATGACATTTTTTGAGGTCATGATGCAAGTTATGCATATTTTTCGAAAATATATGTAGATATATAAATAGACAAGAAAAATCCATGGTTGAGGGGTTTTTCAACATGGTTACTTTTCTTTATTTCTGTATAATAACAAACCAGATAGTTTGAGCTTCCACTATAAAAATATATACAAAGCATACAAAGCGTCGACAATCAATTCGGACAATAGAGCGTAGCTCCGCCCCTTCCAAGAGATCATCATATCAAATTACATAGCCACCTGATTATTGATGGCTGGCAATCAATCGCAGAAAATTAATATTTATAAGCATCACATTTGAAATAGCGAATGACCCAATAAAGCTTTGTTGAATCTGTTTTAAGAACTTTCGCTAATTTTAAATCAAAAATGCTGCTACTTTGCACAGATCTCGCAATTTTTCGGTAATTATTATAATTTACAATGAATATTCAAAGATTTCACCGGACTGCCATTGATGCTGAAGCTTCTTCGATTCTTACAAATAAACAAACATATTTTAAATTTGGAAAGTGACCGCTGGACGGGCAGAGCATTGAACTCCGGTGAAGACACCAAAGCCAACGCAGGGCAAATTATGAAATTGACAACAAATGTTTTGTATGTTTGTTTGTAAGACATAGGAAAAAAGTTGTGGGCCCACATTTACATACGCATTTACAGCAAACATGCATATTCACCTACATAACTAACTGGCCAACTGACTAATTTCTCAACCACGCGAACATTTATTGACGGTTTTCTACATTTTTGGAATTTCTATTTCATTAAACAAAAAGCAAAGAACAACAACAAACTACAAATGCATAGAAACCGATGTGAACGCAGGCATACAAAACGTGATGAGGCAAAAAAAACAAAAAAAACACGAAGCAAAAGAAAAAATGAGCTTCGGCCTCAGACTTAGCGACAGCTCGTCACTGGGTGAAGACTAGAAAAAGTAGCGGGAAAAAGTGAAACTTGCGTAAAATAAATAAAGATATGAAGTAAAACAAATAAATACAAATATGTATTTGTCGGCGAGGCAGAAAGCCGCGCATTACGTGCAACCCGGCTTTTGTACACTCGGCCCAGCCGGTCAGTTATGGGTTAAACGAGCAAACGAACGAGCCGCCCAAGTAAGTTTTTGGGCAAATTATTATGTAAATGCACGAATTGTAGATTACACCGAGGTGTTATGCCGTTAACGGCGCGAGCACAAGTGTCGACGGCGACGCTTCTGAATGAAAACAAAAGCGAATAATCCATAAAAGTACGAGTACAAAGCGATTTTATTGCGCAAGTATATGGAGCTTAGAAATTTGTATGCATGTAAGTATGTATGGGCATGCACTTAGTTTTATTACAATATTTTTCGCTTTTGTTGTCGGCATAAGTAATAGTTTAAGTTTTAGTAATTAAAATTTTTAATTTTTTTTTTTTGTCATTTTAAAATTTGTTTTGTTTGCGACATTTAATGTTTTGTAATGGAAAATGAGGTAGAATGCGCTATATTCGGTTAGAAGCTCGTTAGAAATGCATAAATATAATTAAATATATGTCTGCCTACTATTATCGGTTTTGGAAGACGCACATTATAATCAATTAACCACTGAATAACCAATATTTCTGTTAAGAAAAAGTTTGATATAAATATCCATAATTCCCTCGAATAAATCGGAAAGCATGAATATCTCTTTTTTTGAACACTGAAATTAAATCTGTTGAGAAAAAGTTGGATATAGAATATATAATATTTTCGCACAACTCTTAAGAAGATCCCGCTGTTTGTCAAATAAGAATCAGATACACTGTAGAAGGAAGCAAGAAAGATTTGCCGAGCAATTTGACAAAGGTAATAATCATTTTCAAAGGGAAATGAATATTTCTCAAGGAGTTGACATATATTCACCACTAAGATGATGGTATTCGATGGCGACAGTATTATTCGAGCAATTTTCGTCATTCGTATAAAACCACCTACTTATACCACCACATACTTGTATTGAACACATAGATAAGAGTGATATGATTTCTTAAAAATTGTTAAGGAAGGATGGTGGAGTTTGTAGCCATGTGTAGAAGTACATGCAAGGGAGGAAAGTTCTCTGAGCGCCACTCACTTGGGAATGGCCAGAAACGATTTTTTACATTGGGTCAAACAGCTCACAACTTCAATTTGTTAGACCAAGTATTCTCTGGGTAACCAAAAAACATCTATTTGAAGGCGAGTTTGAGTGAGAAGACGAAACATACATCCACAGGGTTATGCGCTGGGTTTGGGACCCGTTGCACAAAAACAAGCTCTAATAAAAAAGATACCATTGCCTCGGGTGATAAAGTTGGCTATAAATTCTTTTTTTTTTATTTATTGTGGAGTACAATTGATATAATTAAGCTCTGAGTATAGCACCATTCAAATGGCCTTCACGGCTGCCTTTGCAGGAACGAATTCGGCGAGCCACATTTTCGAGTAATTTTGTAAATCAAGTCCCCTCATGTAATAAATAGCACGTTCAGTGTTGACTTGTTAAGCTAACAGAGAGTCTGGTTTACGGCTAAAAACAGCGACTTCAAATAATCCCCCAAAATATGTAGACTGGTGTTAAATAACAACTTCTTGGAGACCATTCAATGTCACAATTTCTTGGAATAATCGAAACTGCAAACTTTTCTCGTAATAATTCGGTTGTTGCATGTGCTATGTGCCAAATGCCTGTC
Organism: Bactrocera correcta; assembly: GCA_027475135.1. Classification (NCBI taxonomy): domain Eukaryota; kingdom Metazoa; phylum Arthropoda; class Insecta; order Diptera; family Tephritidae; genus Bactrocera; species Bactrocera correcta. Next base: position 41,843,003 of record CM050326.1, read on the forward strand.
AAGATCAACTTCTTCCAATTACGGTCAAAAAGTTGGTTAACATCGATCTGTACCGCTCTCCATTGACAGTAGCGGTGTCACTAGCTTCATTTTGAAAGAAGTACGGAGCGATGACTCCACCAGACCAAAAACTACACAAAACTGTCAAATTAGGTGAATGTAATGGTTGTTCATAGATAATTTTTGGATTTTCTTCGCACCAAAATCGACACTTTTGTTTACTTACCATTGCACTCAGATGAAAGTGAGCTTCATCGGAGAAGATGATTTTCTTAAAAAGAAACATTATCGTTTCCTAGTTGTTCCAAGACAAGATCAACAAATTCACGGTGTTTACGGTGGTCTTATGGATTCAGTTCTTGGAGGAGAACAATTTTATACGGTTCCTTCTTCTTGGCCTATTACAGAAAACCCCTTTAGAACAGTGCCATCACAGAACAACTGAGATTATCAATCACACTGACGTGAAATTGACATTATTACAGTTTGCACTTTTCCTATTAAAAATGTAAGATAAGAAAAAGAAAATACTGAAATGGCAAAAATTGAAAGACCCAACCTATTACTTTAGAGCGTAACAACGAAGGACTTATTGGAGTGTTCTCAACACAAATAGTTTTATTTACGCATCATATCCAAAACTTGGCGCTTTTGGAGTGCAATTGGGTTTCAAGAGAAAACATTGTGACTGGATTATTTCTCTACCAAACAGGAGTCTTGAAATTCAAGTATCATGTTTAGTCCAATGTTGAGTACTGCGCCCATTTTTTATCAATTCTATGAATGAGTTCGACTTAGAAGTATGTTGACTGACATGAGACTACTTTGCATAGGTAAGGATGTTTCGGTAGTACCCGGGTATGGAGAGCGATCCATTCAAAAATTTCGAATTCTGTCACCTCATTTTCGCAATTAAAATGAATTTTTAGTCCATCAGATACAGAATATATATATATATTTTTTTTTTATTTTAAATAAAGTCAGGCCTTGAAAAGATATTTTTTAAGATAACTTTTTAGACTTGTATATGAAAACGTACTTTTACTCAGCCAATAAACGCCTGGTGATATTGCAAACAACTTTTCATCATCCCCTTTTTAACAAAATGCTCACTACGCCACTGTCTCGCTAAAGTGTTTCGCACTGAATAATTATTTCGCTCGAGTTTTTTGCTCATTACAATTTGTGGAAAGGAAAATTTATGGCGACCTTGATCATTGTAATTAACGGTTATTATTCTAGTGTAGGTAATATCTATATGAAGTTATGATTGAAAAAATATAGTGAAAAAATATCAGAAATTTGTATAAACAAATTATTATTTATAGATATTTTTTAGAAAGAAACTTTATGAGCCAAACAGAAGCGTGTAAAATTTCCTTTTACCGCTAAAATTGTCGAAAAAAAAATAATTCTAATAAACAAAATATAAAATTGTACGTGTTTACCGTACATTAAAGGTTTCAGCTATAAAATTTAGTACTCGAGCAGTTTCAGATAGCAGCGCTCTTCAAACGGTAGCAAATTTATTAGCAATCTTTTCCACCCATTTCCGTTAACTTGACTGAAACACTTAAAATAATAAAAAGTTTCATAAACATTTGCTCGTGAGTTGGTCACTCGTTTAACTAATACTCGTCGTCGTGTATACGATTGTCGCTAATAGAATTTTCGACATTTAAATTTTGCCATTTTGGGCTGGGCTGCGTTGCTATTGGGGGCAATCATGAGATTGAATTTAGCACTTTAAGTACATTTGCACGTTTTTATACACACACATACTCACTTTCATGCAAATACTTGTCTGGAGATCTAAAAATCGGTTGGCATAAATTTGTTTTACGTTGTTCGCTATCGACTTTTTGATTAACAGCCCTGTGCAAATTAATTTCGAAAACACAGTGGCGGCAGAGATTCTAAGTAAACGTAATGAATATATGAAAAGTGACGGTGGATTAGCAACTCGAGCCAGAATTTCGCAATGCATAAAAAGACACATGAGCTTATATAAGAATATACTAGTAGATATGTATGTATGTATATAACAAAAGTGAGGTTGGGTCGAAGAAATGTTAATTTTTAGAATAACTAAAAAATAATAAGCTACAAATGACGAAATGTTTAACTTTTCGCCGGCTGAAAAGAGTATTTCGAAACGAAAGCTAGAAATGTTACGATGGAAGAGTCACAAAAATTATGGAACCATTTTTGAACGTGGCGAATTTTTGCGACACTTTCTTAACTGTCCTAGTTTCCCGATATTTATCGTATTTTAAAACACATTGTCTTGCAATACCTGGACCAAGTGAGCTAGCTGGAACCAATCACCTTAGCAGATTTGTGATGGGGTCAAGACGTGTTGGCGATGAATGTGGATTTAATCCATATCCAAGTATTTTGGTTGGTAGGAAAGAGCGCTTAAGTAAAACTGTATCAGTCTAATCATAAGATCAGTAGTCAGGTATAATACCTAACCTAATTATTTTCAGAACCAGCTGATATGGTCGACCGGTTATAAAATCAAATTTGTTACAAAATCAGGAAGCATATGCAGAAGCTTTAAATTTTTCAGAATATCGCTCACGAGCAATCTCGTGATTCTTCTTTTAGGAATGACAGAAGAGGACATTTACCTCATAGATCTCACATTCAAATACTAAGTAAGGAGAAATTTGCAGAGGATGTGATGAGGATAGTACAACATTCGATTCTTTCTTTACTAATCCTACAGCTAATTGAGACTAAATATCTTTATGGCTCCCAATGTTTCTATGTGAAGTTTCTATCTAGGGTGGAAAACGCGCAAGAAACTCTTCAAATCCACTGAATCATTTAGTTTAGTTAAAACACACTGAGAAGCACAATGAGAAGCGAATGATGGATTAAGAAGGACAGCTTGCTTTATACATTCTTGCCACCTCCTCTTTCAACCAGCCAGTCACATTACAGGTGGTAGAGTGCCTGATTTTCATCGATATTCTGGTTATATACGATACTGCATGAAGGTTTATTAATTGATATACTCGTAAGAATTGATCTGCTAACTTCATATACAGGGTGGCGCACGAATTGTGCTACAAAAACAAACCGTAATAACTCACTTTCTGAGTGTGTAATCGACTTCTTCTTCTTCTTTACTGGCATAGACACGGTTTACGCGGTTATAGCGGAGGTAACAACAGAGCGCCAGGCCGACTCATCAGATGATGTCATTGTTCATGCCTTTGCATTATACAGCAGGACGGGAATTATGAGGGACTTGTAGAACACCTGTTGGCAAGAGGAAGTTTCAGCGGTGAAACTCCGACATATTTGGTTTAAGGGTTCGATGAAGTCTTATTGAAACAAAGTAATCGACTTACTTTTTTTTCATTTGTCAGGTTATTATATTAGTTTTTTAGGAATGAATGCTTGGGAAACCGATGCCATGGTTTGTACTCCGTAATTTTCGTTCAAAAGGAATTTAGACGGCCCTCCCCGAGTAGATGGACCCTTATGTTTGCCGAATGTGGAAGGATCGTAAGAAGATCGAACCATCGATATCCGTAGCCAAACCCAAGAGTTTCGAATTTAAACTTGTTTCAGTCCAAAGTTCAAATAACAAACCGGTTTATTGAAATGGTCGAAGAAAACAATAACTTGATAAATTGCATATTTATGCCTGATGAGACTCCTTTTGATCTAAACAAGCATAATTGCCGTATATGGAGTGCATGAAATCCAGAAATATTCCACAAGACGGAACTTCGCCCAAAACGAGTCACTGTGCCAGAGACGTCTCTCTTTCAATAGCGTTTGGTTCCAGCAAGATGGAGAAATTGTGGAGCAGCAACGAAAATTTGTAAACAAATTAATATCAAGAAACTTCGCTTACCGCTGGTCCGCATCACCCGACACTACCGTAAATAATGTGCTATCATATCAACTCATCACTGAATGTACTATAGATTTAATTAACTATCAGAGTTTGACTGCAATGTCTGCAGATATCGCGCAAAGAATTTTTGTTTGAAGTATTTTTTTTTTTTCAATAGATTATTTGCCTTATAAACTGATTACTTCCGTATGTCGCCTAGTCCAACAGGGAACAAGAATGTAGAGTTTCAAAATGTGATTGAACATTACAGAACCAAATTATTAAAATCGAAATAATTGATATGGTGAATATTGCATTTAGAAGAGCTTTGACGTTAGTCAAGAACCAAATATACCTTTTTGGTAAAATTTGTTTAGGTCACTTCATATGTTCTTTACAATCTAATCTACTTTACGCATTTGATTATTGCCTAACAATCAATTGGGTCTGAAAAACGTTTATTTTTATTTTTTTTATTTAAATGAAAACTTTCACAGTACAACAATCACAACAATTCAATTAGTTTTTTTTTAGACCTTATAAATATTTAGTTACCTGTCTGTGGTGGGTTTAAATAGAAAGACTTTCGAGCTGTGTTAAGATAAGATATACGAAATTTATGACGTCGCAATAACGATTGGCTGTTAAGCAATTATCTGTCATAAACATTTAAGTAGTCAAAGTTTTAGTCGCTCAGACACTGATTTCATCAGTAGCGTTAAAATTTATTTATGCTTAAAAAAAACTTTTGGAACAGTGAAGTAGAGACCAGCCCTTAGTCATTACAGAGTGCGAAAAATCACTGAAAATTTACTATGTATATTATATTTGGTACACTCGATAGAAGAGATTGTGGGAACATGATCGGATTGCTAACTGGTCACTGTGTTGTGGCGACACACAGCCGCAGAATGTGGCTGACAGATTGAGAAGAGTGCAGGAACAACAGGGAATCTTGTGTACTTGTCTCGCATTGGCAAAACTAAGCTGCAAATACACTGGAGGAGATATCGGTAGTGGGGCAACAGAGTCTGTTAAAATTCGCGTCAAGCGCAGGTGTCCTAAAGGATGACTACTTCTCATGGGCCTAGTAACTGAACTCCATCTAGTACTATAACCAATACTTAGGCTATACTACCATATTAGCCTAACCAAACCTAATATATTCGTTATTTTACATTTCACCTCACCTGAGAGGATTTCATTACTGTAATGCTTTTTAAACTAACAATGAGAGACAAAATCACAAAAGAGAAACTTTTTACTACAGAATATTAAACTAATCTCTGGACTAATCTCACGACCCTGAAAAGAGTTTATATAATCAAAAGTGTATCGATGTTAGAGGCAGTCAGCAACTAGACATGCTAAAATTCTAATGACTAGATAACATACATACATGTAATTATGTAAAGGTTGTCAGGGCCGTAAGAGATAAGTGATTTGGAAATGCGTCGTTTATTTTTCCACTCATTACTACGAGTATGTATGTAAGTATATAGAAATATACTTATTTATAGAGTGAAGATAATAATATATAAAATTAATTACATTTAATTGAGACAGCAACGCATGTGTTGCTGATTTTTATCAGTTTATCTAACAATGGGGCGAGCTTGATGATACAGTGGTTCGTAAACTTAAAATCTAGGCGAAGTTATTCTGTTGATATGGTATGTAGACTTGAAGGAAAAAAAAATAGGATTTTTTTGATGACGATAACCTCCATTTTCAACAAATCTTTGATTCTAACCTCAGATTTTAAAAGAAAAAAGTCATGCTGGTTTAAGCTTTAGTAAAAGCTAGATGAAGATTAGAATAATAGAGCTCAGGGAATTGACAGTTCCTTGTATGTGGTTGTTTTAAGCGGCATGGAACATTTCTCAAACAATTTTGAGGAAATCTGCCTGCATATAAATCTTGGTCCTTTCCCGTTCGGAGTTCTCTCGTGAGAACAGGCTATTCCTTGGTCCTTTCCCACCGACGGCACTACTTTTAAGTTTGAATTTTTCTTCGTCTTCTTTTTGGGTCAACTGATGAATCCAGACTTTAAGTCAAACAATATCACCGATGGTGCTACTTTTAAATTTGAAGTTTCCACTTTGGAGTACTAATACTAGGTACCTACACAAAAAGGCAAACTTTCAATATCTTTCCACGCCAATTTTCTATGATCTAAAGCATGATTCGCTGACTTTTCTGAGACAGTTTAATGTTAGATCGCACTTATGATGACGGAAAAGCATTACTTATCTTACCAAGGGGATCGTGTCAAAAGCGCAGAGCTCCATAAATCTTACCAAGGTTTTCTCTGGTCAAAGTGTTTGATTTTTTTTTTACTTTTTAGGATGTAAGGAATCCCATTATTTCTATTGTGGTCAATAATTAAGAAGTTATGTAACGGATTATTCAAGCAGATGTTATTTTTACAATAACCTTTTTTGTGACAGATCCCCAAGCGAATTCGGTGCGCTCTATGAGCTCTTGAAATGTTCCAAGAAGATCCAACGTTTGTGAACCAAATTTTGTTCAAAGATGAGACCCATTTCTGGATCACAGAGTATGTAAACAAGCAAAATTACAATATTTGGGACGAAGAGCAACTTGAAGAGATTCAAAAGCTAATATTTCATTCAGAAAAAACAACGGCTTAGAGTGGCTTGTGGGCCAGTATAATCATCGGTTCATATTTCTTCAAAAATGATGGCGGTGAGAACGTAATCATCAATGGCGACCGTTATCGATAACCAACTATTACATTCATCGCACCAATCAATGAATGTATTGAGAGAACACTTCGGTAAGCAGATAATTTCACGTTTTGGACCAGTCGATTGGCCCCCAAAATCGGGAGATACCACACCGTTAGATTTTTTCCTGGGTACCTACTGTGTATTGTCTTTGCTGACTAAAAATTTAGCACTCGAATATAAGCAGCTGATAATTGGTAGTAACAGTAGCAGTGTTGTATTTGAAGTTTCTCTGCAGGTAATCCTAAAAGTCGCAGTCTTATCGAACTTCCCTCACACAACGTAAATTAAGAGAAACAATAGACCGAAATAAGCTATAACAACAAAAAAGAGCTGTAGCATATCTTAACTTAACTCAAAATTGGCGCTATGCATATCAGAAATTTATCAACAAAAACCAAAAACTTAGCAGAAGAGGGGAGTGAAGAAAAAAAAGCAAAAAGCGACAAATTTTAATAATGAAGATAAGGCTAAGTGTGGAATTTGTGGTATTTCGAAGACATTTTTTATTAATACTGTAAAATATTTGCCAACAATAGGAATTAAAACCGTTAAGTCTTTAGAACTCTGAGCATAGAAATCGTTGAATGGAAGAAACGAAATAATTCGCTATGCTATTTACAATATCAACAGCCTACAACCATTATAAGAATGCTATTTTGGCAAGTTTATAATAATAGCTTTGTTCGCATGTACGTATGTATGTATGTACATATATATGTAGGTATTTATGGTGTTATGTCATAAACCGCAATTTCAGATAGGCACGGTATTGTTCAAATCACATTACTACTCGGTCACTCTTTGATAAAGTACAAGCTGTTCCAGGTAGCCAACTGTTGGAATACTTCGATTTCATAATAATTACCCACGAGACTTCGGTACAGGTAAACGAGTGACGAGTGTGAGCTGTCAGTCGAAATCCAATTCAAGTATATGTAATTATACCTACGTGAATATGCATATCTAAATATGTGTATATAGCGGAATATACATAGGGGTTTACAAATGGGACAAGTTGATTTTAGAAGTCTTAAGCGACCCTGTGATTTTCAAAGAGAAACAAAGCTACATGAAATTCAAAAAGTTTTAAACATATAGATGGGTAAAAGCTTGGTGGAAAGTTGGTGGAGGGATTTGAGAAGAGAGAGAAGTCACCATTCACTCATGAACCCGCAGAGCGGCGATACTAGCCTTGAACTCATTTACAGAGTGCTCAGGATTGGGCGAGGAGTGCCTAACCTAGCTATCAATAGCATCGAGTGTTTATATGATAAGACTGGTATGGATGACATCCATAGCGGAATTGAAAAGCTGATGAGGTAGCAAGGAAAGCGCCCTATAACCGCTGTCGGTAGAATGAGCGGTTTGGTGCTCCGTATCCTCTTGTGTTCTACTGCTAGATAGCTGGGCTTCGCGGAAGCTTGGCTAGCGCTAGGCCACCATCGATACATGCATTGTCGCAAAAGCCTTTTGGCCCAAGATTGATCACATGGGATGAGTGATCTTTTCGCCCTCAGTAGGGCCAGTCTCTCCCTAGTTGTGGGGCCTTTTACAGGCCATAACCCTATTGGCGTTCATGCTGTAAGATTGGGAATCTTACCAGACGCCATTTGGAGAAGCTCAATGAAAGAAGATAACCGTATTTTTTAAGATCAAAGTAAACTATTCTGGTATGGATTGGGATTTGCAACAGTGAAACCTCATTATTTACACCAAATGTGGTGGTTTCCCGTGGAATGTCATAAATCCATGTTATAATCAGCTAGGTAAGCGCTACTTTCGTAAAAAAAACGAAAAATCAAATAAATCAAGGATTTCATCCACAAGCCTTATTCATGTCTACATATACATATATGTGAAAAATATCTAAATAAGGTAAACATTTTGAAATTATTTTCTCAAGAACCCACAGTACAATACAAAAAAGCTTTAAGCTCACCAAGAAACTCACAAGTCAACTCGTTCCTACTGTCGATCCCTTTGTACCATACATACATGCTACATATAGTATATAAAATGTATGACGTGAATAGCAATTTTAGTCATGCCTGACAAGACGAAGTGGATAAAGATCAAATTACTGCAAAAATGTATATATGTACACATGTTAAATATATATTATAGAAACAAGTGTGTGCAAGTTTAAAAAAAATTTTCATTGATAAAATTTTTGGAAGAATAAACTAAAAAACTACTAAATATTATAGTAAACATGTTCATGGTGTTTAATATTTTTTTATAGGTATACATATGCACATCCAAATATATGTACGATATGTACTTATAGTATATTAGTTAAGCGCTTATGACACGGCAAAAACTCACGGAGATAAAATTATATTTCAAATTAATTATTAATATTATACAAAAAAATATTGTTACGATTCCATTGAGAAAAGTGTGCTGCCAGATAACTACGACTCATGTAGACTTACATTATTTTTATTAAAAATTGTATATATTTTCCGACTAAATTTCAATATATTCAAATTCATCTAATTCAATTGCTTATCTTCATACCAATGCTGGGATAGTGTCCTATCTTGACGTAGATTATAAACGCAACAATAAGCTGATTAGATAGCTGTGGTGGCATAATACTGTAGAATGGTTTTTTGCACTCTAACTGTGATTTAGTAAATTATTTCAGATTTTGCTAGAGAACATATGTATGTGTAATAATTAAAACGATGTGTTAGGATTTCCTAGTTTTTATCTGAAACGTGACTAGAATTTAATCAGATTTATAAATATCTAAGAACTCTTACATAACAACAACAAAATGAAGAGGATTTCAGATCTTCAAATTTCATTTACTTAGCAATTTCATTACAAAAATCACATTACTGTTATGTTTAAGAGACCTAAAACAGTTCATTATTTTAAGATTCTGCCAAGAAACGAATATAAATGACAGAAATTGCTAACTGACTAAAGAAAAATCACTAAATAAAATCATAGAAGATGTACCTAGATTTCATTTGACTATCCTAACAAGCAATAAAAAGGATAAAGTTAAAAATATCATTGCTTGTTTAAAAATTTTTTGGTCAAACCCAACATTGTAGCTTAAGATATCGCTAGCCATAACAACATTTAGGAAAAGTGTGAGTTTATATACAAGTATTTACGATTTAATTTAATAACACAACTTTTGTACTTATATCTTAAACACTATGAACATATCGTACTATACATAAAGAAGGGAGAGGACAGGGCGTATACGTAATATTTAAAATTAAAAAATATTAATTTAATGGTTAATTAATTTAAATCTGTTTATTTTTGTGTTCAAACCTCGAAATAGCAGCAAATTATCAGAAACGAAAAATGAGCGGAGAAATTTATAAAGATAAATATACATAGTAAGAGGCCGGGGCGTATGAGCAACTTAATAACGCTCTACATTTTTTTGGAAATATGTATATACATACATTACAAAATAATCAGCAGTTCTTATAATTTCAGCAGCACGCTTCAATATATTGATATTATAACAACAAAAAGTTTAAAAAGTACTATATTCTTTCACAATCAGGTGCTAATAACCAGCCCATTTTTGGCTTTATCAACTTTTAAAAACAACAAAGACCTATAGGTATATCCATACATACATTTGAATGTATGTTAGAAGCACATGTAGGCCTTTCAAGCGTCAAGACGAAGCGTAAACGCAAGTACACGCTTTTTTGCATGTACTTTTATTGTAGAAATTACGGTCAAGCTGCCAATGGCCGATTACAGGGTCAAATGTCTGCAGCTAGTACATGTGCATATACAAATGCAGTTCGTTGTATGTAAATATGTGGATGAGTGAGGGTATATGTGCACTATCGTTGGCAATAATTTATCTTGCGATTTCGCATTGTTCGCACAAACAAGTAACGAGAAGACATGCAAATTTCAAATTGTTTGCCGGTTGTGGCAGAAGAAGAGAAAGAAAATGAGGCAACAAAATACGATTAATTAAAACGCTATACTGATAATTTAAAAAATATGCTATTGTGGTACGATTTCAACAATATGTTTGGAGATTGTAGCATTGACTTGGACAATAATTCATGCTAAATTTCATCAAGATATCTTGTCAATTAAACATTTTTCCATACAAGAACTTGTTTTTGATCGGTAAGTTTGTACGGCAGCTGTATGTTATAGTGGTTCGATTTGAAAAATTTGTTCAGAGATTATAGCACGGTCTTCGACAATGATCCATACCAAATTTCGGAACGATATTTTATCAAATAAGAAAGTTTCCCGTATAAAGATATGATTTTGATTGTTCCGTTTCTATGACAGCTATATGTTATAGTCGCCCGATTTGAAAAGTTTGTTCGAAGATTATGGTATGGTCTTCAACAATAACTCACACCAAATTTCGTGATGATATCTTGTCTAATAAAAAAATTTTTCTATACAAGAACTTGTTCTTGATCAATCAGTTTGTATGGCAGCTATGTGCTATAGTTCTCCGATTTGAAAAATATATTCAGAGATTATAGCATAGTTTTCGGCATCAATCCACACCGAATTTCGTGATGATACCTCGTCTAATAAAAAAGTTTTCCATACAAGGACATGATTTTGATCAATCAGTCTGTATGGCAGCTATATGCTATAGTCGTCCGATTTAAAAAATTTCTTCTGAGATTATAGTTTGGTCTTCGGCAATAATCCATACTGATTTTAATGGAGATATATTGTCCGATAAAAATTTTTTATACAAGTACGTGATTTTCATCCATCAGTTTATATGACAGCTATATGCTATAGCGTCCCGATATCGACGATTACGACAAATGAGTAGCTAATTAGGAAGAAAAAGAGCTGTGCAAAATTTCAGATGGATAACTCTAAAACTGAGGGAGTAGTTCGCATATATATAAACAGACGAACATGACTAAATCAACTCAGCTAGTCATGCTGATCATTTATACTTGTATACATATATATAATACTTAATAGAGTCTTTTCGACGTCTCCTTTTAGTTGTTATAAACTTAATGGAAAACTTTATATACCCTGTTGTAAATAAAATTTAAATGTTCATTCATGATTTTTTTTGTTTTTGTTCAAAAATTAAATAAAAGTTTACATAAACATTATTGCTTACTTGTATGTGTATGTGTGTGTATGCAAGTTTGTATGTCTATGAAATGTGTTAAAAATCACTTTAGTCTTGTGACTTTGATTGAAGGGTACACGAAACACCAATTCGATTGCGCTGCTTTTGACTTTTTGCATTTTATTTTGTTTTTGTTTGAGTTACTTTTTCATTTTACATTTATTGATTTTGCTTTTATTTTATTTTATACGTTTTTTTTTACTTACTGAAATTCAAGATGTGCAATTTTTCGCACTTTTCGCAGTTTCGACATGTCTAACATGTGGTTGTTGTGCTAATGATATGTTGTTGTTGTTATTATTATTATTATTGTTGTTATAGCGAACTTGTCGTTCATGTGTTAATCTAAATTAACATTGTGTCTTATTCAATTTGCCAGAAAAAACACTACAAATTACTGCATGCATACAAACAAACATACATATGTTATATACATACAAACATACATTCATACTTGTGTAAGCAACTTGTAAAGAACTAGAAAGAAAATGAAATACTTCGAAAAAAAGTAGTAAAAATGGCATTTTGTTAACAAGCGCATTAAGCTTTGGCAGTCGCGCAACAAATGTGACACACTTACATACTTTTAGCGCACACACATATACATAGTACATATGCATGTGGTATATATGTACATATGTGTGTGCGTCTCTGAAAGATACCCAAACTGTACAAATATTGAATCTGAACGCGACTTGAATGCTCTAGCCGACCAAACTGTTGACGGCTGCCTTTTCAGGTCAACTTGAATATTGCTAATTGCAATAACAATCGTTTGTACATACATAGATACACGCATACATACTGCTAGGTTTATATAAGTGAGCAAAGCAAGCATTCAGCTTTTAGTTAATCTTAACAACACCGAAAGTTGAGGCACTCATTAGAACACTTCAGTTTGATTTTTTAGGGTTTTTAGTCAGAGAATGCTAATTTGAACTAAAATTTTTTTGGACAAGTTCTAACGAGTTTGGCATTGAGCTGTTATTTGGACATTAACATTTACTCATTTCGTAATCTAAAAGGCTCAAACACCATTTTTTAGATGACTAAGAGATATTAAATTATGAGGGAAATAGTTCAAAAGCTTCTTGAAACGGATATCTGAAAGTACTGTTCTCAAACTGGTGCTGGTCAAAAGTCTCTGGTGTCAAAATTTAAACAGTTAACTTCGCTATCACTTTTTAACACGCCTGACTCGATATTAATACTGCTATCCGCTGAAAACTTTTTATTTATGAGCTCGCCTTTATAGCGTCTCATGAATAACTGAAGTTATACGAACAATCAAACAACTATTTCGGTTTTAAGAGTGTATTCTAGTCTAGAAATTTAAAAAAATCGATTTTTTTTATTTTCAAAGTTTAACTATTCAAGAATGTGTGTACAAGAGGATTTTTGAAAATTTAAATTATTTTCGGAGATATAGGCATTTTTCTGACCCGGCATCTAAACTGGTTCGGCCGGAACTAATCGAACAAAAGACATTAGAGAAACTTTAAACGCGTTTTTCTAAAAACTGACTTTTTCGGAACGATGCCCACGATTTCTCAGGTTCTACTGGAACGATTTACTTGAAATTTTTATAGAGTCTTCTTTATAGGCTTGTCTATGGTTGAAACTAGCCCCATCCCAAAATTTTTATTTTTAATATTTTAAAAAATTAGAAATATTCAGAAAAAGTGATCAAAAAAAATTTTTTTTCAGGCAGTCGCCATTTTGTGAAAAAAATGTTTCCCACTTTTCCGTAGTTCCGACCATTGCGACATTATTCTAGATAAATAACCTTTTTTTTTTGGTTTCAGATAACTAGGAGGTTTGAAATTGTGGGCATGGTCACGTGAAAATTTTTAGAGGCCCCCCACTTCGTCACTTCGTTACTTTTTTTAGTTTTTAATTTTTTTCTGTACTCTTCAAAAATTAATAAATAACTAATAAAAAAATGGATGGTAAAAATATTAATTGCCCTTTAAACTATCAACATGACGAGCTGGGTCAATTTAGTCCGTCAGTCTATCTACTCCCTCAGTTTTTGAGATATAGATCTGAAATTGGGTAAAAGTCCTTTTCTCATCAAGGAGCTGCTGATTTGCTGGAACCACTATAGCATATAATTGCCACACAAGCTGAATGATCAATATTGAGTCCTTGTATGGAAAACTTTTTTATTTGCCAAGATACCTTCACGAAATTATTATTGGCTAAAGCAATGGTACATTCTATGGCTGATCAAAGGCAAGCATTTTTTCTATTTGTGAAGGTTATTATAGCCTCGGTCCGACGGAAGTTCACGTTTTTTTTTTTTTGTTTTGTTTTACTTTAAATTTATAATAGAATCGATGCTTACATACAAATAATCTTGAAAACAACGTAGACTGGGGAAAAACAGGAAAAATTACACCACATGGATTCTTGGACGATTAAGAAGCAATTATATTTAAAATATAAAAATTAAAAAAAAAAAATAAAATATAATATTATTCTTGTTAAATGACCTTATTCAAGTCGAAGTTCTCAAGGTACCTCATAATTCATTAAACATAGATTTTTTGATGAGTGAATACCCGTCTAAAAATTAGAAGGATGAAACTTTAAGATCATAAAATGAGCAGCTTTTTGGGGAGAAAAGCTCGGATGCAAAATTTTAGAGTGACATCTCAAAAACTGAGGGACTAGATAGCTTATATAAACACACACTGACAGATACATATTGCTAAATCAGTGAAAAACTTAGTACACACCTTTTAAGGTATAACAATTTTGGAAACCCGTAGTTCTTGCGTAAATTTTTAAGTTAATACGGAATCAGAAAATGTGAGGAAAATATGAGTTTCCAAAGCAAAGGATATTAATATTTTATTAAAATAACAAGAGTTAGTTATGAGTTATCTTGCCGAACAGTTTTAACTTATTTGTTATAAACCGTTCTTTTCGGAAACAGTCTTCGGAATCAATTATTTTTGAGAATCTATGGGAGCATCTTTACTTTTTTTTTTAAATCCAGTAAGCTAGTATACTGCTTGAGGTTAGAGACTTTTTCATAGTGGTGATATGAGAACGGTGTCTAACGATTTCTATTTTTTTATTTTTCCGGGAATTTTTTTAATAAAAAAATCGTTTATTTCGTTGACACTATCATTCCTGGGTGACACTATTGCCATAGAAGACAACAAATCAAATTCTTTTTCGTGCAAATTCTCGATGTCAGGGATATAGAAGAATATTACAATTACTCCTTAAATTTGAAGTGGGAAAAATTCCTTCCCCAAGTTTAAGCAGTTGCTGTGTGAATCCATGAAGATGAGCGCTCACATTCGTCCATAAATTTATATTTTCAATCGAAGTCCATAAGAGCAACAAAACGAGTATTAAGCATGCTATTGATAATATCTGCTCGCGTGACTCTGTTAATGACAGGAAGAGCCTGTCGGAAATCTCCAGCAAATACAAAAATTTTCCCGCCTATGTGGGAAAAGAAGTTTCTAAGGTATTTTAATGTTCTGCCACGGCCTCTATATTGTATTGTTTGCTGTTCAAGATTTGTGGATAACGGAAGTTTAAAAGATGATTGAGTAGTGTTTTTATCCTTAGAAAGGTTGCTACAATTCCTCACCCAACAACTGCTAACGCTATCTTTCCTGATTGTCTTGTTTTAGCAAGTATTAAATTTGCAAGAAATGTTTTGCCAGTGCATTGGCTCATCCAAAAAGAAATATTGTGTTTTTGTTATTATTCACGCTATAACTCGCGCTTTTCAATGTGTTGCAGCTTAGCTAAATGTTAAAAATATGCTTTGTGTAAATTTAACATTCTCTATTCTAAAAAATTAATGATTTTATTTTAACTTTACGCTCATAAGTCGGTTAAAACTAAACATTTTCTGAATTTTTTTTTACAAACCATCCTCATTGAATTACCTTCAAAGTGGTTCAAGTCATTTTTCATATATAGCGAACAGACGAAAACCCAACTTATTTTTATATATAAGATATTTTAAGTTCTTCAAGGCAAGACTTCTTATACCTTTTTTGTAAATGAAGACACCTTAGTTAGCGTTTTTGGAGAAACATATTTTAAAAGGTATAAAATAACTTTTTTTTTAGTGAAATATATATTGTTCCTAAATAAAAATAACTGTAGATTTAAGATTTTTATTGTTTAAATATCATTATATTTGCATTCACGCCACTTACGATCTTCAGCAGTTTTAAAACGATTTTGTGGCTAATTTGGGGCAATATATTTGTAGTTGCTTACCTGAAAAGAAATAAAAAATAAATTTTAATATTAATAAAATACACAAAATATCTGGCATATAATAAAATAATTTATCATAGTATAAATTTTAGTGAACCTCAACAGCCTTAAATACTAACAAATAAAATTATAATAAAATTTTTAAGTTGCTTGTCGACTTTTTCTACTCTTAACTATGTTTTACTATGTAAATATTAGAATGACTTGATAAGATAAAAAGATAATGTATTAATATATTAAAAGAATAGCTGTGGGAAAAGCGGAAATACGTATAACGGTATGTATAATTAATAAAAAACAAGAAAAAACGTTAACTTCGGTTGCACCGAAGCTAAATACCCTTCACAGGTGCATTTCTGTTAGTAACTATGTGTCCAGTTTGTATAGAAGCTATATGCTATAGTAACTCGTTCTGAACAATTTCTTGGGAGATTACATTGTTACCTTAAAAAGTAATCTATACCAAATTTCGTGAATATATCTCGTCAAATGTTAAAGTTGTCCATACAAGGACTTGATTCCGATCGTTCAGTTTGTATGGCAGCTATATGCTATAGTTAACCGATCTGAACAATTTCTTCGGATATTACATTGTTGCCTTAGAAAATAATATATACCAAATTTCGTGAATATATCTTGTCAAATGTGAAAGTTTTCCATACAAGGACTTGATTCCGATCGTTCAGTTTGTATGGCAGCTATATGTTATAGTTAACCGATCTGAACAATTTTCTCGGATATTACATTTTTTCCCTAGAAAATAATCCATACCAAATTTGGTGATGATACATTGTCAAATGCGAAAGTTTTCCATACAAGAACTTGATTCCGATCGTTCAGTTTGTATGGCAGCTATATGCTATAGTCAACCGATCTGAACAATTTCTTCGGAGACTACATTTTTGCCTTAGAAAATATTATATACCAAATTTCGTGAATATATCTTGTCAAATGTGAAAGTTTTCCATACAAGGACTTGATTCCGATCGTTCAGTTTGTATGGCAGCTATATGTTATAGTTAACCGATCTGAACTATTTTCTCGGATATTACATTTTTTCCCTAGAAAATAATTCATACCAAATTTGGTGATGATACATTGTCAAATGCGAAAGTTTTCCATATGAGAACTTGATTCCGATTGTTCAGTTTATATGGCAGCTATATGCTATAGTGGTCCGATATCGGCCGTTCCGACAAATGAGCAGCTTCTTGAAGAGAAAATGACGTTTGCAAAATTTCAAAAGGATATCTTAAAAACTGAGGGACTAGTTCGTATATATACAGACAGACGGACAGACGGACAGACGGACAGACAGACGGACATGGCTAAATCGACTCAGCTCAACATCCTGATCATTTATATATACACTTTATAGGGTCTCCGACGCTTCCTTCTGGGTGTTACAAACGTCGTGACAAAGTTAATATACCCTGTTCAGGGTATAAAAATTATCTTTGCAACTAATTTTCACCAGCGACCTAAACGCCCAGTTTACATGGCATCCACAATTCGTAGGTAGACACTGCAGCAGTGGATACGCGTGCCTATATTTAGATCATTAGCCGTAGCGCCCAATTGAGGCGCAACCATATGTACATGCATGTATATGTATATACAGAGTGTGCCATTTTGCGACAATACAAGTGAAGATTCTTATATGCATATATATATGTACCTGTATATATACATATATACATATATAAGTTTTAATGTGAAGACTTGTTATTATGCAAAAAGATAAGTTTTAATTTATATTTTACGTTCGAAGGCACTCACACATACATACATATGTATGGATATGTACATACAAGCATATACATCTATTATATGTACATATATGCCCATGCACCTTAATACATTTAATGAATATCTACTTAACGCTGACAAAATATGTGTGATATTCACTTGAGCATATTTATTTATAAAATAGAATGCAGTAAGAATTAGAGGGAATTGTCTACAAAGCAAATGTGGAGAAAGAAAAAAGTAAAACAAAAAAAAAAAAAATACAAAAAAAAAAGTTATTACTGAGAAGCTGTTGGCTGTGTTGACGGCAGGAATAATGAATATAGTTTATGGGTATATAATGAAAGCAATGAATGCTATATGTGACGTTCAGCACGCGATGACAACAACAACAGTCATATTAATAAAAAAAAAATTAAACACTGTCAGCAAACTGTTGAACACATACAGACATACACAGGTTGTTATGGTTGTGCGAAACGCCACTACAGGTGGTTAACGTCATGCAGGTGTATAAATATGTATGTACGTATATATGTATGTATATAAAAAACACATATATTCATCACAAACAACTGAAAGCGCAAACTTGCATACACATTTACAATTTGCGAGAGATACATATTTACAACTGCAGTCGCACTTAGGGCGCATAGCACGCGTGCAAACAAACAGACACACATACATATAAACGAAAAAATAAAATACAAGTGAGTAGTTAATAAAATAAGTCGTCTAAGTGAAGTATGCACTTGAATTGTGAGCATATTTGATATTTATACTGTCACATTTGATCTCAGTTCCGTCATTTGTATATTTTGCACGGAGATAATATGTCATTTACATGCATTCACACATACTCACATGCTGGCATACACACACACACAAAAATCTCTGAAAGCAATTTTGTGCTCCAGCTAGCGCTTTTACCTTTAATGCACTTGCCTTTGCCAAGAATATTGCACGCAACTGTAGTCAGAGTGCACTCGACTAAACTTCTTACACACTCAGCCGCCTGCGTGTGTATGTGTGCGCAATTATTTATGACAAAAAGCAAATATCTAGGCACATACATATGTATATTATATACATTCTTATGCGGTAAATATATTCGCATGCATGTAATACAAGTACATACATATGTATGTGCCTGTAAGTGCTTAGGCTGGCTCTGAAGCTCGCACAGTAACTGCAAGCGTAAACCTGTTTGATTTTCGTTTTAAAAATATTAATTTACTCATTTGCTAACAGGATAGACACTAACGTCAACTTTTTATTGTGCCCACTCACATATGTATATTTATTGCAGTATTCTTTTTGGTGGAAGAAACCTGTAAATCAACGCATTTTACATGCGCATAACGTCAGCGTGCAAATTGCGCTATTTGCAATATTAGGGTGGGACAAACATGTTGAACTTAGTTAACTCAATTAATTATTTAGAAGAAGTATAATTAATTAAGAAGGTACAGAACAAAATATTTTGGCAAAAATCTTAAAATATTCAGAGGTACTCAGTCTAGAATTTCAGGTAATTTTTAAAGTGTCACAAAAAAGGCAATTAATTTTTTTATTCAAATATCGAAAATCAAAAATAAAAAAAAAATTTAAATTCTAAAAATTAACAGCTGACAAAGTGGGTGGTCCCAAATAAAATGGAACGTGACCCTAACCACGATTTCAACCCTTCTAGTAATCTGAAGCCAAAAAAAACATGTGTCAAGCGTGAACCATTTCGAGGTTTAAAAGAAAAAAAAGATACTTTAAAGTTAATGAGGGAATGCTATTATGATTCTTTGACATTAATTTTTGAAGATTATCCCTCTCAAATGTTGGACGCGGCTACGTCTCAGATCGTCCATCCGTTGAGTCCATTTTTCGATGACTAGTTCGAACATTTCGACTGGAACTGGCGAATGACATACGTGATTTTTTGCTTCAAGGCCTGACCCGAAGCGGAATTGTCCGCAATAACTTTATACCTTATATATCCTCACAGGAAAAAGTCTAACGTTGTGACATCACTCGATCGTGGTGGCCAATCGGCGCGCACAAAACGTAAAATTATTTGCGCACCGAAGTGTTTTCTCAATAAATCTATTGATTGATGCGATGTGAGGGAAGTAGAGCTTTCTTGTTGAAATCAAATGTCGCCGAGATCACGAGCTTCAAAGCATCAAATAGTCGGTTATCTTGGCCCAATAACAGTCGATTTATGAAGAAATATGAACAGATGATTCCCCCGACCCACAAACCACACCAAACTGTTGTTTTTTCTGTATAAAATGGCAGCTCTTTAGCCTCTTCCGGTTACTCTTCGTCCCAAACGCGACAATTTTGCTTTTTTATTATTGAGCCAGAATCGGGCCTCATCGCTGAAGAAAACTTGGCTTGAAAACGTCGGATCTGCTTGGATCTTGTTAAGAGCATATTTAGCGAAGCAATTTCGCTTGAGAAGGTCGAGCGGTTTCAGTTTTTGCACAAGCTGTATTTTGTACCCTTTCAATTTAAGATCTCGACGTAAAATGCGCCAAGTCGTTTCACCCGTTCCATTGCTGCAGACGGCGCCAGATCGATTCTTCACGATCTTCGTGTACACTCTGAGCTACGGCTTTAGCGAGATTGACGAAGCTCGTAATGTTTCTATGGATCGACTTAATAAATTTTCGTTTTGGTTGACAAAAACTCCTACTACCTAAAGCACTCGAAAGAAAATTAAAGTTGGGCTTCTCGAACTTGAATATCTAGAATCCATAAAAAAACTTCGATTTATAAAACGAAATTTTTATGAAATTTAACAAATCAAGGGTTCAAGTTATAGAAGTTCAAGTTATGGAAGTTCAACTGTATTTGCTTTTTGGAATTAAGAACTTAGAGAGAAAAGTAGCAAAGGAACTAAGGATCACCCAGTAGAGGTCTATATTCCTATAATCTCTTGGAGTGCAATTGGTTACTTTCAAAGTCTTTTTCAATAAAAAAAAAAAATTTGCCCGGGGTTTTTCGGTACCTACGTTTCCAAATACAAATATTTTCAAAATACTTTAGTTTATACATATATTTTTACCGCACCTATTACAACAAACAGTTAATAGCAGTGAATGATATTAACCGTTATTTATTCTATTTCGATAGACGAGGTTACACAAAGAGGAACTGAAATAGCTACTTAATATTCATACCTTTTCCAAACAATCAAAATTTGCCATAAAAAATTTTGGTCTCACACAACAGCTGCCGAGACAATCTCCGGAACTCGATAATAGAAGTGAGATTATCTCATTGAATATTTGCGAAGCGGCCAGTATTATCTCATTAGACAGTTCAGAGGTCTTACGCAACGTGTCTTAAATGCTTGAAAACATACTAAACGCTTTGCTTAAACGCTCCCATGCATACTCACACATACATATGGACGTATGAATGTATGGAGCATATTAACAGCAATTTAATGCCGAAATCAAGTCATTTCCATCTTTAACGCTTTGATGCCGCTTTGTTGCAAGTTGATTGCATACAAAACCACAGAAAACAAAAACCAAAGGAAAAAGTGGGTACTGAAAAAAGAAAAACAACAACAAAAACCACTAAACATATGAAGGTCGACGCTAAAATTTACAAAAACATTACCAACAGCACGGCTATTTAATATTCATTAACATAACAACAATAACAGAATACAACAACAATAATAATAACAACAACAGAATACAGCAACAATTACAATAATAACAACAAAACCAAAATAGCAGACAAAAACAATGATGACAACAGCAACAACAACGATGATAGTATTAGCAACGAAAAACAACAAAAACAAACTACAACAACATGCGCTCAGCGAAGAATCTACAAGTGGTGAGGGCGATAATGACCATAATAACACCGCTGCAAATGCACACACATACACAAGTGTTGATAAATGCAACCATACTTATTTCTCTACATAACATATGTATGTACATAGTATGTATGTATGTATGCACAATGAACGGTAATTTTTGATTAACACAACTATTTCAATTTTCGAATAGACAATTGTCTATTTTTCGATTTTGTGCAACCCACTTTGGTGAAATCAGAACGAAACAAAAATGTTTCACCGACAATTTGGCGATTTGTTGCATACATACGAACATACATACATATGTAAATAACTACAAACAACCCTATAAGCACTTGGGACAATTTAGCTGCAACCAGTGGCATGCATTATGGAAACCACAAACACACACGCACACAAACAAGATTGCCACAAATAAAGCTTTTGGTGCTGAGCGACACAACACGTGACCTTTGCCGGCAGCCTGGCCTTCCAGCGCTGTTGCAATGCAATTTTTCGCTTGCTTTGTTTAGCCAATTTCCCCCATGTTGCATGCACCCACCCCAATCTAAAAATCTAAAATGTCATTTTCCACTATTAATTGGTGCTGCACATTTATGCCACACAAACACATACATACATACATGAATAGTGTGCTCCAAGTTGCAAGTGGCGCAACAATTCAATTGCAACTATGTGACGTTGTTGTAAATGTTGTTGCTACTACCGTGCAATACCTTTGATTTGGTACATTGCTGTGACTGCTGGTCTGCATCCCGTTAAGTGTGCTCGTATGCATATACGTATGTATATGTGTGTGTGTGTTTGTGACATTGCACAATCTAATCGCTGCCAATTGATGCTGATTCCGCCGCTTATTCGCACTTTCCCACTGTTGCAATCGCAATTCGTTGTGCGCTTCGGCGATTTTTATTTTTAACTATACAATTACAACAACCACAACAATTGCAGGACAATTGCTATGGGAATTAACCGCTATAAATTATTTTATATAACCTCATGAATGCTAAACGCTTGTAATTGCGAGGGAAAATATTCATAATTTCATAGGCTGTTGCCTGCGCGAGAAAGAGGCACGGGGCAAAACGAAAAATTAATAAAATTTTCCTAAAAATACATAAATTTTAAATTCAATAATATTATTAAATTAATTGATAAAGTGAGAAACATAGTCCCAAATAACAACAATATTTCATTTTTTATTATAAAACGCCTTAAAATAATTAAATAAATATATTAAATAATAATAATAATAATAATAATAATAATATTCTTTAAAAGTTAGCGTATAAAAATATTATGAGTTAAAGTAATAATTACGAAAAAAATAAAATAAAAATACTAATTATGAAAAATTAAAAAATAAAAATAATAATAATCAAAAAATTAAAATAACAGTAATAAATAATGAATTCAGTCGTTTTACATATATTTTTGCCACTGCACGTGCTCAATTCTGCTAAATAGCAGCGACAACGTCGAATTCCTTACTTTGATTCTATCGGCTCTGTTAGCCGCCAAATCGAACATCATACAGAGTTCAATTTGTACCTTCTCTATACTTTACATTCTCTGGCCCGGCGCGCTTTTCAGAATGCATCGCAAACAACAGCCACGGCGTTATGGCGGTTTTGTTTACTTTTTGAACTTTTAAATTCGTATTATCTTTTGAATGGAAAGTCCAATTTAAAAACTATTTTATAGGTAGTTAAATGGTCTTGACCATAAAATAATTTACTTGGATAAGGATTAATATAAACACATAAATAGCATGGTTTGAATTTGGTTAGCATTTTCATTAATGTTTAAAATGAAAAAAGTTGTTGTAGTGACAACTACAATAGTTGGACATATGCTAGCGCCGAGTTTTTTGTAGACATTATGATGTTCTTCAATATTGTTGTACATTATTTTGTTCTATCGCTAATAGTTTCGGCAGAGCATTCGACGAAAGACATTTTTAGACTCATTTTTCTACTCCTTCGGTTAAATTTTACCAATGATGACAAATTTTTTTTTTAAATGAAATGTAGCCTATGTTAAATTGGAAGAATGTAGCATTCTATTGGTGAAAGAATTTTTTAAATTGACCCAGTACTTTTTGAGCCTATTCATTACAAACATACAAACATACAAAAATAGGTACAAATCTTTCCTCTTTATAATATTAGTATATATAATAATAATTTAATAGCCCTTACAGATGAATATCTTTTGCAACAATGTAGGTATGTATATGTAACGGGTTTTTTAATAAAGCGCTACAAAATTCTTTTTAAATAAAACAAACGTTTTGGGATATCAATGAAATTCTTTATTCCTGTGAAGTCCAGACGCTGAACCCAATTTTCGACGAGTTTTAAGCATAAATCGGTCGATACTATTGCAATTTTACGTTCAATTTTCGTACGAAGTTAATCACTTGTCGCTGGCTTGTTAGCATAGCCCATAGAGTTGACGTAGTCCAACAGGAAATATTCTGACGGCGTAAAATCGCACGACCGAGGCGGCCAATTGACTAGGGCATTTCGTGAGATAACACATTCACCAAACTTGGTTTTCAATAAATCGATTATGACATTCGCTGTGTGACTTTGGCGTCGTCCTGTTGAAACCACATTTTGTCCAAGTCCATATCATCCGATTCGGGCCAAAAATATTCGGTTATCACTGAGCGGTAGCGGTTCCTATTCAAAGTATCGGGCCAGTTTTGATCATCAGCCAGAAATGAGCTTCATTGATGAGGGTGGTGTTCAAGCAGCTTCAGTTCTTGCGTCAATTTGAGTTTGTTAGGATGTAGGCTAAGATCATTTTGCAAAAATCGCACACCGACGTCACAGATATTCCCAACTCTTGAGTGACATGTGAAAGACTGATTTGGGACTTCCTCCATTGATGCGCTGGCGGCAGCAATATTATCGACACAGGCACTCCATTGTCTCACTAGCACGGGAACATTTTGAACCGTGCCTCTGGATTCAAATTTTTCCACTAGACGCTCAATTGTTGATCTGACATGACGGTTATGACGACAGTAAATAAAGTTGAAGCCACTGACTCCGAATTTCAGTAGTAAATTTTAACAATTTTCACTCGTTGTTCGATCGTAATTCTTTTCATTATGAAATGGCAAACCTTACTGAAGAGAAATGTCAACCAAATCTGAAAACGTAACCGGTCAACGTCCGACGGTACAAGTTTCCTTAGTTCTTACTAGCGATGTCGACATAAGAGAGGCGTGCAATTGACATCGTAGGCCTTAACAACAAAGCCGTCAACGCAGTCTTTTCAAACGTAGAAAAAGAAGTGAAAGCGGTTGAACTTATGGTTCACGAGGTAAGACTAACTACCTGGTGGCAAAGACTCCTCGCGTCTTGGGAATTACGTTATTGTTGGCAACTATAAATTTAAAAAAGTTAGAGACTTTGTATATCTCGGAACCAGCATGAATTTCACCAATAATCTAAGCCTGGAAATCAAGGCCAGAATAACTCTTGCCAGCAGTTGAGAAGCAGATCGCTCCCTAAATGAACAAAAATTACACTCTATAAATCTTTCATTATTCCCGTCCTATTATACGGCGCAGAAACATAAACGATGTCGACCCGATATGAGAAAGCACTTGGCCGTTCCTACGACAGTCGGGTCTAAGTAACCGGAACGGACCTGGATTTTTATCCAGCCATAAACTGTCAACTCGGCACCATTTTTCGAAATTATTTCAAGAATGGTTTTTGCCGCTACAACGCAAGAGCTTTGGAGCCGTCCACGTGAGCCATGAGAATCGAGCGACATGGTTATAGTTAAGCGCATAAAAATTCAGTGCATACGCTGGCTATGCCATGTCGTCCGCATGGAAGATGATACCCTGGCGAAAGGCTACTTCGATTCCAGACCCGTGTGTGGACAACGGAAGCAGGGGCATTCATGCATCCAATGGAAGAACCATAGCATAACGATCTGTCGGTACATGGAATGTACAACTGGCGTGTCCTCGCAAAGGATACAGGCAACTGACGAAGATTCGTGTTAACGATCCAGACCGAAATACGATTGTAGTGCCAAAGAAGAAAAGGAATATAGTAAAGATGTATTTAAGTGATTTATTATCGATTTCGAGCATTTTTTGATAAAAGGTATATATGCATATATGTACATATATAAAGTAACCCTGTGTGTGTTTGGAAATTAAACTAAAAAAGGGAATTTTCTAATAAAATATAACACAAATCGCTTTGAAGATGAGTCACATGCATAAATATGTTGGCGTAAACTATAAATTTCCCCAAATATGTAGAAGCATATGCTTTAGTTTATGTTGATTGATAGACGACCATAACGAGCCACTAAAAATCAAACTCATTTAGCTTCGAAAGCAACTTTTAAGCCGAATTTCATTCAACTTTTTACTAAAAAAAACGTTAAAAAATTACGATTTTTACACTCACATAAAAAAGGAAAAAATGTGATTGACTCAGAATTATGGTTGAATTGATTTAGGTGCAAGAAACAAGTCAAACTTGTACAGTTTATAATAAATATATGCACATATACTTATTTATTCTAAAGTAATTATGGAAATCAAGTTTCTAAATGCGTGTTTGATGTTATTAACCTTTGACTGCGGGTGCATTCAGTATTTTAAAATGATTTTGGAATTATTTAGCAAAGATTTAAATATAATTCTTAAATGTAGGGAGAGGCTTTTATTTATAAAAATATTATTTTTCTGGAAATAAACCACTGCAGACTGATGTGTCCGTGATTTTTTGCATTTCCGGGTTTTGAGCAACGTTCGCGCTGAAAACTTTCGGCTGTCAAATATTGACGCTGTCAATTAATTATTATTGGTAGATTTTAAAAATGGAATACCTAGATTATGAGGGAAGAGTATATTTGTGATCTTTAAAAATTAAATTATTTTTCAAAACTTTATGAACGGAATCAAGAGCGAATCTGAGTGTACTATATTATCATTTTATTCATAATTTTATCCATAAACCAATATCGGAACACCTTGAGATCATTTTATTGCGTTCTATATTTTGGAATTGGGCGATACTTGGGTGATCTGTTTCTCTTAGAAAAATTGGATATCTGGCAAACATACCACTGGAACAACGCATATTAGTAAAATTTGAGTGCTACACAACTATTTATTTGCCAGTTGTCTTTAAAGAAATCAGGAAAACCAATCGCGGAAAAGGGATCACTTTTCACCACGACAATGCGAGTTCTCGCACATCGACTGAATTTTATTTCTGAGTCAAAGAACTCACATTGTATCATAAAATATCCATATAAGGACTTATAACGGCTGATCCAAGGAGAAATAGTTTCATTCAGAAACAACAACGCTTAACGTGGTTTATGGGTTGATGGTATCATCGGTCCATATTTCTTCGAAAATGATGCCGGTGAGAACGTAACCATCAATGGCTTATCGTGTCATGATAACCGACTACTTGATGACTTAAATTGATCTCGGCGACAGTCGGTTTCAACAAGATGGTGCCTCTTTTTTGAGAGAACCCTTCACGTTTTGGGCCGGTCGATTGCTCATCACGATCGTGATTAGAATTTTTCCTGTGGGGATATGAAATTCTAAAGCCTACGCGGACAATCCCGCTTCGATTCCGGCCTGGGAGGAAAACATCATGAATGTCATTCGCCAGTTAGCAGTCGAAATGTTCGAACGACTCATCGAAAATTGGACTGAATGGATGGATTATCTCAGACGTAGTCGCGGCCATCATTTGAAAGAGATAATCTTCAAAACATTCCCCTATACATATGAAGTTTCTGTGTTTTTCTATAAAAAAGTAGAGAAGCTTTAAATGGATCACCCTTTATATAGAAAATTCTATCGCATACATGTTTCTATTGTATGAAGTAAATAAAAATAAAGTTCTTATTAAAATTTACTGAGAATATTTTAGCTAGGGCTATTGTTCTTGAATACGGCATAATTCGTATGAAAGAATGTTTTGTTTGCGAGATGAATCACAATCTATTACAATAACATTATTCAATAAGTTTTCGCCAGAGTTATTATGAAATTATTAGTATATGTAAATTCTATTCAGTTGCTTAATAAATGACGTATACACCTTTGTAATAAACAACTCTTTATTAATTAAATTAAAACAAGGAAAAAAGTTAGATAATTTATATATAAGCAGATAGCTTTAGTATTTTCTCGAAGACTAGTACCTGTCGTATCAGCCACCAAAGTAAAGACACGTGTTGACATTTATATTCAGTACACTCTAGAATATTACCGATTGCTTAACACAGTTCGGTAGAGACTCTCCGGGCTCCAGGCTACATGCATACAATATTTCATTACGTTCTCCATCGAAATGATTCGTAACTTTATGGTTTTAGGAGCCAATACCAAGCGTCTAAGCACTCAATAGTTTATGAAACCATAAAGGGTCCATCATTTTATTGGTAAAAACCAAGTCAAATCAAGAATTGAACGTCTCAATTGAACAACTAGGTCATGGCATATGACTTGCTTAGATTTTTTTCGTGAGCAGCGAAAACTAATGCTCTATGTTGATAAGTCGAATGTGACTGACTAGTTGCGAATTAATAGTCGGCTCGATTTCGGTGTGAAAAGATCAACTATGTTACAAAAAAGTGTTGACAAATCCGACCGAGCGCAAAGTATTCATAGTATACAGCCACAGTGGTCTTATACCCGAAATTTTATTATTTAATACCATTTCATAACCCAACAGTGTTCTCACTGCCGTTAGAAAGATCAAAAAACAGCTGTTATTGTCATTCAAGAATTCACAACGCTTAATAATTTTCAAAAGAAAAGATTGTCATATAGTATTTTGAAATAAAAGCCGTCTTTTTTTAATATTTTCCATATAATAGAAATAATGGATAGATTTTTTCATTTGTTAAGTCGATTTTCAGGTGAAATTAGATTCACTGATTTAAAAAAAAAATTGTGTTTACGTTTTTTTCCTTTGTAGTGTCTAAATCAGCTGTGATAATGTAACAGATTTCCAGTGCTGACAAGTAGATTGTGCAAAACCAGATCGCACAGAGAGATTTCACGTGGATCAGTTTCAAATCATTTCAATGAAGTGATTTGGAACTGTCATTTTTGTATGGCGAAATCTTGATAAATTTTGAAGATTAGTGGAATAATCAATTCAACAACCAAAATCGTGTGATTAAGTGTCGGTCTGAACATGGTATAAAACTTTAAATATATATTGTATTTTTATATTGAGAATGATACCAAAATGCTGTCGAGCTAAAAAAATAAAACTATAAAATAATTTAAATGAAATATTTTATGCTCTAAAGTGAACATAGCATTATGATATCCATCAAGAGTAAACGATATTAAAACGAGAAAATTATAAAATGTGGTTTGTTTTCCGACAATTACTGCACTGCTTATGATTTTGGAAACGACTAGTCATTAAAATAAAATAAAATGAATATTTTCCCGTGCAGCACATAAGGGTAAATGGCGACTACAGGCGCAAAAACACATCCATGGAAGCACAATTATGGAATGTCGCCCACTAAAAGCCGCAATAAAAACGCACACAGAGCGCGTAAATGGAAATATTTATGCGCTGAAACGAGGGCAAGTCGACGAGACAATATTTAGAACAACGAATGGAGATGCGCACAAAATGATTTTCGAAACAGCGCGCTAAATTTATGTGCTTTGCCTATAGATTGAAAAGTGCTTGTGTGTGTTTGGCATTAGATTTCGATGAATTTTCTGAAAATTAAACGCCAAGCGAAAATATAAATATTCCAAATATTTAATTTTGACGTATGTATATAAAGTTGCCGGGAAATTATAAATATACAGAAATTACTATTAACGATTTTCTTTTTTCAAAAATTGAGGAAATACTAAAATATTTCATTTACCAGCCTTTTGGTGGTAATAAATTAGTGGAATAAATCAATGCTGCCAAAATTTTTTAAAAAAGTATGCTTTATTTCTTTTTTACAAAAATTAATAAATTTTATGTCGATGCAAAATTTAAATTTCTTGAATGATTTTGTACTTTTTTTCTTAATGATTTCATATTATTTTTCTATTATCAAAACTCAGAACAATTTTGTTAATTTGTTTACATTAAAAAGCAACCAAAAACAGCTATGTTTACATACAAAGAACAAACATACATACAAACGAATTCGTGCACCTAATTATTTCCAAACAGTTTTTCCAAAATTCTAAATTTTCTCAATGCTTTGATTGAGTTCAGCAGTCCAGATAATTGACCTTGTTGCGTATTTTGGTTTCTATTTTTACCGTTTTTTGGGGTCGATATAGTAAATAAAAATATATGTATGTATGAATATAGTATTAGGTAGAGTATATTCAATTGAGCATTAGTGTAACACATTTTGTTGAACTCCCCTTCCACTAGACCCTTCATAGCACTTGTGATGGGCACACTTAATTTAATTGCCCCAATGCCCCTGTAGTAACTTTGTTTATTTTTCCGGTAAAAAATGAATAACAAATATATAAAGTGCCTACATACATATGTATGAAGTAGGTATTGATCAAGACCCGAAATACCCTGCAGAATCTTTTCAGTAAAAAATAAAAAATAAAATTATTAAAAAATATAAAGAAAAAAGTAGCAAATAGATTATCTGTGTGGTTGAAAAATAAGGTAAATAACCATTAGAATTTAAACTGCGAGCGTCGAAGGATTTGGAGAATTATTATTTTTTTAGGTTGGTAGTACTGTCAGTCACATTTATGTCAAATTTCATGTCAAAATATTCATTAGTGTTTGAGATACGTGTCGTTTTGTAAGCTGCTAAAAGTGGGTTTTTCGTTTTTTGCGATGTCGAAATTTGTTGAGCAAAGAATTTGCATTAAATTTTGTTTACGGAATCAATTTTCTGCTGCGGATACGTTGAGGATGGTGCAGAAAGCCTTTGGTGATGAGGTTATGTCTAAAAAAAATGTTTACAAGTGGTATAGTGAGTTCCAAGCCGGCCGTGAATGTGTCGAAGACGAAGAGCGTCCAGGGCGACCATCAACCTCAACCGACGAAGCTCACGTTCAACAAATCAAAGATTTGGTGTTGAAAAACCGTCGATTTACAATTAGAGACCTTGCTGATGAAGTTGGCATATCGAGAGGCTCAGCCATTACCGTTTTGAAGGATGTTTTGGGCCTCAAGCGCGTCAAATCTCGACTGGTACCGAAAACATTGAATTTTTTGGAAAAGGCGTCGCGTTGAAGGGTGAAACGATGCTTTCCGACTACCAGGCTGTCATGAAACGCATTATAACTGGCGATGAGACTTGGATCTATGCTTACGACCCCGAAACAACCGATCAATAGAGCGAATATCGTGCCAAAAGAGGCCGAGACCAAAAAATCGCGCCAAAGTCGCTCAAAAATTAAGGTCATGTTGACTGCTTTCTTCGATTATCGTGGTGTTGTGCATTATGAATTCCTTCCAACCGGTCAAACAGTCAACAAGGAATATTATTTGAACGTTATGCCCCGTTTGCATAACGCTATCCGCCTAAAAAGGCCGGAATTGTGGAAACACAATTCTTGGTTTTAACACCACGATAATGCACAATCCGATACTGCTCTCGTAATTCGTGATTATTTCGCCAAAAACTCAACCCATATCGTTCCGCAACCAGCGTATTCACCTGATCTGACGCCGTGCGACTTTTGGCTGTTCACAAAGCTCAAAAGACCGCTCCGAGGACACCGTTTTTATACGATAGCGTAGATTCAAGCCGCAGCGAAGACGGAACTGAAGACCATCTCGGAAAGTGACTACAACCAGTGTTTCGAAGATTGGAAAATCTTCGGAAAAAAAAAATTATGCTTCGGAATTGGACACCGAAGTTCAATCAGCTAGATATCGAATAATAGCATCAATATCTTCTACAAAAGCGCTGCCAATTCTGTTTATTTGTTTATTTATTTTCCGTTCTCGTTGCTGTTGGTCGTTCCATCTTTGCAATTAGAGAGGGGATTTCATCCAACACATCTAAAGTTAAAATATGATAGGCCGAATATAAGGTACTATCCGGACTCAGAAATCAGCTGCAAATGCTATTAGTAAGATGGAGAATTTAGAAGAACCAGGTCTCCTAAAAGAAAAATTGGCTCTGGACCAAAAAAGAAGACAAGCTCAAAAGAAGATCGGTTAATAGAACATATCAGCTTGACCGATCGCTTCAAAACTACTGAGAACATTAAAGTGACGTTATTTGAAGATGTCGGTACCGAAGTTAGCGCAAGAATCATTCGTCGAAGGCTTCACGAAGTTGGGTAAACTCTCGTTGGCAAGTCAAGTTTAACCTCAAAAATACATTCGAAGCATTTAAGCTGGGTAAAAGATCATCAAAACTGGACTCATCTTGACTGGCGAAAAGTTCTCATCTCAAATGAGTCCAATTTTAATCTATTTTGCAGCGCACGGTATGCACTACGTAAAAAGGAAAACTGTTGAACGGTTCAAGGATGAATGTGTTCAAAGAACATTTAAGCATGGAGGTAGCCGAATGGTCTAGGGCTGCTTTTCTTACCATGACCTTTGGCAACTGCTTTATGGTGCAGAGGCATGAACGCTGTCAACATCTGATGAGTCTATGGAACGATGAGTTGTACGAGATATACGACGACATTGACATAGTTCAGCGAATAAGGAGACAGCCGCAACGCTGGCTAGGTCATGCCGTCCGAATTGATGAAAACACTTTAGCGCTGAGAATATTCGACTCAGTTCCCGCTGGTAGACGGAAGAGGAAGGCTTCAGCTCCGCCAGTCTACGCCAGTAGAAAATGATTTTTCATCAAAAATCGGGGTCTCGACTTTGGAGTGGCTAGGTAACAGTCCGGATCTCAATCGCACTGAGAATCTTTAGTTTATAATGGTCAGGTAGCATAGAAGAGACCAATTCCTTACGTCGTTTTGACTGTTTATGAGACCATTTAAAACAAAACTTGAACTGAAAATTTTCTGTAAATTGTAGATGGCAATAGAGATAATAATACCAGGCGTATAATACCCCTCACAAAGAAAAATGTTTTCTAAACCAAAATCAGGTTTTATGACAGATATATGTATGCCCGATCTGAACAATATATTCAGAAATTATAGTCTTTAAAATTTTTCAAAATTTTTATTATAAAAAACCAGATGCAAATTATCCGTAAACAATTTCCTACTGGCAATTTTCGCACTTGCCACGAAAACTTAAAAAATATAAATTAAAACAACAAAACAAAACACTATATGAATATTTCGAAAACGTTTAAGCTTTCAACGCACTAAAATTGCGTTGGAAATAAAACAATAAATTTTACAAAATTTTACAGTTAAGGGGTTCAGAATTTTGAAAAATTCGATTTTTTTCATATATTTAAAGTTTAAACTTTCAAAAATATGACCTTGATTTTTCAAAATTCGACTTAAACTTTAAACGCGTTTTTCTCGAAACTACTTTTTTCCACACGGTACCGGCATTATCTCAAGTTATATACAACCGATTTACTTGAAATTTTGTGTGAACCTTCTTTATATAATCCTTTATCGTTTCTACCAGCATCGTGTCAAAATTTTTGTTTTTAATATTTTAAAAAAATTCATGAATTTCGAAAAAAAAGCGTAAAAAATTATTTTTATTTTCAGGCAGTCGCCATTTTTCAAAAAAAAAAAAAATTTTGTGTTCCCGGACTATAACAGCATCCTTACTGATTAAGAATTTCTTTTGAATTTTTTTTCAGACCACCAGGACAGTCACGATCAATGCCACCAGGATGCGCCATTTTTTTTTTACACCTGTCTCTCCCCCCTCTAATTATTTTAAGTTTTAATATTTTTTTGTAAATTTTTTTTTTCTATATTCTTAAGATATCAATAAAAACACCATAAAAAATGGATGGTAAAAATATTTTTGGGTGTTTTTTTTTCAATAAAGTTCAAAAAAACTACCCAAAATTTGATTTCTAGAGTAGAATACCCCCTTAACAGCATCAGTTGTTATAAAATTCAAAAAATCTTTTTTTCACACAATAACTCCACCATTAGTTAGGTTAGGTTAGTTTGAACTGGCGTATAACTAAAAGAAATGCAAATATTTTTTACAACAACAAAGCACTCGCAAGCGCTTAAGCGTTATTAAATATGAATGCAATGCATTTGCACTTGAACTTCCACACCAATTCCAACACTTGCAACTGTATTCAAGTGTAATTTAGCATTGATAAGGCAATAACTAAGGCCTTAATAGCGCCATTATTAACCTATGTATAGCATATTTACATATGTATGTATAACTTAAGCTGAGAATAGCGAAAAATATATTATATTACAAATACAATCAAATAAATATACGTTAAAGTGGCACACAATGGTTGGCGGACAAAGTTCTACTTCACAAGTGCTGTGAAGACAACTCTCCTAGACGCGCAGACCAGCAACTATGTGTGTGAGTGTGTGTGTGTGTGAGCACAAATGAACAGCATTATTGCATGCGGTTGAGAAAATTAACTCGAATTTCAAGATTCTATAATATTGCACTTGACTCGCAGCAAGTTGAATGAATACAAATACACACGCACACACCTACGCGTATGTGTACTATAAGTTCACACAGCCACACACACACATTTATTTATGCAGTTACAATAAAAATCTCGACTTCAAAATGCAGATTGTTCACATAATTTGTATAAATGTACAAAAAACTGTCATTTGTGGGCGCTCAGCGGTGTCTGCGGAGACTGAGACTGGCTCCGATTGCCACAAGTTGCGAGCAGAAGCAAACCAAGGCGATGTGATAGATAGTGGAAAATAAGTAAACGGCTTATAAAAGCAAATCAAATTAATAAAATTCTATTGTTGCACAATAGCACAAATCTGTCCGTCTGTCTGTCTGTCTATCTGCGTTGATTGTATAAGACAGCCGGCAGGGAGCGCAGAAGGGCGACTTGTGGTGTGTCATTGTAAAGTTTAGCTGAGCTGCTTTTATTTTTTTTTTTTATAGTTGCTATTGAATATTAAATAGGCGCACTGTGTATAATAATCTGCGAGTAACTTTTAACTAAGATTATCAATAATGTGAGGTTAGCTACGCTGCCAGTTCTCTCAATTCAAAATGCACTCAAAATTTCATGCCTATAATTGAAATAATCGACATCACTTAACCGCCTATCTGCTGAGATTAGCAGCAGTGAGGTTAGATAAGAGGTTCTGTACTCAATTTGCACTTACTTAAATCTCTCACGAGCTTGTGATTTTGATTTTGATGAGTATAAATTATTCAAAGAGAGTCGTAAACGCGTTATGGCGATCACTAATAATCAATAAAATAAAGAAATTGATTCTTGCGAATCGACGATTAACAGCCGGAGATTTTACTGGCATCGTTGGAATATCAGAAGGATCTGTGAAAACCATTTGAAAGATCATTCGGGCCTAAAAAAGTGAAAGCACGATTGGTTCCAAAATCAGTGAATTTTTTCAAAAAAACAGCGACGCGTTGACGTCTGTGAAATAATGCTTTCCGACTACCAGGATGTCATGAAAGGTATTATTAATAGCGATGAGCCTTGGATCTATGCTTACAACCTGGAAACAAACGATCAATTGACCGAATATCGGGACAAAGTAAGTCGATGCATCACATCAAAGTAGGTCGAAAATCAAGGTTTCCTCGATTATCGAGGTGTGTTGAACATCAAACTCCTTCCGACCGGCCAACTGTCAACAAGGAATACTATTTGAGTATTATGCGTCGTTTACTTGAAGCTGTTCGTAAAAAGAAAACAGAATTATAGGTCGACAACTTTTGGTTTTTGTACCACGATAATGCACCGTCGCATCATTGTTTCTTTGTTAGTTTTTCGCCAAATTTTCAACCAATATCGTGCCGCAACCACTGTATTCGGCTGATTTAGCTCCATGTGAATTCTGGCTATTCAGCAAACTCAAACCACCGCTTCGGGGGAACCGTTTTGAGTCATTTGAAGCCATTAACGCGCATTGAAGGTTTTTCCGGAAATTGACTTTAGCAACTGTTTCGAGGATTGAAAAAAATGTTGACACAAGTGTAGTAAGTCTAATGGGATTATCAAAAATGTGAGGTTAGCTTAGATTCTATTGCTCAATTCTCTCATATTCAAATCTTTCAATGCAAACTTTGCCCAAAATTTGCTTCCTAAAATCAAAATTGAATTTCAAAACCTAATAATTACACAAAACATACACATATGTATGTGTATGTGGTATATCGGCATTTCAAAACTTTATTTAAAGCCCTCATTTTGCATTGATTGGAACGCAATTGAAATAGTAGCAACAATAAAAAGTTGGTTGATTTTTCGACTTGTTGCCGTCTTTGCTATTTAACTTGTTCGGTTTTACTGTGTGGTTGTTGTTGTGGATGACAACAGATGCCTTCGACTTCCCACCGATAAGTTGCGTATCTGTTTTTGGAAAGCGAAAACGCCCACTTGTGACTTCGCAACCGACAATATGGCAATTGCTGCTGACTGCTGCTGCCATTATGGCAAAATATGTATATTGGGTTTGTTTAGACGCTGCCATCGCGCCTTAATGCCATGCTGCCATGGCGTTGTGGCAGTATTGTGTCACCGACCGCAAACGCGTGGAATTGTGAGATTTGCGTGGAGTCAAAATAGTGGAGGTGGAAAAGACTGGCTTTTCGCTTATATGCAGACATAAATATAAATGAAATAAAACATAAAAGAAATAGAATCAGTTGGATGAACGAAAAGCATATAAAATAAAAATAAAAATATGTATATAACAAAAAAAAAACAATAGAAAAAAAAATAAAAACAATAAATAAAACAAGAAAAAACGTTAGCTTCTATCTTCTTCTTCTTGGCGTAGACACCGCGTATGTAATCATAGCCGAGTTAACAACAGCGCTCCTGTCGTTCTTCCTTTTCGCTGTTTGGCGCCAATTGGAGCTTCCAGGTCCCTCCGCAACTGATCTGATCTTCCCAACGGAGTGGATGTCTTCCTCTGCTTTCACTGGCGGTTACTGCGTCGAATACTGTCAGAGCAAAAATGTCTATTCGGAGGGGATGATCAAGCCGGCGTAGCTGCTTTCTCTTAGTTTGCTGAACAGCTCATCGTTCCATCCACTGCGGTATTCGCCATTACCAATGCGCAAAAGACCATAAATCTTTCGCAGAACCTTTCTCTCGAATACTCGTAACGACGACAGCGGATTCTTTGGGAACTGCAAAGCCGATGCGCTTACTAGAGAGGGCATCTTTACGCAATTTCATCAGATTCGAGTCGGTACTCCATTGTCTTCTTTAGCTCTGTCGTTACATCTATGGACACCCGGTGAGATTGGCAAGGGCTGGTCAACAACCAAAACTTGGACGGATTTGGAACTCCTCTAGGAATGGAAGAGATTCTCTGAATTAGTTGTTTCTAGCAATGGTAGCTGCTCTGACTAGACATTGTTCCATAGGCTCATATGCGGTAAGGATACAATTACAAAAACTTGGGCGGATGTGAGACTACTTTAGCCCAGTGTGGAATGGAAGAGATTACAGTTCAAAGGTTCCTCTAGCAATGGTAGTTTTTCTAACTGGTCAATAGGCTAATATGCGGTAAAGCTTCATACATGTCTTGTCAGATGCCAATTGCCTGAGCTATAGCGAGTAAGGCGAGATTAAGTTATCTCGAAAGACACACCTTTAGCGAACCTGACAAAATGGCTGGTTTTGATATTATCTCTTAATAATTTTGTGTACGAATGGACGAAAGCACTCCAGCTCTGAAAGTTTTCGATGCAGTACCCGCCGGGGAATCAGCGGAAGAGGATGACCTGCTACCCATTGGAAAGACCAGGTGGAGAAGGACCTGGCTTTACTTGGAATCTCCAATTGGCGACACATAGCAAAGAGAAGAAACGACTGGCGTGCTGTTGTTGACTCAGCTATAACCGCGTAAGCGTAAGAAGAAGTGTGTGACAATTTCGAAACGATTCTTCGATCAGATACCAGACACTTATAGGTAATTCATATCAAGAAGTTGTGGGAACTAGAAAATAGCACCTTTACTGCGGTCCAAGTGAAATCCTGCGTTACCTTTGGTACATCCATCAACACAGCTCAATTTTTACCCAAGTTAACAGGTTTATTTAGTCCCTGGATGGCGACAAAGATAACGCCGGAAAACCTGCCAGCTCGACCTTCTAACCATGTGGTATCACTCAATATTCACCACAAACCTTCGAAGTTGTAACAAACAACCGTTCGATCTACAAAACTCTGATATTCACTTATGCCACATGTTGCTGAGGCAAAAAAATACCAAAAATCCAATGAAATTTTATCTTTCTTTTAATTTACTACAAGAATTCTTAACGAACATACATACATATGTACATATGTATATTACATAGCTCATAACATTGCTACAATGTAACTTGTTGCATATGGCTGTTTCGTTTGATTGCTCAATGCACGATTTTCCACTCAATTGACCACACATCATTCGTTCCATCAATTGGACAGCAGCTACACTGTACTACCCACACAACCGCCAAGCAGCCAACCGCGGTCCGACGAACAGTCAGTTCGGCCGACAGTTGGCGCTCAGCGTCAGTTCGTCAGTTACTCATCCAGTCGACCGCGCGTGTGATCCAGCGTATAAACAAAATTCAAACATGACTTCGGCGTGTTGTTGGCTAATTCAATTGAAAAGCAATAACAGCTTATTGGCGCGCTATATAACCACACAAATGTGTAAATATGTGCGTTTGTGTGTGTGTGTTTAATGTGGCTGGAATCGCCACGAATCACAGCGTCAGCAGTACATCAGGCGCGCAACAGTGAGCTCATCAAAGCCGATGGCACAGCGTTGCAACTAGCCGAGCAGCAAATAATCATCAAAAACTTGAGCTATTTCCAATGCGGCGCGAATTATGAGCTAATAAATAAAAGTGGAACGCATAAAATGCACAAAATACGCCAAATGAAATTTGGTATAATAGGAAAAGTACATAAATAAATGAAAATAGCAAATGATAGTGAGTGCGTCGTATTGCAACAGAGGAGGGCATTTCGAGTTAATTTGTGTTTATGTAAGAAGTTGAGTGCACACAAACACATACATAGATACCAACATACATACATACGAGGGTGGTCTGATAATATACAATGAATATGGATTAAAGTCGCACCACACGGCAGAGCCACGTACGCGATAGTTGCCACGACAGTCGTGTCTAAGTAACCGAAACGTACCCGGATTTTTATCCGGTCAACGAACGGTCAACTCGGCACCATTCCTCGAAATTGCTACAGGAATGCTTTCTGCTGCTACAACAACAACAATAACAGACACGAAGCCGATAGTTAGCACGACAGTCGGGTTTAAGTAACCGGAACGTTTTCGCATTTTTATCCGAAATTACTTTTATTCCCTGAAATTGCTCCAGAAATGTTTTCTGCCGCTACAACAACAACAGAATACACGAAAGCGATTTCCTATCAGGTGGTCCAAACTCGTAGACGTTTACCTTCACAATTTCAAATGAATCCGACTCGCAGTTAAACCCATAGGGAAGACTCGCATGTTAGAAAACGGAAAAACGTAATTATCGACCGATGGTTCGATTAACATTTCTGGAATGGCGAAGAGCGGTCGAAAACTGCATATAATAACTCTTATCCTGCGCTAGCGACCGCCAAACTTGTTTCAGGGAGTTTTAAAGTGGTTCCAAGCTGTTTTTAGAAGAACCACGTCCAGGTCCCCGAAAACTAAGAAGGAGAACGTAACAAAAGTGTGCGATTTCATATCGGCACCGTTCCCACGTTAGTCCGATCTATGTAACCGGAACGGACCCAGATTTTCATCCGGCCAAGGAGTGCCAACTCGGCAGAATTCTGTCGCATCCACAACAACATCTCATATTGGCAAACAATTCACTTGAAATTGCACGAGATTGGCGCGTTTGCTCACTTCAGATAACAAGTGAAATCGGGAGGTTATTTCACAGTAGTCGATTCGATCGTGATCGTCTACCAAACATCGATTCACTGACAAACACTAGAGACCACAAAATCATCGAAATATTGGACTTTATCGCCGAACATGGTCCGAGGAAACTGTTCTATCAGTCGATTCGAAAGTTTTTCCGCATCGCTTGGTGATGTCAAACATGGATCCACTGACAAACACTCGAGGCCACAAAACCATCGAAATATTGGAATTTATCGGCGGTCACGGTCCGAGGAAGGCAAAAACTGCGCTATCAACCAGAAAGCGGTAGTCCGCAAAATATGTGAACGATATCAACTACCTGGAACAAGGAAAACCGCCATAGAACCCTAATATGCCGAATTAATGGACTTTTTCGACGCTGAGTTGCAACGGTCTGAAGGAATAAAGTGCTCTTCCTTCATGACAACGCTCGAATGGTCAATTTTGAGTTCGTACTCTAATCTACTACTCCATCTGTCGTGTTCTTTCGTATTCACTTTTAGTTTCTAAAATTGAAATAGTAACTTATCGGTCAGAAATTTGGGTATGGCCGTCACAGAGTGCTACTTTGAAGACCTTCAAAAACTTTTTTGCCCAGTTGGAATCAAGGTATCGAGATGAAGGAAGTCTATGTTGAAAAAAATCTCAAAATTTTTCCATAATTTTGGTTTTTCATTTGCAGCTTAATGAATCATTGGACCACCCGCGTACATTTATACATACAAACATGCATTGTTTGAACAGCTGTTGATTTTGGATTGAATAAAAAAATTACTTGCAAAAATAGCAAAGTAAAAATCTATGATTAGCGCAGCAAAATCGCAAATTTATCAGATTTATTTATTTATATTTATTTATCTCATTTTTCCACAATTTATTTATACAATAATTTATTTATTTATTGATTTGGTTTTGTTGCTATTCATTACAAACACACTAGGAATTTTTTGCGCTTGTGTTTAACCGTCGCGCCGTACACTTGTGACGCTATTTTTATAACGGACTGCCGGCCATTTGCCATTTCGCTGTTGGCCAGCACCCAAAACGTTACATACACACATACATATGTACATATATGCATATGTATATATGTATAATATATAAATTAAGTTTCACATTATTTTTGGGGGACAACAAAAGGGAAAAATGAAAAGTCTGCTGCACCCACACACACAGGGACAGAAGCAAAGTTATATGGTTACAAAATCTCACACATACATACACAGAATCACACATACAAGCAAGCAAAGTTAATTTTGCGCGCTCTGCGACTTCTAATACTAACTGTCACACATACAGCTGCACGCACCTAGAGAGAAATACATATAAACACATATGCACATACTCGTACACACATAGAAATTTCTGCCGGGTGCTGCGTTATGTGTAAATAATTGATACATATACATACATAAATACATCCATACATATGTATTTTTAATATTTTCCTGTGTTTCTGCTTGGAGCTTTTCGCTTGCCATTTCTTAGTACTTTCAAGCATCAGCATGCCGCTGTGCTAAATCTAGCAAACAATTGAGTCTATTGCATTCTATCGCCTGATTCACAATTGCAATCTTTTCATCTGCGCCAATCTCGCTTTTCATTGTGTCCGTCGTCTGCTTTATTGAAAGTTACTTCAATAAAAATGTATATTTTTGTATGTATGTATGTGTGTGCGCGTGTGTTTAGCCCTTTTCGGCGACTGTGCTGCTCGGTGGAGCGTGGGCGACCAACAAGCGTGTGCAACAGTTGCCGATGTTGTTGTTGTTATTTTTGTTTACACACAAGACAAGTGCTTTATTATTGCAAATATTCGTTATAGATTCGTAGAAGTACTTGCTGCAGCGAGCGCCTCATTGGAGCAGTGTTGCATTTTATACAAACACACATACTTACATACATACATATGTACATATATGTAATAGATAGAGCCAATGTGTGGCAAGTCAATGCTGGAGTAGATTTCTTGGCAGATATCAAGCTCAACTGCAGACTTCAGCTTTGAAAATTTGTCTGGGGAAGTCCATAGAATGAACGTTTATACAAGGTTCTCCAATAAGATTACTAAGGAACTTTTTCTTTAGTTTGATCGATACAATAAGTTCTAAATATAACATCATTCAAATAGCTTCCATGACTTTTTTGGCAAGACCGAACTCGATGAACGCAATTTCGAGTACTTTTCCCGCTAAATTAAATCGTATATCATGAATAGCACGTTCAATATTGATTTATAAATCTTGAAGAGAGCTTGGTTTATTGCTAAAAACCAAAAACTTCAAATAACCCGAAGAAAAGTAGTTAAATCACAACTTCTTGGAGGCCATTCAAAGTCACAATTTCTTGAAATAATCGAATCTCCAAACTTTTCTCTCAATAATTCGGTTGTTGCACGTTCTGTATGGCACGTAAGTCGAGGCTTGTTGGAACCAGCTGTGGTGAAGATCAACTTCTTCCAATTGCGGCCAGAAAAAGTCGACCAAAAATTGCTCAGAATCCAACCTTTGAAGGACATCACTAGAAAGATCAATTTGACCAAAAATCACATTTTAACCATTAACCACTCCCCGTATTCACTTGATAAGGCACCGTGCGACTTCTTCCTTTTCGGAAAAATGCATTTGCCCATGAAAGGAAAGCGTTATGCAGTA
The DNA here is from genome assembly GCA_027475135.1 of Bactrocera correcta. Taxonomy (NCBI): domain Eukaryota; kingdom Metazoa; phylum Arthropoda; class Insecta; order Diptera; family Tephritidae; genus Bactrocera; species Bactrocera correcta. The sequence goes on from CM050326.1 coordinate 41,885,257, forward strand.
CCGGCCAACGAACTAAAACACTCCTTCGACATGCTTTTGGACTGTGCAAAAAGCTGTATTGAAGCAGAAGGAGACTATTTTGAATAAAATAAATTGATTTTGCCGAGAAAACCATTTGTTCTGTTTTTTTTTTTTTTAAAGTCCTGTTTACTTTGGAATGCACCTTGTATGTACATATGGTATATTAGTAGAACGAGGCTAATCACCTACAAAGGGCCAATCTCAATAATGCCTTTGGTGAGAGAAAGGCATTTGAATGGTCCAAAAAAAGCTTTGTGGTCCGTAAAAGCGTAGATTTCAATGAATACAAGGAAACCAGCCCTTAACACAATTTTGACGAAACATTTTATATAGAAGAGTTCATTAGATCTTGTTTTTATGAAAGCTAAGTATTTGTTGTTAACATCAACGTATCAAAATTCTATATCAAAAACCAATGGTAGACCGTTGATTTCCTCACTTGATTTAGGAAGTTAAATAAGGTCGTTTTGTGATCCAATTTTTATGTTTTATGGGACAACTGAGTCTGTTTTCGATCGGGAATAAGTGCTTCTATGAAAAACATTTTTATTCGACGAGATTTCTTCACGATATATGGGATGAGTTATTGTCTAAAGCAATGATGCAATCTATGAAGAAATGATTCAGATCGGATCACTATAGCATATAGCTGTCATACAAACTGAACGATCGAAATTAAGGGGGTATTCTACTCTAGACTATTGAAAAATTCGATTTTTTTTATATATTTAAAGTTTAGACCCTTAAGAACATATCCTCCAAAGGATTTTAAAAATTAAAATTATTTTAAGAGCTACAGTTACTTTAGTGAGCAGTACCTAGCCCGGTAGGTAGGTAGACTCACTTTTTAAACGCGTTTTTCTCGAAACTACTTTTTTCCACACGGTACCGGCATTATCTCAAGTTCTATACAACCGATTTACATGAAATTTTGTATGAACCTGCTTTATATAATCCTTTATCGTTCCTACTAACAACGTGTCAATTTTTGTTTTTAACATTTAAAAAAAAATCAGGATTTTCAAAAAAAAAAGCGTAAAAAATATTTTTATTTCAGGCAGTCGCCATTTTTTAAAAATTTTTTTGTGTCGTGTTCCCTGAGGTGAGACTATAACAGCATCCTTGCTGTTTAAGAATTTCTTTTGGTTTTTCTTTTCAGACCACCAGGAGAGTCAGGACAATGTCACCAGGATGCGCCATTTTTTTTTTACACCTGTCTCTAAAAAAAAAAAAATTTAACATGGGTTATTTTGCCCAAAGGGCAACCGTGCAATATCCGACAAAATTATTATAGCTTCGGTGCAGTTAGCAATTTTTCTTGTTTTTTTGTAAATATGTATATTATTAAAAAGGCTACACTGCTGCCTGGTACATCCCTTACTCACCTCAGCACTCAAACAAAATTAACTTTTTCATGGCATCTAACTTCAATTTGGTCCACCATTTCAATCGCATATAACCTGACTCAATATTGCAAATACAAATGCAGTGAAATTCATCACTTCAAAACCACGGTGATTTTCCTGTCGGGTCAATAATCGTCAGCTAAATGTGATAAGGTGCGTAATAAAACATTAAACGCCAGCGAATGCCTCAACTATCTCTTCCGCAGTCCATTGAATAACACATGCACACACATACACACTCACAACTGCACGGAACAACTCAATTTGCGAACACGAACAAGAACAAAACTGCGGAGCACTTTTATCGGCTTTAACGAAAAGCGTTTAACGGCTGCGTTAGCCAATTTGCCGCTTATCAATCAATAGCAAATAAACGAAAAAGATGCGGAAAGAAGCACAGAAAAAAGTTGTTCATAAAAAGTACACATGTAGTAAGTACATACATACATACATATGTATATTTATGCGAAGTATTATATTTATTTGTGACGCAGTTGAACGAACGCGAAAGACCCGGCTGGCCGAGGTGGTGTCGTGTCGGTGAACGCCTGTAGCCTGTAAATAGCGCGCTTTCCGCGTTTGGCTTGAAAAGCTTGCTTTTTTGTTGTTGCAGTTGTTGTTGCTGTTGTTTTTGTTGTTGCTAATTTCAATTTGCTGCTTTGCACTTGGCGTTGAGGAGCTAAAAAAATACTTATAAAAAACACTTTCACACACACGCGCGATTACATACTCATCACATACATATGTATGTATCTATATATATATATATTTGTATATTATATATATTCAGGAAAAAAAAAACGCACTCACTATAAAATCGGTAGTGAAATTGAATTTCGTTGCAACGTTATTGGCAGACAGCGCTGTTTGAGAAATGGCAAAATAATCGCCAATACGAGAGCAACAACAACCAATACAACAAGCATTATCATCAGTAATACGAAGTGTGAGTGAGTGTGTGTGTACTGTCGAGGCTGCAGAAGTTCAATGTGCAACAGGCAAGTTGACGAAATTACCTGCCAATAAAATGTCAATCGTGTGGCACCCTGGCGGCCAACCACATTCATATGTATATACATACATACTATTTATACATGTGCAAGTATACATACATATGTATGTGTGGTCGTCGCCGGGGAACAAAAACTTGCATCGGAAATATATTAATGTTGGTGTGTATGAGTGGCCGCACCTGTTTTTGGATGCAGTGAGGAGAGAAGTGGAGGGGACGAAGTGTAAATAAAAATAGCAGACACTAATTGAGTTGTAACACAGCCAACATAGTAGATCACAACATAACATAGCGTAGGTCTATATAGTATGACATAGCATAGGATAGGAGTGCATAGAACGGAAGCCGCTCGACCTTCCCAAGCGGCATCGTTTCGCTCTATGAGCTCTTGAAAATTTCCAAGAAGATTCGACGTTTTCAAGCCAAATTTGGTTCAGCGATGAGGCCCATTTCTGGCTCAAAGTGTATATAAAAACGCATTTGGGATGAAGAGCGATTCAAAAGCTGTCATTTCATTCAGAAAAAACAACGGTTATGTGTGGACGGTGATAACCGTCAATGGCGATCGTTATCGAATATTTGTTGCCTGAAATTGAAGCTTATGATCTCGGCGACTTTCAACATGACGGCGCCACTTCCCACACAGCGCATCAATCAATGGATTTGTTGAGAGAAAACTTCGGTGAGTAGATAATTTAAGTTTTGGGCCGGTCGATTAGCCAACAAGATCGCGTGATATCACACCATTAAACTTTTTCCTGAGGGGATACGTAGGGTCTTAAAGCTATGCGGTCAATCCCGCTTCGGTTCAGGTCTTGGAACAAAATATCACGCGTGTCATTTGTTAGTAACCAGTCGAAATGCTCGAATGAGTCATCGAAAATTCGACTCAATGGATGGACCATCTGAGACGTAGTTGTGGCCAACATTTTAAAGAGATAATCTTCAAAAAATAAATGCCAAAGAATGTTCTCTCGAATGATAATAAACATTCCCCACTAAATTAGAAGTTTCTGTGTTTTTTTTTTTAAGTACGGAACTTCGAAATGGATCATCCTTTATCATTTTGAGTGAAGCAACATTTGTTATTGTGAAAAAATGGATAAAAAGGAATTTCGCGAATTGTTAAAAATATTGCTTTTTGAAAGGAAAAAATTCTTTTGAAGCCACGATTTCGATTGACCAATATTATTTGGACTCTGCACCAGGAAAATCAACCGTTGAAAAATAGACAGACATGGTGAAATGAAGACCGAAGACGAAGAACGCTGGGGACACTCAAAAAAGATTGTTACCGACGAAAACATCAAAAAAGTCCAAGAGGTAAGATTTTTGACGACGTATTTCGACCTTTAGGTCTATTGGAACTAAAAATCTTTTCACTCTATAATGTTCGCTCTGAAGCACGGCTGTTTCTGATGAAGTCCATCAAAACAACAAGTTTCATCTGTACAAGCTCCGAAACATGGTCAAGAAACCCTCGACTGATAGTAGCGAATTTTTTCCTCTACCAAGCTTTGCATTCGCATAGAAGATATTTTATAGTCTTCTCTTCTTCTACCTATAGCTTCTGAAATAGTCATTGTATGGGGTGCTTGCTAAGTAGGCAGTGACCTGTTAGCACAACTATTAGAATTCTTGTGTCATTCCTTTTGAATTTTAACAGTCATTTGCCTGCTTGTTGAGCAAGTTAGGGATCGTCTCCACCTGTATCTATAACATATTTGTCTATTTAATACCAATAGTAGCGCGAGGCATATAAATACCCCCTTTTCCGGAGTGTAACTGTCGCGTGGTGCCCGCTCTGGCTACGTCCTAGCCACTACGCCCTAGCCAAAGACAAACTAAAACCTATCAACACCGTCCAACGTCAGCCCAAAATCCATTAGTCGGTATACAAGGAAAACAGCAGTTAAAAAGTTGTGGAAAATATCGGCGCTGGGTTGCAAAATGGGCGCACTTAGAACCAATAAATGCTATGCCTCAGACAGATCGAATCTATTTTGGCATTTTCAACACAATTGCCAAAGTCTACTAGAAAAAAGACGACGAAATCACACCAACAAATAAACATATTTTAATACAACAAAAGCGAGGAGCTAAGCGAAAGAAAATCTTCACGTCGTTTTGGGCGAAATAAGTATAGAGCGCCGACGACGGTCCTAGTGACTGCGGCAAGAGCAACGGCGACGACAAGCAAATCGCATTCACCGATCGTTGATCTATTTTTGGATTGACTGTCGCTAGCGTCATCGCTACCAATGTCCGCGAATGGCCGACCGAGCGATGCAAGAATGTGTCTCTGCGCCGAGTTCGTTGTCAAATGTCTAACCAAAATAACACCGTGTGCCTAGAAGAGAAGCAAAAAAGAACTCTCAAATGAGAAGCTAAAAAGGTTCCGCTTTTCGAAATAGAAAATTTGTAAAAGAAAAAAATATCTACGAAAAAATACAACAGTCAAGTGAATTTTACTTTGGACTGACGTATCTGACGTCTAAATATATAAATACTTATGTATGTATGCACAGAGATCGCAGAAAAGAAAACGCACTCCAGTACTAGAGGAACGCAAGGCAGTAGTGATATTTGCGGTCGACATACCAAGTCTTATACCAGAGAACTAGATGTTGAAAGAGGTGTTCGGTTTTGTAGATGTTATGTGGGCTTGTATTGACAACTCCCCACAAGCCGTTGCCACGACAGTCGAGTCTACGTAACTGGAACGGATCCGGATTTGTGACTGAAGGAGTAGTTGTCGGAGGTCTAAAAAACGGTTAATTTTGATGAGTTAGGAATTCAGGAATAGTGGTGCCGAACTGTAACTGAAACCAGTAAACGCAGCTTCACTTTTGAGGCATGGTCGTACAATCCGTTGCTTTGAAACAATCGAATTTCAAAAAACATATACAACGGTTGTTTTCGAAACTGAAAATTTTGCGCAATTTTTACTTTTTTCATACAAAATGCTAAATTCTTGCGCTCATTTCCTTCTCAAATCGAAATTGCTAAAGAGAGACGGATGTGGCGTGTGTTGGCAGCACTGCCAGCTGAAAATTGCTGCTGTCACAATTTCCTTGAGTAAACGACAATTTGTTGTTGCAAAAAGCAAAATTTTCGAAAATTCAAAATTTGTGATACATACATATGTATTTACACGAATTTTTGCTTGAGAAATAGAAATGATTATATACATACATACATATATACATATTCTTTATATATAAAAATTACGTGTCACGTTGTTTGTCCGCGATGAACTCCTATACTACTCAACCGATTTTAGTAAAATTTAGCACACTGTGTATAGTTCGAACCAACTTAGAAGATAGGATAGTAAAAACCATTCATAAATAAAAAAATCTCTATTAAATGGACGCTCTTTTAAGCGGACAATTCTGTTAACTGGACAGAAAGGCTGTTAGCAGACATTGAGAAGACTGCCATAAATTCTTTATTTTTTCCAATGAAATGTATTTGTATGAGCATATTCAAAATTAAACCTCAAGTACAATCCCTTGGAGTCTTATACCGAAATATACGTTTTCAGCTTTATTCGTAAATAAAATTTTCACTGCAATGAATAGTTTATATGAATGATAGTACAAAATATATACCACAACAACGCGTGGCCGGATGCACTAGTTTAATAAAACGGGTGGGCCATCTAACGTTTCAAATTTGAATTATCTATACTTCGACATTGGAAACGTCAAATATCATTCGGAAAGTGAGAGATATTTAGTAAAAAGTCTACAATTTACGAAATGGGTCGCTATTCACTAGAAGAAAACTGGGAAATATTGAAAAATTTTTTCCAAAGTGGTGAGTCAAGTGGATGGTCAATTTTACCGAAAAATCATCTTTTCGGACGAGGCTCATTTCCACCTCGTTGTTTTACGTTAACAAGCAGAATTGCCGCATTTGGGGCACAGAAAACCCGCACGTAGTCGTTGAGAAACCATGCACCCAGCACGAATCACTGTATGGTGCGGATTTTGGTCTGGTGGAATCATCGGCCCATTTTTCTTCGAAAATGAAGAAGGAACCGCCGTAACCATCAATGGTGAACGATATCGCGCAATGTTAACCGAATTTTTCTTCAAGCAAATTGAAGAGGAAGACTTGTACAACATTTGGTTCCAGCAAGACGGCGCTACGTGCCATACAGCAAACGCTACACGCAATCTTCTACGCCCTATCTTCGAAAATCGCATAATCAGCAAAAGAGGTGATGTGAATTGGCCTCCCAGAAGCTGCGACTTAACTTCGTTGGACTATTTTCTGTGGAGAGCTGTTAAAGATAAATGTTACGCCAACCATCCAGAAACAATTCAAGATCTAAAGTACGAGATTCAAGCTGCTGTAGCTGCCATAAGGCCTGAAACCATCGAGAAAGTACTCCAAAATTGGGTGGATCGGATAAGCTACTGTAAACTCAGCCGTGGTGGTCATTTGTCCGAAATTGTTTTCCACAAATAAATTTCATAAAACAACTTTTTAAATAAATGTTAAACATTTGAAAAATATAAAGCCGTTTTTTTATTGACTTTAAATTTAAAATTTTATATGGCCCACCCTGTATATTGTATGTACAAAGGTATGTATTTGGATATCTAGCAAACTACACACTCAGAAAATGTCTGCGGTTTCCGAAATTATAAAATCATATTGAAAAGGCTAACAGTAATTATATATGTATATAATTGAAATATGTAGCGCTTTTTGTTGCCAAAGCAAATTGTGATGCTGCGACTATTTTTATTTTCAAAAACGTTTCGAAAAAAATGATGACGCATGAATTCCTATTATTTAATATGTATGTATGTAATATGAATTTCGTCTTGGACTAACGAGTTATAGAAAATAGAATAACTTATTTTAGCAAAAATTACAACATTTGTTTCGAAAATGTATGTAATAATCCAAAAACAAAAAAAAATAATAATAATAATAACTTTTTAAGAAAATTTTCCAATTTCTACAAGAAACTTTCATTGAACCAGTATAGCGGTTCCGAGAGCCTTAGGTAGTACAGACAAATGTATAAAATTGTATATACAAATATATTATTATGTGACTGGCCGAGGTTTCCCTCTCTTTATCGAGTATGACATAGGTATGTACAAGTTTTAAACCTCTTCCCGACAGCTTTACTGGTGTGGACCGATTACTGCGATTAAGTCCGAGCATAAAGCGGCCGTCGTTCTGTCGCTTCGTACTGTGGCGCCATTGGATCGATCTAGACACTCGAGACAACTCAAGCTCTTCATCGACAATGGATGATGGTTGGATTTTAATAAGTCAGTCAGTGTGAGCGGCGGAGAGTGCGTGTTTAAAGTTTGTTTCGTCCGAAGTTTGTTCGGCGTACGATTTTCTTAACGTTTCTAGGTAGCGGCTTTAGCAGAAACTGAAGAGGAGTATGTTATGTACCTTGACTGAAAGCATGCGGGCCTCGTTATGTAAATATACAAAAGGAGGCATCATATAAACGTACGGGTTTGAAATTTTTTAAGACATCTGAAGCTCCTTCGTCTGCGTTTAGCTACATCCAGGCGACCATATCGGTGCAGCGTAATTTATGACCGACCAGCCGATTGCCTTGCATATTGCCAACAATGTTTCCTCGTCTTTTCTCCATGAACTGCCGGTTTGAGGATTTTACTGCGGCTCTGTACTGTGGACTTCTGCCACTCGGTCTTATAAGAAGTGCAGGAGCACAGGCTGTCGAATGTAACAACTGAAATCAAAGGGTTCTTAACAGTCGGAATTATAACACCATCAACTGTGATATTAAGGACTAGTCTGCAATCATTCGAACAGTTAGTTCTTGTTGTTGTAATGGAAAAAAAATAAATGAAATTGAAGAATGCTGCTGAGAGTCGCTGGGCGAATTAATGTTCCGATCCGTTCCGGATTACGCAGACCCGACTGTAGTTAGTTGTTATTGTAACGGCAGAAAACATTCCTAAAGTAAATTTTAGGAATGGTACCCAGTTGAGAGTCCTTGGCCTTAAAAATTCAGGTCTCTTCTGGTTATTTACACCCGACTCTCGTCGGAACTGTTGTTAGTTTTTTTTTTTAACGGGATTAGATCTTCGAAATAAGAGCCCTTGGCCGGATAAAATCCGAGCCAATTCCGGTGCGTAGAACCGGCTGTTGGGGTAAATGAACTGTAGTTAGTGATAATGGTCGCTTTGGATTTAGTGGGAAAGAGAGTCAAGCTCTTCGCAGATAATGGAGAAAGAAGATACTTTACTTTTGCACATATACTATCGTTCGATGTCTGACATCAGCATCGCACAATCCTCCGCATATAAGATGATGGAAATTCTCTGCGGTAGTTGAGTGAGTTTCGAAATAGAGAAGTTAAACAGTAGCGGGGAGAAGAAACAGTACGGATGATTGCCGACCACTCAGATATTTTAGGGAATTAGTCGAATGCGTTTGCGTTTAAGAACCTCTACCAAAACTTTTTCAAAAAAATGTTTAATTCCGATTCATTTACCATAGACTATGTCGAAAAATCATCTAAAAAAAAGTCTCTCAAATGTATTTCAAGGAAGTTTTATTATCTACCTAACCAGAAGGGATACGGTTTTGTATTGATCAGCAGTAAACCGTAAACCTTTCTGAGGTTAGAAAAAGCTGTCCTATTGGAAACTTCTTAATTATTAACTATGTACATTTAGAAGCCGGCCAAACTAAGAAAATTACTAAATTTTTCTATTTTGGCAACAACACGACACCTCACCAATTGACGATTGAAAATAGCGCTTTAGAAATACACATCTTCATACATATGTACATATACCATATAAAATATGTATGTATGTACAAAAGTACCCCAAAAAAGCAGGAAGTACGCTGTTGCGCCTCATCGCTATGTCGTCCAAGTGTATTGACATCAGCAACAACACCAAAAAAAAAGCAATAAGCATGCCACTTGCTCACAACCGGGAGCACAACGCGAAAAATGAGCAACTCAGCAACGAGCAATTTGTCCGCAATTTTTTTCTCGCCTCTTACAATTACGCTCAAGTTTTGTAAATATAGTACGTGTGTAAATTTTGTACGGTAGACGCAGATGAGCTGTTGCTAAAAAAACAATTAATTTCCCAGATTTAATACATTTTTTTTTGTTGCAATTTGTTCATTTCGTGGCTCCGTTCTCTAATTATATGTACCTAACTCCACCATATTATGTTTATATGTGCGCTTTTGATAGCCTCTACGTTACAGCGTGGGCATTTGCATTTTCCGCGTGATTACAACATGTTGCTGCTGCTGCAGGTCGAACAGCAATCGCGTATCGCTCTCTGTGAAAGAAATCAACTTTGCGCATAAAATCAGTTGCAACGCATTCCACTGCAGCACAATCGCAAGGCACTGTTGTTGTGTTGACGTTGTAGCCAAGCTTTTTGAATTTCTTTGGTTTGCTTTACAGATTTACATATGTACGTATGTATATATTTATATACTAAAATGCATCAACTCTTCACTGCACCTTTTTGAGGTCGATTTTGCTTTCGTACCACCAACGCATAGCCAACCACCTGATTTCACTGCATTCGCGTGCTCACATAAGTATTTATGTCTATACATACTTACATAAGCATGTGTTAACATGTAGCGGTCCGCCTGCATTCTTCTCCCACAGCACCAACCAACAATGCTTATCTCTCCCATACAGTTATTGCATATAATTTACAAGCCAGATTCGTTGTTAAGTGCTAAACTTGTTGTTGTTTGCATAGTTGTATCTTTTGTTTAACTCAAAATCACACTACATTTTGTTAACTCTCCAACTGGTTGCATCCATAAGAGAAAATATTTTTTAGAAAGTGGCGCTGAAAGTTTTTATAAAGGTGCCAAATGCTCCTTACGAATTTCTGAACATTTTACTTCATAAAAATATAAATTTAAATATATTTTATAGCAATATACATACATATGTAATAATATCAAACTTAAAACAATTTTACAACTGTAGTCTGCAGAAAACACGACTGGCCGATAGCTTTGCTGTATCATAAAGCGTATTTTCTAAAATTATTAAGAATAACAGACACTAAATCAAAGAAGATTCGAAAAAAAATTAAATATAAACCTCCTCCCGCACTTTTCAAACATGATAAATTGAAAAATTGTATTGTTTGTTTACCAAAAAGCTCTCATACCAAACGCTCAGGAACTTTCCCCCTCACATTTTCCACTCATACAGTCATTTTACTCATACAGACTTTCACTGTGCTCACAGTTAAATGCGGTGCTGGCGCTACGTGTGGCACTAGCCCAAAAACCGGACAAAGTTACCGGTCAAGACGTGAGCATCGAAATAAAATACGACGGAATTAAGCGCAATAGCAACAAGCCAAGCCGGTCGGTAAGATTAAAAGTAAACATGAAATGATAAAAAGTAATGACTGAAAGAGAAAAAGCGTAATGCAACAACAGCAAAAACAATAATAGGCCACATCTATTGGTAACAAGCAACAACAGTTGTCGGAACCAAAGCAGTTGTGAGCAGAGATTAAGGTGAGTGTGACTCTTAGGCTGTCTGGTAGTTGGGTTGCGCTCCGCTCATTTATCGGTGTTACATATGCGCATAGATATGTATATAGCATGCTGGAAGACGAGGCGCTACGTACAATCTCTAAGCTGAACTCCGGTGCATCAAGTGCGCGCAATATCGCGCAGATGTAGTGTGGACGACAGTGCATTGTTATTATTGTAATTGGTTTCGTGGTTTACACTTTTATATCTAATATGTATGCACATATATAAAAGTGTATTTATTGTTATTTTTTACCATTTTTCACTATCGTTAATTGAGTGAAATGAAATGCAATAATTATCGACGCCATATCTTAGCAAGTTATTTGTACTTTCATTTCGTTCCGCAGCATTTTCTTAGATTAAAATGATATTTAACACATTTTGGTTTGCTACGCTTTTCAAGCTTTTAAACACCGATAGGCATAGCTTCGTTGGAGCTTACGAATACTACAAAAAATATTTACGCACACAGAAGAATTATTATTTACATTTTCACATGGGTGTAAGTAAATGCATAGGCGCTGATTTTTTATTATTTGTTTCTGTAATGGTATATGTATGAAAAAACAACAAAATTATTTCCAACTCGACTTATTTCGCAGTACTTGTCTTGTTATGAGTTACAGAGCCCAGCCCAGCCGAGTTAATAACACTGTTGGCGGCTGGTTGAAGGTGAAATGGGTCAGGTGCAGCGCAAACACAATGTAATATGTCTTCAGCAACAATAAAGCAATTGCTTTTGGAAAAGTTTGTTTTGGTGTGGTTAGATAAAGCATAAGCATGGGTATCCATTATTAGAAGAACAAATTGGAGATATTTTAAGCTGCATTGTGCCCTAGTTTGAATATTAAAAGCGCATTGGAAGCTAAAAAATTCATTTTAAAAAAATATTTATGTATGAAAAAAGTTATATTTTTATATAGAACTATTACCTGCTCTAAAGAATTTAAAATAAAGTTAGACCAGCGTAATATACACATGTGATATTATATGTATTTTAAAGAAGCATCCACTACTAATTACTAACACTATTATTGTACAGCAACTACTTGGTAAACAAACTTGCACTGAATCCACCATTGTCACGCCAAAGGAAAAGCAATTTCTTTTCCAGGCTCCCGGCCAACGCCTTCCAGCGTGTAATTAAATAGTAATATTTGTTTACTTTTCAAATGCTGAACACTTTGAGCACCAACATATAAACAAAAGATGTTGTTTTATGTATGCGCAGCGTTTAAGTGACTATGCGGCAGGTCAAGGATGTGCCACTGGAATGGACGAGTGAGTTACATACATACTATATTGGTTTGGACTCCGGTACAAACATTTTATGGAAACTATAAATATTTTTATTAAATCTCTATAGCTTAAAACTATAGTGTTGCAAATTGAAAGTTACAAGTTATTGTAGATTTCTTTATTGTTGCAAATTGAAAAGTTACAACAAGTTATTTGTGGAATAGTGGTTACACTCACCTTTTCCTTGGCACGTCCAGCGTGCTTTTGTACAGATTTAGCCAGCATGATTCCTTTATTTTCGGCCATAAACTAGTGTGCACACAAATCAAAAAATTTCTCTCACTGTTTAATGTCGTTTGCAAGATTCAGAACTATTTTTTGCAATTTCTTTTAACGTATGCTTGCTATAATGCAGTTTCGAGTTGCAATTGAAACACTCTTGAATTGCCAGCAGCGGAGCTATCTTCGTGTTTGTTTTTGCAATAATGCAGTTTAGAAAATTTATTTCTTATTTCAAATATCGAATTGCACTACGCCGACACACAATGCCCACAAAAAGAAAATTATTCCTATTTTAAAAACGATTCATATAACTTTGATAAGTGATTTTTTGGTGTTTTCGCTATGATTTATAAGTAAATTTGCTTAGTTTTATTGCTGTTTCTTTCACATTTGTTGCAATAATTAATTTTGGCAAAATAAAAATCCTGCGTTCTCTAAGTAGCTGCACCACACACAACGAAACTTAACAAAACAGAAGAAATGAAATTGTAGAATTTACGGCGTTAAAATTCGCGAACGCGTATGCGAATGCAAGACAACAAACAAGTGAATGAATTCGATTCGAGCGGTGAACTAAAATTCCAATAAGATTTTTTGCGGCGGCCGATTGCGCTAGAGAAAAACAACAATAAATGTCACGAAGGCGTAAAAGCGCTGCTGTCAATGATAAGCTTTTGTAGAAATGTCAAAAAGTGTGAAGACTTTCCTCATGCAGCGTTGCCATAAGGGCGAAATTAGAATTGATATTTTCACAGATTATTATACGAACTGTTATACAATTAAAATAATGAATTAAAGGAAAAAAAAACATTTTATTGAATTAATTATATTATTATTATCATATTTTCAAATATCTCACCGCTAACTGCAGAAATTTTTTCTTCGTTACTTCTAAAAATTATTCGAATGAATATTCGGATGATTACACTGGTGAACACAGTTTTTGTTACATGAACTTTATGATTTTTATTTATGTTGGTGTACCCTCATTAAAAATATATAACAGCTTTGTTTCTATTACATCAATTTTCTTGTGACAGCTAAATATTCATTTCTGACCTCCTATACGTTTCTTTGTTTACATAACTGCATTTAGTCGACTGTGTAACTATTATGGGTATTCGCTTGCTCTTGCAAAACCCTTGCACGGTGCAAGAATTGCATATATTTCTTCTTGGTGCATCGGCACAACTAACACACGCAGAAAATTATTTGCAATGACTGTAAAATATGTTAGACCAAAATCCTGGGTTCCACATAAATGTTGTATAACGTGTGTGAGGCTCCTTTTAGGTTGGGCTAAACAAGAACTTAGCCATTTGTCATTTGCTATACCAATGATTTGGACGAAACCAAAGGATCATGTGACTGTTATTTTTGTTTGACTCAAACAAAAGGTATTACTACCAAATCCAAACACACTATGCAGTATCCAGTGCCGATTCTTCCAAATCGATCAAAAAGTGAGAATTCTAGTCCGCAATTTGTTCTCAGTCAGAATAATAAGGTATCTGAAGATAGTGACTCAAGTTATGAACCGTAAACTTCAAAAGAACCACATTTATTGACACAACGTGATTTAAACAATTTAGTACGTGATTTAAATCTGTCTAAAAAACAGGCTGAGCTTTTGGGGTCTAGATTAAACGACTGGAATTTACTTTCTTGTGGTACAAAGACATTTTCTTAATCATCCATCAAGAATTTCCTTAATGGAGAAGCTTTATCAAGAGAATTGGAGTCGAGGAATGCTATCAGACTATAGTTGGAGACTTAAAAGGGACACAAGAAAATATGTGTACATTTTTCTTTCATTGATATATTATTATTTGGTAGCCCAGTATATTCAAAATTTGATATAAATTTTCATGTGACAAAAAAAATTACATATTTGTTAACCAGTGTTATTTTTTATCCATTTTCAACTAACAGTTAACCTCACAAACAATTAAAACAAGTTCTTTTAAAATGACTTTATTTTTTATTTCGGTCAAATAATACAGTTTGTCCGGTGTCGAAAAGTTTTTTCATTGAAATATGAAAATGTCTTAGAATTAAAATTAGTATTTGTATATTTTTGCTTTCGACATTGTCTGTATTTTCTAAAATATGCTTGGTTTTATAACATAAAGATATATAGGGAATGGAAGTTGGGAAAAATGTTTTTTTATTGAAAACAAAACAAAATAGAATATAAGCTGCAAACATTTTAAAAATCAAATAAATACGCGAATTAATGAACTTAGCTGCGAATAAGAACCAAGTATATAACTGCAGCAACATAAACTCTTTGTTATGATGCATTGATTGTGCAGCGTGAGTGGGTGATGTGCTAAATTAAAGCAAAATAGTTTCACCATTGTGAAAATAAAACGGTCTTATGCATGAATGTACGGAAAGGCTTATTTAACATGTAAAAAGTACTTTGAGCTAACTGCAAAAACCAAAAACGAAAATAAAAAAACAGGCAAACGTCTTATTTAAGGAAATAGTTGCTTATGCATTGCTCTCTTTTGCTGTTGTTGGTATGTATGTATACATATATATTAATAAACTTACTGTATAAGTAACTAATTAATGCTACTAAACAATAAACAATTTTTTTTTTGTTTTTTATTATTAATACGCCGGCTGGTGTTACTTCTTACCCGGTTATTTTTCTGCTTGTTTCTTTTGATTTATTTGTCATTACCCAACAGCTCTGCAGCTAAGACACTGAAAAATGTTCTTTAGCACATTCTTTTCACTTCATTTCACATGCAAAAATTACTATTGTCCTCAGCTGTTAGGCAAATTTCTTATATGATTTTAGGATATATACTTTTGCAGTGTGGTTATTGTTGTTGGTGTTTCTAGAGGTTGTACAATTTGCACTTCATAAAATTTCCCTTTTCATGCCATCGTTGAATTGTTTTTTTTTTTTTTTCATTTCTTTCTTTCTTCCTTATATAGGTCATGCTTAAAATAATCACTATTTTAATAACTTTTCTTCTTTATAATAATTATCATATACTCTTTTTTACTAACATTCTGATTTGCCATGCAGTTATTTTTTTTTCTTGAATGCTGCGTCACCGCCAAAAACATTTCCATATGCGTAAGCATATGTGCTTGCCTTTGTTGACGTTTGCATCAATTGCTTGGCTTTCGATTTCTGTCTCTCTTCTTTTTTCTTCTATGCCTACATACAAAATTTTTTCGCGCCACCAAAATGTTCTAATATGCATAAATATTATAATAATTGTTTTTGCTTGTTGCATGTGGTTGGTTGTTATTGTTATTTTCTTGTAATAATAGTAGTAGTATGTGTATGTGGTTGCTGCTATTTCATGAAAATCTATAGTAATTTTTTAATGATAAATATAAACGCCGTGTTTACAATATTTATTGCATTACTTGAATCTTTCAAACTTGCTGCTGGCTGTTTTGTTTGCGCTTCTCATTAATGTATAAACTGATATAGACATGTGTGGTTGTTTTTTTTTTAGTTGTGGTTTTTGTTATTATATCTTTCTTTGTTAAATTAAAATTGTAGAAAAACGTTAATTGGATTTTTGTAAACAAATGCTACGATGATGCGTCGTCATTATAAAGCACTTTTTAACCGTCGTGCTTTCTTTTCTTTCCCCGAGCCTGCGGTTCCTCCTCTTCTGTTAACAAAAAAAAAAAATAAATAAATAATATAAATTAACCTTTGTTTTTTAGCCTAGTTTTCGGCAAGAGTGTACTCACCAGCAGCGCCATCAACGGTAGCGGTATTATTTGCTTCAGCGGTTTCTGCTTTTGCAGCGGCGGAATTGGATGACGATTTTTCCTTGCCTGCTTTACCCTTAGCAGACGCATTTCCCCCCTCTCCTTCGCCGTCTTCATCACTATCATCATCATCGGTATCCTCAAATTCATCTTCGGCTGCATTCTCTTCATCCCATTCGGAGTTATCCTCTTCCAGATCTTCATTATACACCTACAGAAAACAAAATTTATTTAAAATTGTTGAATTAAACAAATAAATATTTATTGAGTGCTCACCTCCGATAACGAAACGTCAGATGTGGATACATACGAGCTGGCATAGTCCTCCTCATCGCAGGAATCTGCAATCAGACAAGCACAGAGTTCATAAATTAATTAAAATATGAACGTTACTGTTTAGAAATGCTTACAAAATGTGGCATTTGCCAGATTAAGTATCGCTAAAAACCAATAGAGTATAAGAGCAAAAGGCAATGGCGGTGCATTCGCTGTTTCAGCATCCGTTGGCTTGGCCACTATTGCATCTGTGGCCTGAGATGCCGTGGATAGCTTATCACAGTTAGAATTTGTTGCTACATCTTTCAATTTTATTTCCTTCAACAATTCATCTAAGTCATCAACTTCGTCAACTGTCTTTTGATTTTTCGCAGCAGCAGTGTTGCCCTGAAGCTGTTTCTTTGCCTTTACACGCTGCTCAAACTCTTCCAACTCATCCAAATCAATTTCAATACCATTTAAACAAAACGCTTTTGGCGTGTCTGAAAATGTTGGTGGTTGGGATGAGTTTATTTTTTATCTTAAAATTTTCTAATTTAATGTATTATGAGCGTGAGTGTGCAGTTAAATATGATGACCAATGAAAAAGTTCCTATGAGGAATGTCTCCTATAGTAGAGTTCTTGATTTTACTTTGAGCAAACAGTAAAAACATTAAATTACTGTAATTTTGCAATTACACATTTGTTACTTCAAACTGTGAGAATTAGTATACTAGTGTTACCACTGTCCAAAAAAATTTGAAAACTTTTTACAGAAATTGCTCTCTGTCATTAGGACATTTAAAGATAAATTTTCAGAATTACAGATGAATGAGATTGCACAAGTTACACTGGGTAATACTTTTCACATTAACAATTCATTGCAAAGCCCAGTATGTTTGCGTACACCTCGTTTAAATTACAGTCCACATTAATTTTTGAATATATTACTGCACTTACCTTCTTCCTCGCCATCGTCGTCACCATCATCCTCACCATCGTTGCCGTTAACCTCGTCATCATCATCTTCTGAAGGCGCTTCCACATCGTTCGCATCAAAACTAAAGCAATTAAAAAGGTGGTAAAATGTTACAAATAAAAACACCATAAATTATAGCGCCCTGGAGGATATCAAATATTTGCGTCAAACAGCCTTGACAGGCAGCGGTAGTCCGTATTAACTGCGCATTTAATCATATTCAAATTTGTAGGTGAAAGATGGCTCGAAAATTCTCAACACCTCAGCCGACCATTTTTTACAAAAACATAAGAATGAACACGTTATTTTTAAAACTGTATCACAACATAAAACTTTTTGTTTTATTATTCAAAATTTGAAAAACAGATGTCAGTGTTGCTTGTTTTTCATTCACAATAGATTAAAATTGGCCATATTTAACAACGTTGCCAACGAAAATGCAGTTAGCTCTCTAAATTTTTTTTGAAGATTAAATGGGAATTAGCAAAAAAGATTTATCTTCACTAACTCCTGAATTAATCCGGATTAATGCAATACTATAAAGAAGTTAAGGATTCATTCAATGAGTCGCAATCCATTCGCAAAAAGTTACAATAATCTGTTTTACTAGATATGTGTAATTCTGCGAGAAGATTTTCATGCGTAAACTTATTACCACTCCACTTCTGCCTTTTTCTTTTTCAATTTATTTTTCTTCTTTTTCATAAGAATTGCAGCACATGCCAATAATAAATAATCATCATCCGACGATGACATGACCGTTCGCTACGAGCTCAAAACTAAACTAATGTTTGACGTGTTTGTTTGATCGTTTGCGGGCAAAACACGAGTGTAGCACACTAACACATATGCACTGTTTGACGTTACTATTTGATCGTCTCCGGAGCACTTAATATCATATGGTCAACTTACCCATCCAGGAATTTCAAAGACTTTAACATTTCGAAAATCTTTTCACGGTAATTATCAATTTGTGTTGCTTCGTTATTAAACAAATCCAAAACAGCGAGTTGTTTGAATTCCTCTAAAGGTTTCAGTGTTTCCAGATCCTTAATTTTATTGCCTGACAGGTTAAGGTATTGTAATTTGGGGCTTGTAGTCAAGTAGTTGAGGCCATTTGATATTCTGCAAGTTAAATAAAAAAATAATAATATATATTTTATGTTAAAATTTGAACAAAATGAAAGTTTCGAAATTACCTGTTATCGGAAAGTTCGAGTTTCTTGAGATTGGGCAACTTGGGGAAACCTTTTAGTGTGGTTAAACCAACATTGATTAAGCTCAACGATTCGAGCGCAGTGTACTCATCTGTAAGGCCCACAATACTTGTACTCCGACAATTATCCAGATTTAAATCTGTGATCTAGAATGGAAAGTTACATATAAAAATTTAAATTCTAAGTGTAATTATTCTAATTTTTATTTATTTTTTTCTGTATTTTTAACATAGATTCAGTATAAAAATTCAAAAGTATAAAAATAAATGCAAAAAATTAACACTTGCGATTTTTCATAGCATACCAGAAATGTTAACCACCGAGAAGTACGCCGGAAAAAAGAAAATGCAATCAAAAAAAAAAAGGAAAAACAAAGGAAACAAACATAAACTTAAAAGCGCGCTGTTACAAACATGGCGCACATACAGCTGTGTTCCAATGCCAAAACGTGCCACCAACATTTCTGTAAAATAGCCAAAGAACGATTGTCGTTCCATCCACACAGCGTTGCATTTAGCACACCAATTACGTTTGCTTTGAATGTGGGTGCATCGAAAAACAAAATGTGGTATGGCGAAAGCGAATGTTATAGCCAATTTTGCCCCAAATAGCCCCAACGCAGCAGGCGCAACAAAGATGAAAATAGTTGCACTCGAGCAAGCGTTCATAAATGACCGACCGACCGCCTATAGTGCGTCGCGTTGTGAGTGTGTGAACGCAAAATATAGATCATAAGAAACACAAAAGAGGGTAAAAAAAAAGAGCAGCGCATACAAGGAAAATCGATTATGGCAAGAAAACTGCAGCAACCTGCCGACAATTTAACAAATGCGACAATATGTGGACAATATTTAAAGCTAATACAAAGTTAAAAACAATGAGAATGCCCGCAACCAGTTAAAGAAAGGTAAAAAATATGCTCAAGATAATTTGGTAATGCAAATCAAGAGTTTATGTAATTCTACAAAGAATGTATGAAGGTATTCTGTTATCGCCGAACCAACAAAAACCAAGATGGCAGCGAATATGGAGTATACGGCGAATTGCGTAGAAGAAAGAATGGCGGAAATTGTGAGATACACACGGCATGGCATACATACAAACAAACATATGTATGTATATGCGGAGCGAACTATTTAGAAAAAAAAAAAAAAGAAATGTCAAGCTATTTCGTTACAATAACAAGAAATAGCGTATAGCAAATTTAACAGTGCAACAGTAGTTGGCATGTTGTCATTAGCATTGAATAACACACTAGCCAGCATACATATATTAATTCATTTATGTATATGTAAATATTCTACACTAGTTGTTGCTTCCGTTCTGCCAATACAAGCAATTTGCAACACCACCACCACTAATTATCTGCTTCGACATAAATTTGAAACTTGACGGCGTTATGCTGCAACATGGTGTACCACCATATACTTGACCACTGCGGTGGATCCATAGATAAGCAATAGCGCTGTATTTTTCTTTATGAGGAAACATGAAGCCTGATAAATAAATTAGCAGGATTAAGTTTTTTTCTATCGAAATGTCCTACAACCTCGCAAGTATTAAGAGGAGCCAACTTAAAGCAGGACTTCGTTTTACTTGTCGCCAAGGAGCACAAATTTTATTTTTCGATCAGCTATAGATGTGTTAGTATGATTTTGAAAAATACTGAAAATGCAAAAAATGATAGAATACGCTGACCTTTATCTTGTGCACAAAGTCACGGCTGTACTACCCTTTACATGTTCATTTTTTTAGAATTAAAGGGTTTAAAAAGAACTTTAACTTGAGTTTATCGATAAGTTGTATGGTCAGCTAATTCTACTGTGGTGCGATTTGAACAATTTGTTCAGAGATTATAAAGCAATCTTGACCAATAATCTAAGTCAAATAAGATACATTGTCTAAAAAAAATATTTTTCCACACAAGGCGTTTAGTTTGTCTGATCACTTTGTATGGTAGCTATATCCAGTAGCAGTTCGTAACCAAGAAGGTTTTCATAGTTTCAGATCGATATCTCAAAAAGTATGGCAATAGCTTTTGCGGATATAATATACATAAATGTACATATTTATATATAACTATTCCTAATAGCCACAAACGATTCAGTTGTCCACTACTAGAAGATAATATAGATGAATTTTGTGATTCGCACAACATATGCTTATGAACTTTAATTGGTTGAACGAAATTTGAAATTTCCATAGGTACATAATCAATACATACAGACATTTCGGTTTGTGCCAATGTGTATGGCAATCTTGTATTATCGCATGGGTAAACCTAACCTTATGAATTTTGTTAGCGTTACTTATAACTTCATTACCTGATACAAATTCACATTTTAGTTTGTGTCAAAGACACTGGACAACTAAATTATTTAAAAATAAACAAATAAATGCCGCCATCAACGTATGAATATAGCAGAAAGTGCTCTATACGTGACTACATTGGCAACCCTCGGGTAGCCTAATGCGTTGTTACTGCTGAAAAGGTAATATTCACATATGCCTACACACTGTACGCCCTGTATGTGTACGTGTATGCATGACTACACGTGTGTGCGTATGCGGTTCCACACGCGCGTTTATTTGTATGTTCAATGCGCACTCACGGCAGATTAATTTTTTCGAGACAAATTAATTTCCTTTGATATATGTAAGTTCGATCCGTGTTGCTGCTGATGTTGGTGCCGAAAAGACCGTATGATGAAAAACAATATTGTCTGTACACCCTGTGCTGATATTTGGGGAACATGCACCCAATGTCTAACCCTTCCAACAACCTGCTGTTGCAGTCACTACGCTATTTTCTTATAAAAGTATAAATGGGGATGCCAAAAGCGTGGCTAAAAACAAAGGGAGGGCGGCAAAGACACACGCACATAACATACATATATTACATAGTATATTAGCGCACACAGGAACTTGGCGTTACTTTGGACGAAACAAAATATAAGGTTGGAAATGAATACACTAACAAATAGGCTAACGCGTGAGCTATTACAAAGGGCAGTAAACATACAAAATTATTAATTAATTTCAAAAGTGCTTACCTGATTCGCTTTACGTGCGCGTCTTTCCAGTTCTATTCTCTTTTCCATTTTATATTTTTATTTTTGGATTTGCTTCTGATGCACTAATCTCACTTTTTCACAAGTAATTCTCAGTTGCTGTTGCAATTTCAGCTCCTTTTTAGTGAAACAATTACACACTTGATTTTTCGGAAGTTCTACGTTGATATTATCAAAAGCAGCTTTTTGTCGCGCCTATTGGTTTTTCTGGTTTTTAACAAATTAATATTTCAGTGTTAAGCACTGTCACACACCGTGTATTCGACTTGAAAATCTGAATGTTGTGCTCCTTTGCTGCTGCTGCTGTTGGTTTTCCTATAGTTGTTTTCTCCCCCACACACACACATACGCGCGCTGCGCTGCGTTAACTGCCAAGACGGGTGTATGCGCCAATAAAACAAAATGCAAAAAAGAAGCACCAAAAGCAGTTGTCGACCGCTGTTGCTGTTACTGTAGTCGTCGTTGTTGTTGTTGCTATAATAGCTATTGACTCGCCTCCTGTACTCTACTGTGTTCTTCTGGTGGTCGTCGTCGTCGTCGCCGTCTTTGTAGGCTCTATATTTGCTTTCGCCTGCCTATACGCGTTGTAATCTATTGCAAATTTTGCGTTAACGTAATAATTCACTTCTTTTGCTTGACAAACACACAAACAAACTTTGCTTACCTGTACAAGAACCACTGCCGCTTTATAGCAAAACAATTTTTACGCTATTTCTTTAGCAAACTAAATTTACTAACTTCACATGCGAACAGTGAGCGCTTCAGAAAATTTTCTGGCGCTTAATCAGCTGCGGCAGGATTTTTGTCTGTTTTTTAAGATATTTTCTATACGCAAATTCAACTTGAAACTTATCTGCACTTTTCCACGCTTTTCTACTACTGTTGGCTGCTGTTGCTGCTGCTTCTTTTGATTTGCTTTTTCGTCGCTTCGTAGGTTCGCAATTAAATCGCCGCGCACAGGGCTGCCAATATTAGTTGAATTCGCCTTCGGCTACAGTTGATTTTTTGACGTACTATTTTTTGAAACTTGTTGTTATATAATAACAATTTGAGGCTATGTTCTTAAATTTTATTGAGTTACATAATAAAGCAACAAAACTTTGTAATTAGCAAAGTATATGAAAAATATTGTTTTCTTTCCTATTTGATTTTTATGAAAAGGTAAGTTGGCACTTGTAATAAAATATTTGTTATTTAAATAGATTTCTATGTCACATGCAGCGCTTATAAAAAATATTAGTTTATTGTGTTTTTTGTGACACAAATAAAAATAAAAAAAAGAAAACAATTAAAAACTATTAAAGTGTAACGTGTTAGTTATAAAGCACGGCGTAATGTGTGTAACAACTTATAAAATTTGTATTGCATTAAGGAAAATCGCCGCGCTTGGCAACTCTTCTTCTATTCGCTTTAGTTTCCTTCAACCCGTGCGATACGGCAAATTATTAACTCACATACAACCCAACATGTACGTTTTCAATGGTAGCGCGGCCGTGTCAGTTGATTGTTTTTTTCCTCTACATCCTCCTGCTCATATTCATTTTTCAAGTTTTCATTTCACATCGTTTCATTTTGCACTAATTCCATTTTTTATTTTTTTTTGCAAATGCTGCGTAATATTAGCCGCTTACACCTGCTACAATCAATTTTCTCCAGCTTTGCTTTTTTGCCCAACCATTACATAACAGTTATTGTTGTTGGTAAGCAGAATTTGGTTTTTAATGTAGTTAGCGTTTTTAAAAATTTCTCTTAACCTCAAAACCGCTAATTTCATATGCATTTGTTCCGGTTTTGAAGAAAGTGATTTTGGCGCAAATTGCGTTTTTGCTTCAATTCCATTTTTTCTACGTTTGTTCCACCATTGGAATTTGTTTCGTTATTGCAATTTCTCTTCTGTTTTGCTTGTTCCATTATTGCGGGTTGTTTGTGTTATTTTGTTTTTTGTTTTTGTGGCGAAAAAAGTTGGGAGCGCGTTCGGCAAATTAGTAGAGCGCAGGGTTGCTTTGAGTAGTTGGTACTTGTAACCTTACAGAACGACTTTCATGACATTTTAATGTTTGTTGCAAATTCAAATTTGAATTAAAATATGTTAAAGCAGGGTTGCATTTAGTGCTGCCCTTTTGTTTAGTTAACATACAAATAGGGCTTAAATATAATTTTTTCAACTCTTAAGCATATATTGTGATTATTGCTGCTTCTTTGTCTCCTTACCCTTTTGTGCATCCCACTGTTTAGCGATGCATTTGCAGTAGTGCCGGGTTTCTAGAAAGTGTTTGCTTTAACTAAAACACAGCACTATTTGTTTTTGCTATTATCTTTCGAAAAAGCTTCCATTTGTTGCATAAACTTTTGCAGTTTTAAGATTTTTTAAGACTCTTCTCACAGTCAGTATAACACTTTTGCAGAATAAACCAAAAGCAGTTTAAAGCTTTTTTAATGCTCTCTTCTCTCAATCTAATCTCATAACCTCATTTTTGCTGCATAAATCGAATGCAGTTTTAAGCTTTGTTGAGACTCCCTTCTCACAAACAATATAACCTAATTTTTGTTGGATAAATCAAATGCAGTTTTAAGCTTTGTTTAAATTTTTCTTCCCACAAACAACCTAACCTCACTTTTGCTATACAAATCAAATGCAGTCTTAAGCTTTTGTCTTCTCACGAACAATCTAATCTCGCTCCTCTACCACCATTTTTATATTTACTTGCCTTTTTTAAAGTACACCATTTTCCAACTGTAAATAAAACACTCATGTTTTTTTTGTATTTTTTTGTAATTAAATCAGTTACAAATAATTCTTTTTTACTGATTCTACGCGCAGGTGTCCATCTTTATTTTTTCTTT
This sequence comes from Bactrocera correcta, assembly GCA_027475135.1. NCBI lineage: Eukaryota > Metazoa > Arthropoda > Insecta > Diptera > Tephritidae > Bactrocera > Bactrocera correcta. Next base: position 41,909,893 of record CM050326.1, read on the forward strand.
ATTTCTGTTTTATGCATTAACATTTATTATTAATATATAATCTTTATTTTTAATACGCTGCATGTTTTGTATTTGATTTCTTTTAAGTATTAAGATTGTTTACTCTTCTTTATTCTTTACTTAGTTTAGTCATTTAGCAACAGTTAACATTTAGAATTACTTTTGTGTGTGTCCGTTTGTCATTTTCATTAGCTTTGTTTGTTTTGGTTTTTAAATTGGCTATTCAATGTACTGTTATTACAATAGTTAATAATAATTACATAATAATTAATGCTAATTTAGAGATTTCCTTGTTTCAGTTTATTTGACATCTTACACATCAGTGACCGTTACTTTGTGCATAAAAGCTCAACATACTCCCCACTTATTTATTGTTCTGCTGTATTTTATTATATTTGTTTTTATTTTTTCTTTTTTTGTAATTTTTCGTTTCATACAACACTTTTGTTAATTTATTTAACAATCTATTTTATAAGCAGAATTCTGGCATTTTCAACAATTTTAGACTTCTGTCAGCTCTGTTTAGCGCATACAGTTAGTTTAGCCTGTTTCTTTAGCATTTTCTAGCTATAAAATTTTCTCGTGTCTCTTTTTGTAAACACTAATATTTGCTTTAACGTTCGTTTGTTTGCTATTTACAATGATTCGCTCAATTGCCTACTGTTGTATCTACTAGTTAAATCGAACACAGCTTCATACTTAATTGAGCAAAAGATTGACAAATTAATTAAGTCTCTCGTCTCGTAGACTTCTTTGTATTTATTTTTGTTAATATTTCATTATATTTTCAATTGGTTTTTTGAACATATGCAATTAATATGCAATTACACCAAAAATTGTCACTTCAAGTACAAAGTAATAATTTTCTGTTTAATTTGGAAAAAATAACTCCATTTCCAATTTTTAATTATTTCCAGTAAATTTTTAATTTTTTTTTAATTTAAAGCTTTTAATTCAACACTTAATAAAACCATTTAAGTATTATTTCTTGACATGACCAACTGACACATTATTGTTGTTACTACATACACATTTTTAATAACAAATTATTTTGCGCGTTAATGCAATCAATAGTTGTTAAATTTGTTTAAATCGTTCTTTGCTAATTTTTGTTATTAAATAAATTTGTTTAATATATATTTTTTTCATATTAACAACACGTATTTTCTTGTGTCCACGTTGTTTGTGTCACGCTTTTTAAAGTTTTTTATTAATTTAATTTTTTATATTATGCATACTCTTTTGCAAGTACTCCTAGTAGTGACAGGCACAATCTCATGCAAAAAACATTTGTCTAATTTGCTTAATTTTATACAATATTCGTAATTTATTTACTGCAATTATGTTCGCAGCCATGCTATTGCTAAAATCCGGCCGCATCGCATAAGAAACTAATATTTGCCATTAATAATGCTGCAACTTTTAAATGCATTTAATTACTTTCAATTAAAATTAAAACCTTTAATTAGCACTGAATCATAGATGTGGCTAAATAATTCAAAAGCTTTGTACGAAAAACAAGCTGGCAACCACCTGTTGCCGTCAGCATTGTCATGCCTGATTATCATAGTTTCTTTTTTAAGCGCGTTCCGCCGGAAACAACGCGTGTGTTAATAAAGTGCTCCAATAAAACTAAATAAAGTGTTAAATTATCGCTAATTAATATGTTAATAACTAAGTTAATGGAGTTTAATGCAGGTGTAAACAAGTTAAGGTAAGCGCGTAATTGGTTAAAGTACTACAAGCAGCGCAGTCGACGCTGGCCACTCTTGGATTTTACTTATTTGCCAATTTTCATCAAGCATATTATTTGAAAAGAATTTATTTTGCATAATTTGTATATATGTATGAAACACGCGATTGGTAAATTATAATTAAATTAAGAAAGCTGTGCATTAAAAGTAAAGCTATTGGGTAAAGTTCTTTAGTCAGCGCAGTCGACGTAGGCTGCTGTTGCCTTTTTTCTTCTTTGCCAAATTTTTTTAAAATAATTGTTTCAACATATTTTTTGCAAAATTTGTTCATAAAACAAAAGCAATTAGTAACTGATATTAAAATAAAAAACTGCGCATTCAAAGCAAGACAATTGGTTAAAGTGCTACAACAGCGCAATCGACGCTGCCCGCTTTTGGATTTTACTTATTTGCCAATTTTCATTAAGTAAATCGTTTCAAAAGAATTTATTTTGTACACTTTGTGTATATAACTCACGCGAAACGTAATTTAGTATTAAATTAGCAATTTAAATGATCTGTGCACATTTATTTGCTAAACTTTAATGGAAAACTTCAATTTCTAACCTCTTTAACCTCTGCTGACAGCAACAGCAGCAGCGCTGTGATAACTTGTTTTTACCAAAAATTAAATTAACATAAAGTATTAGCAAATATTGAAGTGAGTAATGTAATTAGTTTGTATAATACGTTTATCATTAAAAAAGTTCTGTAATATGTTTAAAGCCATGGCCAACGACGAATTCACTCGCAGCGTCTATGCTCTGCACTTTCTTATTTGATTTTTTATGCTTTATTTTATTAATTCTAATAGTTTACAAAACACTACGCATATTTTATTAACTCGCCTGTCTTTTTCATTAAATTAAACAGAGCAAAATTTTGCCCGAATAGTCCAATGTTTTACTTTATACTTTTTAATTTGAAACCGCCAGTGTAAATGCTAACGCATAATAAAATAAACGTCATCGAAAGCAGTAAATTAAAAACAGGGTGGTGGCAAGGAATAATTTTGTATATAATATAAAATTATTAATCTTAATAAAATATAATTGAAAAAATATTAATTTTCAAAATGAATTTTGCAAAGTGACACCAAAATATATTTTTTAATGTTAATATACAAAATATTTAAAATTTTTAAGTCTAAATGTTTACAAATTAATAAAATAAAGTAATTTTAACTTGAAAAATTAAAAAAAAAACATGTCTTGTGAAATATTCACAAATTATGTGTGGATTAAGTTTTTATTTTTATATTTGTGTATTGTTACAAAATTTTTAGAGTATGGAATAAAAATTATGTAAGTAAAAAATTAAATTATAGAGAATTAAGATAATCGTACATTAAAAATGATAATATACTAAGCCACCCCGGTAATTAAATAGATTTTTTTTTTTAATTTCACTTTTTCAAATTTGCATTCGTTTATACAAATTTCATTGTACCATATTTGCAACAATAATAGTTATTAACGAAATTCTACTAAGCTACCTTACAAGTAAAACACACACCAAAACTTTTAAATAATTTTTTACGCTAAAGTTATAAAATTTTGTCAACACTTTCCACAAACCCTACACTTTCAAGTTTTAACTGTTCTAAATAAATTAATTGTCTCATATTTGGGCACTTCCTGTGTATAACGGTATCCTCACAGAGTGCTTTTATGCAATAAATGCATTGCTGCAACCAACAACTGATTTTGGCGATATTCATCATTTCCTTTTGATCGTACTTCTGCGTCGGTTACTGCAAATTTTTAATTTGTTTAATAAAATCTGTGCGTGTTTGCTTTGAAAGTGTGTGGTATTCAGTTTTTTTAAAATAATAAGGGTAAAGTGCTTGTGTGTTTAAATGCAGACGTTATGTTTTGTACGTTTACTATTCGCTTCTTGCAAAAATTTGCATTTTACAATTGTTAACCTTTAATGAAAGTGGACTATCTACGTAAAAGTTGTTAAAATGTAATCTTCTTAAATTTAACCGAAGATTAACATCGAAGAGCATCCGCCTTAACGAATTTCAAATAAAAATTTTTTATTTCTGGTGCCTGAACCAATGCCACATCGGTTGACTGAAAGGTAAGGTGCACCAAGCAGCGTCTTGAAGGTCTTATGTTAATTATGTGGCTACAAATGTAATATTTGCATTGTTTAATGAGAATTTGATAATTGGAATTTAAAATTAATGTCACTGTGAGTGGAAGTGTATAAAATAGGTAGTTGAAACTTGAAAGTGCAGCGGTTCCTTCACTGTACATAGTTTTTATGCACATTTGTACATATATACGTACATTAATATGTATATTTATTTTTCTTTTTTTTTATATTTTGCTAGGCGCTTGTTACGTTTTATGTTCGTTATGCAATGTTACCGCTAATTATTGTTAATGATAAACGTTTTACTGCAATTACTTACATACATACATAACTACAACTATTGAATATCGTATTTATTGCACAATTACAAATAGTACTCGTTATTTTGTTACTATTAGGTTGCTAAGTACTTTCATCGATTTACTATATTTTTTTATTTAGAGTACAGGTAATACGTATTTTATTGAATTTTACGTAGCATATTCCCTGTGTTTTCATCGATTAGTTACTTTTGTGTTTATTAAGTTTTATTTATTTAATTTTTATTTTTAATTCCTTTTTTTTATTATTTTTGTTTATTTTTTTATTATTGTTATTTTATTTATTTAAATTATTATTTTTAATTTCTTTTTTTTTTAATTTTCATACTACTGCTTTCAACTAACTTTAGCACTTAAAAAATTCGATTTTCTTTATTTTTATACATATTACAAATTTTACGTTACATAATTATACACAAAATTTTCGGCAGATAAACTGCTACTTAGGATACTAACTTGTTTTACATAATTGTTGATAATCAGTTATTTACCTACTCTTACAAGTGAGTAGGTAAACGTAATAGTTTGCTCGTTTGGCCCAAAAAAACAACAATCTGCTTGCATTAGCTCTCAGGCAAATTGCCATGCTCAACTTTAAACATTTGCATTTCATAATTTATTTATACTATATATTTCATATCTATTTACAATAACAATGCTAATATCATAAAACAATCTTCTTATTGCAGGTAGGTACTCATACGGGGACATAAGGCGGCGGTTGAGGGTAGCGATCCTTGGAGGTTGCAGGTGTTTGATTGGTGGCATTCCATTTTTTTGGGGAGAGTGATATTCACAAGAAATATACACATACAATTAATTATGCAATATTTACAAACGCGTACGGTATACGAAAAGAGTTTGTGCTTGGTGAATAATAGATAAAATAATCGGGCGAGTGATGGTAAAAGTAAAGTGGAAATAAAAATCCTTACAGCAGTTGCGCGTCAGCATAATTTACCGCTACGTTTACTGTGTATTCCGCTGACGTGTTGTTTTTAAAATTGTACCTGTTGATGTGAGTGTTTTTCGAAATTTTTAGTTGAGAATATTATAATTTGCCTTGAATGTTTTAATTTTTTGATTTGTCGTTTGCCTAAACCTTGCGATAAAGCAGTCTCCTTACGGAATTGTAATTTGTCGAGCTTGACCTCAAATTAAAAAAATTGTTTGGGGTTATCTCACTATTGGTGCGACCTACAAATTTTTATTTTAATATTTTTTTGTAAAAAAAAAAAAAAAAAATACGTTTAATCCTCGGCTGAGACCTATTGTGCGATTATTCCAATTTCAGTTAAATTGAGAAATTTATTCACGGTTTCATAACTTCATTGCTCGTTTGTTGATTTTCGTCGATAGAAACATAAAATGTTCGAAAGTAAGCTATGCCGATTTATTAAGCTTTTTTGTCAAAATTAAAATTGTTTTAAATTTTTTTCTAGCTCCAACACAGTTATTTTTCTAAACAAAGCACACGAAATTTCGGCTTAAAAATAACATACTCGTAGGTCGCTTTTTTCGAAAGCAAAGGTTGAAAAGAATTACTTTATGGCTCCAACACTGTTTTTGTTCGAAGTAAAACAAACGAAATGGCCGTCTTAATTCGATTTTTATCTCAAAATTTATAAAAAAAATATATATGTATATTAAAGTTTTAAAGTACTACCACTCAACCACCGCGAAATATCAAACATTATGCTCGCTTTTCCAAAAGCTTATATTTAAAACACTCGTTTTTTTAATATGCAAACCCCGTTTACATCGGGGATTTTCGCTAACCATCAATACAACAACAACAGTGCACGAACGCTTATCTAATAGTTTTTACAATTTCGTCGCCGGATGCGCAGATTGACTGTCATAAGGTCTAAGCAAATATGGAAGCTTCCATTTAGTGTGCTGAAAAGTGCCTTGGGTCCAAGGCTCGTTTGCCTTTGTAGTTTTGTACCATTTACAGCTTTAGCAATTGAACGTGTTGCACGTATGACAATGGTTATTGTTGTTGTTGGCGACTACGTACACCTTACAACAGAGGTGACTCGTTAATTGATGTGCCTTGGTCCATGTTTTGCGCCAAGCAAGCGACAGCAACAAAAGTACAGCCGCGCAACAAAATCGCTGCCCAGCCGATAAACTGACACACGCTAACGGTGTGCGATGCTACAAAATTTGTGCGAACATTGAAATTGACAGCTGTGCTGGCAAAGCCGCCTGTTGCTGCGGCGCATCTGGCTGCACTTGCTGCTGCTGTTGGCGCTGTGTTGCAAGGTGTGTGGCAAGTGAGTGCGGCACATGCATGCTGGTCGGGTTTTTAGTGCCCGCTGCACCCTTCATCGTTGCACTCTGCATCGGCGCAACTCGGCGTCTCCTTACACCCCTCGTTATTAGCAAATTGTCTATTGCTTGCGCCTCCAACGCCTTGCCGTCGAGCGCTTTTGTGTCAGCCGGTTCGTAGGTCGCTTGTGCGCGATTCGCGTAAGCCGCCAGTGATTTGGATGCTGCCTTAAATGTGGTTTTTGTTGCTGCAGCGGCTGTTGCACCGCTATATATGTCGTTCTTAGCAGCAGCTCTACTGCTGCCCTCTTCTACTTCATTGTTTTTGTTGTCGTCGTCGATTTTTGGCTTCTCTTCAGCGTAGCGTGCCAAGTAGTGCACGAGTCCACCGTTCACGTAACCGAGCACTGCGCCATCGTTTTGTAGCTGCTGTTCCTCTTGCTGTTGTTGCTGTTGCAGTTGCAGTTGCTGCGCTTGTGTCTGCTGCAATGGCGGTTGCTGGTGTCGCAACAGCTGTGGTGGAAACTCGAATTTTCTACTACGCTCCGCTGAATCGCCGTTGTGTTATGGAATTTGTTGTAATGCTAAATGCGCCGCTGCTTCCGTTGCGTTTTTGTTGGAGCGCGCACGATCCAGCGACTCCTTGAGTAGGCGTTCACTCTCTTGGCGTACTATACGTGCGTGAGTAATAGCAAATGGGAGAGAGAGGGGAGAAAAAGAGAGCAATGTTAGTTTTGAGGGTAAATAATTGGTCAAGGTTCATTATACGTTTATTGAAAAGGTTAACTCAAATTGAAAACAAAAAATTAATAGGTTGTACCGTCGTATCTTACGCATTCGAGCTTTTCTTTTTTGTGTGTTATTCTCTTATTTCTTATTATCTTTTTACTTTTGGGGCGGGAATGTACACTTTCGTTGTTCACAATCACTTTTTACTAATATCTGGCTTTCGTTTGTAGCTTTTTGTTTGAACTGCGATTGAAGTAAATGCCTGTTGATGAGTCCTTATTAACTCTCATCAATCCAGACTATTTACTTTAAGCACAGTTTAACATATTTTGCGAAGTGAAATAATTATTTAATATTAAATTTGGTATTTTTGTGTATTTTTATGCAAGTTATGAGCATTAAAGTTAAGTTTAAGAAATAGCAAAGGTAAAAGTTTCAATTAAAATATTAGATACAAAAATTAGCTTAAATTTATAACCCAATCCTAAGTGAGGTAGTTTTATATCGCATATATTGTATGGCGGCTATATGATATAGTAGTCCTTAATATCGCATACGTGGTTCTATCGAGCGTAATGAGTGAAAGACCAAAACCCACCGTAAACAAACTGATCGGACCTTATCAGTGTAGCTTGTGGCCTGGAAAATCAACATTTATGTCTGAATTTGGTAAACCCCCAAATTTAATACGGCTATGTAAACTACCGTTGAGTCATACCAAAAGCTCCGTCAGAATCGGGAAAACTTCCCTCCTTATCGTGTGACTTCTGGAGAAAATAATTCGAGCTGCAGAGCTTAATCGAGCAGGTACAACCGTCTATAAGAGTGCACAATTGCTGGCGTACGCCGATGACAGCGATGTCATTGGTGTCATAACAACCGCGCTGTTAGTTCTGGACAAAGAGAACCAGCAGATGGGTCTGGTAGTAAACGATGGCAAGACGAAATATCTCCTATCATCACACAAATGGTCGTTGTACTAGTGACTTGACTCCCAAGTCACTGCTGACAGTCATAACTTCGAAGACGTAGATAATTTCGTCTATCTTGGGACCAGAATTAACACTAAAAACAACGTCAGCCTCGAAATCCAACGCAGAATAAGTAAAGTGTTCTTTTGACAAACAAAGACCAAATTCTACAAGTTAATCATCATCTCTGTTCAGTTATATGGTGCAGAGATATGTACGATGATACGAGGGCTGCTATATATATTTCGGCCTAGGCAACACTAAGTGTTGCCAGGTGCAATCTGACATTTCCATTGGAAAGTTTGACATTTTTTAACATAACATCACTCAGAACGTTTTGTCATTTAATCGTGAATTGTTTTATTTACAGGGAATTAAAAAATTCATCTCGGCCAAAAAATGGAATTAACTCGTGAACATTTTCGTGCGATCATTTTTCACAACTCACTGACAAGATCGTAACATCTGATAAGTCGAAATGGATGACAACACTCCAGCTCTAAGAGCATTCGATGCAGTACCCACCGGGTGAAGCAGAGGAAAAGGATGACCTCTTCTCTGTTGGAAAGAACAGATGTAGAAGCACTGGACAACACATGGAATCTTCAATTGATGCTAAACAGCGAAAAGGAAGAACGACTTGCGCGCAGAAAACTTTGTTTAAAGGTTGTCCTGGACAATAATCTAGGCCAAATTTCGTCAAGATATCTTAGTCAAATAAAATAGTTTTCATACAAGAACTTCATTTTGATCAATCAGTGTGGTTGCTAGCTATATCTTATAGTGGTCCGATATGGTTCAGACAACTAAGTAGCTTCTAGATAAGTAAAGGGTGTGAGCAAAATTTCAGATCGATAACGCAAAACTGGGGACAGACAGACATGGCTATATTAACTCAGCTCGTCCTGCTGATCATTTATATACAGCGAAGGATAGATGAGGGACATCGGGTAGTTCTCAAGAGGGCCCGGTACTCTGTAACAATGTTACTCCAACAATTCATTAAAATCATACCCTTTATAAGATTTCTGAGATTAAAAGAAAATGTAGTAAAGTAATAATCTGTATATAAACTTGTTTCCTATCTACTCCTTTCTATTTATTTGTTGCATGTTCTTCAAAAATTCGTTAAAATAAGCTGCTAAAGATTTAAATCTTACCAGATTTAGATCACTTCTATACAGCTCTAACTTTTTAAGTTCCTTATAATTTTTCGACCCACTATTGTACTCATAAACCTTCGTTTCTCTTTATATGTTAGTTACCCGGCAGATTTTTAAGCTCTAAAAGATTTCTAATCCTATACGGCTTTGAAGCTCATTTAATTAATTAAAACCACCTATTTTTAAAGAAACCCAGAAATAGTAAAGTATTTAAGCTCAGTGGTAAGAGCTTTTTAAAAGCTTTGTAAGCTCTAAGCGATCTTTAAGCCTATAGAGCTTTGAAGCCCTTCTAATTGACTCGCTAAAAGTTTGCGAAGTATCAAGGCTCAAAAATGAGAGCTTTTTATTATCTTTGTAACCAATTTCTATTCTCTGAAGCTTATCTAATTAAGTGTGATATTTTGCGATCAAGCATAATTTAAATAGACTCTTTACAAAAAAATTCTGATTTAAAGAACTATCAAACTTCAAGTATTATAGCTTTGGTTGAATCAGTATAAAGCTTTCCGGTCAAGCTTAACTAAAATGGATTTGCTATATACTCTAAGTATTGAAATATGAAGTCTCGAGAACGAAAGCTTGCCTTCGAACCCTTCTAGTTTGCTTAGAATTTTCAAAGAGTCGAACCGAGCGTGGAACATCACAGTAACTGGTACTTTTAGACTTCTATTTCACACTCTCTCTCTGTCACTCTCTCTCTCTTTCTATTAGATAAAGTAAATTCCACTCATAGTCGAAATATTAGGTTTGTTTTATTAAAGTTAAACTAGTATAGTGCATCAAATCAACTTTGTTGAAGCTTTAATTTTAATATCTTAAAGCACAATAATCACCAAGGTCTCTCCTGATGAGAGACTATTCATTAAGCATAGTTTGGAGCGTCTAAATTGACATGGTAGATAACTTCCGTATCCGTATTTTACTACAACCACCCAGCCAGAGAAAAGGCTTCAGTATAAATTTTTGTGGAACTAGAGCTTTTGTGCAACCAGGAGCTTTTTTATAAGTACATATTCGTAAAAAGAGCGCAGCTAAAACGTTTGACCTAAAATGAAGTTCAAAAAGGCTTTGCTGTCAATACATGTGTACAATGTAAAAACTGCTAAAAAAGCTCTGCTTAAAAGCTCCACAAGCTTTATTTGCTTTTTAAGTGCGCGCATTTGCAAACTATCATAGAAATTGCAAATTCCGCAATAAATGTGTTATACCACTCTTATTTACTTGACTTATATACAAACTCCTACTGCAGCATCCAAGCTCCCCTCCGTGCATGCGGAGCAACGCTCAAAATTAATTTGCACACTTCGCATGCTGTTTGCTTTCGTGTCGCCACATCAAATAACACATACAAGTACAACAATAGCAACAACTATTAAAAAGTGACGTGTAATAAAATGTCCAATAACAAGAACAACAACAACACCGACACTTTCACAGTTGCACCACTCAAGCGCGCAGCCTTATAAAGTGTCACAATTGCTGCTGCCGTCAGTGTGGCGTGCAACGAGCACGTCAATATGGTAACCATTGCAAAATCACACACACACACATACAACGTGTGCGCATACAAATTACTGAAAATTTAATTAAAAATTTGTTTGCACACGTTGTTGGCAACGACGCCGAACGCCGGGTAAAGCACAAAAGCCGAACCGAAAACTTCCAACAACCAAGCACCAAGCCCGACAAAGAAACGAATAAAAATTACCTCAAAACAGCTAACAAAGTTAATCATCAAGCTAGCCTCATGCGGGGTGGGGGGCTGATAACGCGCCAGCAGATAACGGCAAGCAAAAAGTGCAGCGTGTTGCATAACACCAGCACACAGCAAGCTGGTGAAAGAGTTGAAAAATGCGCACGACAAAGTTGCCACAATGGCAAATTTTTCGCATAACGGTGCCGGGCAACAGGGGCCGAGGCATAAAAGCCATAATTTTTAGCTTTATTAATTTCATATGCCACAGCAAGGGCAGTATTTGACAAAAGTATGAAGCGCAGCATGAACATATTGGCTGGCGATGTAACCAATAGCCTTGAAACAAAAAAATTCAAAAATCAAAAACAAAAATTTTTCATACAAAAAGTTGGCTAAATATTCATAGTAATCAGTGTAACTTTCGTCTGCACGGGTTTTGCTTGTAATTTCAGTTAATTCAATTAGATAAATAGTGGCAGGAAGCCGCATATTTGCACGCCAGCAATGCAAAGGAGCAAACTTTTGCTTGTGGCAAGCTGTTGGATGGCTGCTTGAAGGCTGAGCGTTGCATGACGCATGACGCATGGAGAATGGGTGGATTGCTGATGGTTGCATTGAGCATGCTTGGGTTGAGGATGGCTGAAATGGTTGAATGGCTTGCCGTTGGTTGGCTGGCTGTTGCCTGAATTGCTAAAGCTTGGCAGCTTCGTCGTCGTCGTCGTCGCTTCGCTGGCAGCCATTGTGTCCAATAGTGTTGTTAATTTGTTTGTTTTGTGCTGCTCGAAGTTGTACTTCAAAGTTGAGTGGCGTGTAAACATGCAACACCACATAGCCGCACTTTCATAGACGCACATTAGCACATACACACACACACACACACTCTCGCGCATGTGTAATAGTTTTGTTGCCTTGCAAACTTGCCACAATGGTCGACGTCGGCTGCCAATTTTCACTCAATTATAATTTTTCTTGCGGCCAAATTGGTTTAAATGGCTTAAACTATTATGAAGACAAGTCAGGCAAGCAGCCAATGTGCACTGTGCCGCGCTTGTACACTTGTGTGCCACAATGTGGCAACTTTATGCTGTATGTTTTGCGCCTCCCACACACACACACACATCCTTAAGCATCTATAAGTACATCTACACCTATCTCGAAAAGTTTGTGTGTGTTCTTGCGCCGACAGCAGTTTTGTGGCTTTGCGTGGCAGTTTGTGTGTGTGTTTGTGTTAGTGCCATTGTTTCTTAAAGACTTTAAGCCTCACTCGGTCGTTGAAGTTTTACTTCATATTGTTAAGTGATTTTTCTCACTGTTTTATTTGTTATAGAATATTTGTAGTTGCATTGCGGTCTGTGGTTGGTGGTTTTGTGGCGGGAAACATGTTGAAAGTGCCAAAAAAGAAAGTAGTGGTGAAGTAAGCGTGTTTGCATAGTTTCGGCATGCAAAAATATGATAACAATGTGCTAGAAATATTTTAGAAATTTATGTGTACATAGTTATGTATCATTTTGGTTTTTAAGTGCTATGAAACTTTTACTTCAAAGAAACCCCACGAAAATTGTTGAAACGACAAATTTTTGGTCTTTAATAATTCGTAAATTTTATGGCATTTAATTTTTGAACAAAATTGTGGAGAATTTTCTCGCCATTGAGTTCTATAAAGGCCACTCTAACAGGTAATTTCGAAAGTCGCGGCCTGGCACATAGATGGCGCTACTAGAATTAAATCCATATGCTTTTTAGTTAGTCCTAACCTTCAGAATCCTCTAATCAGCTGTCGGAGCATCAGCTTGTATATTGTATCATTTTGAGTGAAGCCACTTTAGTCATTGTGACAAAATGGATAAAAAGAAATTCGGAGTGTTGACAAAATACTGCCTTTGGAAGGGACAAAATATGGTTGAAGCAAAAACTTGACTCAAGAAGTTTGCGGTCAGTGCGGCAGTAGAATCAACCAACAAGCACTGGTACACTAAGTTTAGACGTGACCACCAAAGAATGAATGAATGACCACCAAAGACTGTGAACGCAGTAGACGCCCAGAAAAGGTTGTTCCCGACGAAAACATCAAAAAAGACCTCAAAATAATTTAGGTTCACCGTAAATTGAAGTCGTTCGAGATAGCTGATACTCTAAAGACATCAAATAAACAAGTACAATATATAATTTACGAATATTTCGGTATGAGAAAGCTCTGTGCCAAATGGGTGCCGCGCGAGCTCACTTTTGACTAAAAACAACGACGAGTTGATGATTCGGATCAGTATTGGTAGATAACTAAGCGCAATAAATCCAAGTTTGCGTCGATATGTGAAAGTGGATGAAATATGCTTCCATCATTTAACTCCGAACGCCAATCGACAATCATCCGAGTGAACTGTAGACGACGAATCCGCATCCAAAATCGCTGAAAAACAGCCGCTTTTGGAGAAAAAAAATATGCCAAGACCATGCAGCGGTTTACAAGTCAGTGAAAACGGTGCCGAAACCCCATGAATTGAGCTCCGAATCGCCCCCGAATCTCCAGATCAGGCCCCTGCGACTATTTCCTGTTTTAGATCTCAAAAGAAAGCTTGCTGGGAAGAAAATTTCAACGAATGAAGAGGTGACCGGTACATCCGCCCATCCATCTGTCCGTCCATCTGTCTGTCCGTCCGTGCATGCAAGCGAAAACTTGAGTTTGCCATCTCGATCCTAAAAATTGTCAAAACTGTATCATAGCTGTTCAAGCCCCACCATACCGAATATGTGGACCCCTGTGCGTGAAGCTGACTTTTTCAGATGTTACCTTCGGGTCAATACTTCATTTAGCCCATATGCTTAATATAAATATTTTCGTAATTCATTGTCTAGAAGGATTTTCTGGAGGCGAAAAGATTTTATTCGGGAGGTTTTTAGCATATTTGGTATATAATATAGATAAAGTTTTTACCGGGTTCAGAATCGAAGGTAATTTAGTCATACATTTTGGCAGTTGAGAGACACCTCAAGAAATCTCTCTTTTTATTATTTTCTCTGGCTAAATTAATATTTCTATCTGCTTGAAAATCGTCAGGCAAATGGTAGCGAGATGGCAAGAGAGCTCGACATCTCTCGCGAGTCCGTTCGAATGATTTTGAGGGCAATTTTGTGTATTAAATGCGTTATTTCTTGACTCGTCCCAATAAAGCTGAATGTTTTTCAAAAAGAGTACCGTAAGCAGGTTTCTTTGGACATGCTTGATCGTGCGAATTCCGATCCCGCATTCATGAATAGTGTATGACTGCCGATGAAACATGGTTTTATTAATTTGGCATGCAAACAAGTCAACAATTATCGGAATGGAGGAGAAAAACGGGCCGAAAACAAAAAACCACGCTGGAGCCAAAATCGCGGTGATCATTATCTGCTCCAGAGGGACTGACGGTTATTAAGGAGTTCTATTTGTCCGCATTGAGGCGTTTGCGTGAGAACATCCGTCGAAAACGGCCGGAATTGTGAAGAAGAATTCATACATTTTACACGATGATAATGCACCCCCGCATCAAGTTACGATTCTGACCGATTTTAAAGCCAAAAACAAAATTAATACCATCGATAACTTATTTCATAAACTAAAAAATTTTTTAATGTCCTCTTAAAATTCCTTCGATTTTTTTTTTTTATTCTTTATTGATTGTAAAATCATGTCAGAACGTTTTCTATTGAAAATCATAAGAAACAAGAAGACTAAAAAGAGCTAATAATAGAAAAATTGCCTTGAGTAAAATTGGCTATTAACACCCTTTCAGTAAAGTTTCACACCACAATAACCGAAGCAAAGGAAATTCTTCTCGGCATTCTCACTTCATTCAACACATTTTCACCTACACAAAATCGTCATGAAATAAATGGAAAAGCAAAAACACACACAATCTAAGGCATACAACCAACTATAATATTTCGAGTGCCGGTGACATGCAAGCTGATGCTTTACACCTTCCCCGCTGGGCACCGACGGTGTTCTTACATGCACCGAACCGAGTCGAAACCGCAACACTTTTTAGGGAAAAACTTTTACCGCACCATTAAACACTGCCACTCAAAAGTGGATGGACAAAAGCAAGCAGGAGAATATACACAACGAAGGATATCACGAGACGACGACATTACTGGAACCCTAACTCGCTCTCGCCCGCGCATAATACATCTTCACCGTTTTGTGCACTCGCCTGTAGAACATTTGACTTAAAAGGTACTTAAGATGCAAAAAAGTTAAAAGCACGACAAAACATCAAAAGAGTATATGCCAAAAATTAGCAAAAGCAAAACAAAACCAAAAAGGAAAGTAAAACAAAACCAAAAAGGAAAGTGAAACAAAATAAAAAAGGAAAGTAAAACAAAATAAAAGAAAAACAAACTAAATGAAAGTAAGAGAAACAAAACAAAAAGTAAAGAAACCCAAAATAAGTAGCAACAAAAACCAGCTGTCCAGCTAAAAACTATGACAAAGTTGAGCAAGGTAAGCAGCTAGAAACGAGAGTTGGAGCACAGATTCCCAACAGCGTAACTGTCAAGCAAAAACTCGGTTGTTGTTAACAACAAAAAGCGAGTTGAGAAACTTTTAAATAAAAAATTAAAATCTATTCATGCAACTTGCAGCATGCAACTTTTGTCAGGTGATTTTCACAAAATATTTAGAATTGCAGTGCTTTGGGTAAAAGTAGACACTCTTAGAAAGTGGTTAGACAGCTGCTTAGGTGAAGTTGGCGCACTTTTGTTTTAGCATTTTAGTATAGTATTGCGGTTGGTCGAATCATACGGCAAAGAGAGACAACAGGACAACAAAAGAGAGACAATGCGCTATTTCAATGTGTTAATGAGTTCAAAGAATTTTTTGAGGACTTTTTATTTAGAAACCTTTATTGATATGCAAAAGGTTTTCTAGAGTGGAGACACTATACTTTAGAGCGTTTTTGTTTACATTTCCACTTCAACATTTACAAAAATATACGGCACGAAGGTTTGCCGACATCTAGGTATGATATGATAACTCGATCTTTGACTTGCCATATCTTATTGTTATGATCATAGGACGAAGAGACTCAAGTTTTGACTTAAGTACACTTACCTTCAAAAGATGCATGCTTTCGACAGCTGTCAGATCATTATTTTGTGAATTATATCATTTTGAGTGGAGTCACTTTTGTTATTGTGAAAAGAATGGATAAAATGGAGTTTTGTCTTTTGATAAAACATTGCTTTTTGTATGGAAAAATCACAGTTAAAGCATAAACTTCGCTTGATGACTAAGAAAATCCTAAGAACGATCCTAAGCAATTAAACCGTCAAGCATCAAGCAAGACGATGAACGAAGTGGACGCCCAAAAGAGGTTGTTATCGACGAAAACATCAAAAAATACCACAAAATAATTTCGGATGACGTCATATAATTCACGAATATTTTGGTACGAGAAAGCTCTGTGCAAAGTGTTGCCGCGCGTCCTCACTTTTGACTAAAAACAGCGACAAGTTGATGGTTCGGAACAATTTTTGAATATGTACAAGCAAAAAAAACCGAATTTTTGCGTCGGTATGTGGCAATGGATGAAATATAACTTCATCATTTCACTCCGATCTCCAATCGACTGTCATCAGAGTGAATAGCACACGATGAACCCGAAATCGCCAAAAAACGGCTGCTTTTGAAGAAAATGGAAATCAAGTGTCAAAAGTCCGTCAAAACCAATGCAAAAAAGTCAGTGTTCAACGGGTTTCTCCAGGTTTTAGCAGAAAGCAAATATAGCAGCCATAGCCAAGAGTATACACGAAGACCGTGGAGAGTCGATTCGGAGCTGTTCGCGGCAACTCGGACTGACGTATGGAACGACTTGGCGCATTTTTCGACGAGATCTTATATTAAAAGCGTACAACATAGAGTTTATGCAAGAACTGAAGATGCCCGATTCCCAAGCGATATCGCTTCCCTTTATGGACTCTTGAAAAATTCAAAGAAGATCCGACGTTTTGCGAGTTCAGCGATGAGGCTCATTTCTGGCTTCATGGGTATGTAAACAAGCAAAATTCCCGCATGGCGAGACGAAGAGCAACCTAGAAGAGATTCAAGAGCTGCCATTTCATCCAGAAAAAACAACGATTTAGTCTGGTTTGTGCGCTGGTAGAATCGTCGGCCCATATACGTATTCCCAAAAATGATGCGGTGAGAATGTAACCGTTAATAGCGACCGTAATCGCGCCAAAATAACCGACTATTTGATGCGTGATATTGAAGCTCGTGATCTCGGCGACATTTGGTTTCAGCAAGATGTAATCTCGGCGCCACTTCCCACAAATCGCATCAATCAATGAATTTATGGAGAGAACACTTCGGTGAGCAGATAATTTCACGTTTTGTGCCGGCCGATTGACCACCAAGATCGTGTGATATCACATCGTTAGATTTTTTCCAGTAGGGATATATAAAGCTTAAAGTCTATGGGAAAATCCGCTTCGATTCTGACCTTGGCCAAAATATCACGCTTTCATTCGCCATTAACAAGTCGATTCACGTAAAATTGGACTCAACGGATGGACCATCTGTGACGTAGCCACGGCCAACATTTTAAAGCGATAACCTTCAAAAAATAAATGTCAAATAATGTTCTTTCGAATGATAATAAACATTTCTCATTAAAATTCAAGTTTCTGAGTTTTTTTTTTTAGTGGGGAACCTCGAAATTCCACACTTTTGAACAAATACTATGTCTAGAGATAGTCAACTTGATTCCTTCATGGAATTGGTGCAGAACGTTCAGAACATACTCTATTCCTGTAAAATGTATGGCAAGCACAAAGAGAGTAGAATATATAACGACCATGATTAAATAAGTTGAACTTTTTCACGATATCTCTGCAATATGGTCTTTAACCTCAATTTTAGCAAAACTTAATAAGTAAAAATGGTCTTACAATTAACAATTTGAACCCGAATAAGCAAAAATTACTTAAAATATATTTGTTAATTTCGAATGGATGATATCATAAACTAATCACTTCATTTTTGGCATTTTTCTAATTTATAGAAAGTAGATGAATCAGTAGGTCGGCCGGTATAATAATTCGTCTTAATGAGTTGGTCTTCCAAGATATGTGATTTAGCAAGTATTATTTACTCAAATTCATATATTTCAATTCTTACTTTTGACTGAAGTTATATAATTATAATAACATAAACTCGTGGAGAATTGCTAGCATAAAAACGCACACGAACGAAAACAATAATAATAATAATTTCCAAATAAATAAATCGCGAAAATAATTTTTGAAGTGAATTTGAGGCAATTTAAGGTAATGTGCGTTGAAAAAAATTTAATTTTCGAAAGTATAAACGGCAAACATCATGAAAATTCATACTTTATATTATATTTTTATGGCGTACAAGAGTTTATACACACTTTAATATATGTAAATATATATTTGAATGTGGGAACAGAGTGCATTGACTGCACACACTCGTTTAGCATGGCTTGCAGCATGGCGAGTTAAACACCATGTCTCGGCAACCACGCCGCTCCGAGCACACATGTTGTTGCATGACGCACACTTGTTCGTATTTTTGCAACAATTTTCATATATTTTCAACTAACACTCGCAACCGCACTGCGATTTTATTTTCGATTTTTTTTTTTGCATTTTCATATTTTTGTTGTCACACACTGTTTGTTTGTGTTGTTTGTTGTTGCTTTTCGGCACTCACTTTAATATCACTATTTGCACAGAAGAGTAGTGCGCTGCCAGCCTCGTGCCTGACATGCCCTAAATGCAGCTAGTGTTGATTGCCATGTGGCAACTGCCGAGCTGCAAAGTGACTACAACGTGCAACATTGCTAAAATAAAAATAAAAAATAAAGCAAAGAAAGGTTTTATTTTTGTTTTATTTTCTTAATATTTTTTTTTTTTTAATTTTTGGTATTTTTGTTTGTTTTTTTTTTCTTCTTTTTTGTTTTTGTTTCTTCGCCTTGTTTACAGCTGTGCGCTTTTTAATATTTGCACGTCACACCAGGCGGTGTACGCCAACCAAGCAGTCGGCAGCTAGCAACGTGCAACCAATGTCACCACAAGTGCCAACAACACTGCCAGCAAGGAGCAGTAGTCTGACAAAGGCGGGCAGTGTGTTAGTGGCAACACTGTATAACCTACTTTGACGTTTCGAAAATAAGAGCACACACATACATACACACATATGTACATATATGTAACGGTATATAAATAAATATTCCATAAACACTAGTTGGAGAGCTGAGGCGCCGTAGCAGCGGCAAACGGTGGACAGCTGGACGGTGGCGGAAGTGAGGAGCTGAGGCTGTTGAGGCTTGGTTGGGCTGAAGGATGGATGAGCAGCGCGCCGCCACCGGAAATGTGTTGCAAATGAGCGCAGCTGGGGAGCGTGGCTGCCTATTGTTCACAAATCCGTTAGTTTTGTATATATGTACGTGTGTGTAACTAGTGTGCCACACGCCAAGTCACAAGGTTGTAACAACGCCACCGTCATTTGCATAAAACTTGTGAAGACAATGGCAACTATGCGCTGGGGTTCAAAGCTATGTGTATATATGTATTTGTATATAAATTTGTGTGTGTGTGTGTATGAGTGTGTTGTTGAAGGCCCAACTGCGAATTCCGTGCGGGTCAGTGCTTTTTTACAATTCCGTAAGCGTAGCGCGTCGCATGCCACATACATGCATTACATGCGACATCTCCCCACTTCTTTGCTATCACGACTGTCCTCCTCACGGCCGCGCTTCCGGCCCACGCCCCTATCAAACATGGCACATTTGAGCCCCCAAAGCGTACCGTTATAATGTACTGGTGTCTCGCGCGACATTGAGTGTATCTTCTTGCTCGGTCCCGGATGGTGTGTCGTATGACTGGAAGAGTGTGTTAACGTCAACACCACGACGAGTACGCTGGCGCATGCCAAGCAGAAAAACACTGTCATCACAATGCAAACGATACGTTTACGCTTGCGATGCGCCTCCTCATCTTCGTCCGTTTCGTCGCTGAGCGACTTCTTTTTGAGCGCCTTATGCGCTTGAGCGCCACTCATCGACGCCTTGCGTCCGGCTACTTTGTGATGGAATGGACGTAGCACTTGCTCGAAGGCAGCATCGCTGAGTTCGTACGTCAGCGACGGTTTACGTTCGAACGAGGGACGTTTCTCCTCCATGAAGGCGGTGGCTGCCGTAGCGGAGGTTGGCGTCAACGCCAACGGACGTGGACTCCGTTTGATGTCCTCTACCGTGCCGCCGACCGCACTGGACAATGGACGACTGTTGCGTCGGTGGGGTGATGTGAGCTCAAACTCGTTGCCCGTCACAGCGGTGGGTGGATAGGCGCTATCGCCAATGAAACTCTTCGATTTCTTGGTCGCGCTCAGTGTTTCGCGGTAGGTGCGTAAACGCATGCTGGCGCTATGCAATGCTTTCGCCTGTTTGACGCTGGCGCTGGCGTTGGTGCCCTGAAAGGCGGCGGCTGCGGCAAGTACGCTGGGCCGTTGATGTACTTGCAGCTCTTCGAGGTTGTTTGGCGATAGGTAGAGTGAGCGTCCGTGTTGTGCGCCGCGTTTAAAGTGATAAGCGGCCGTGGCTGCGGCAGCGGCGCTATGCAGTTGCAGCGCGTGCGGTGAGTGGCCATGTACTGCAGCTGCGGCTGCTGCTGCCGCGGAAGTTGATGGGCGTGCATCCAATTCTAGGCTTTGTGAGCTATGCTGACGTGTGTGTGGATGTTCGCCGCGCTTCTTGAGGCTGCTCGACGACGCTGAGGGTGGGTGCGTTCCACCATGTGTCATGACTGCTGCGCCGCTGCCATCTTCGAAGGAGCCCGAACTCTTACGCGCCAATAAAACAGCTGCGGCGCGTTGTGCTGCAGCCACTTCCATGCCGATATCCTCCATTTTTGTGCTGCTATTGCTGCGCGAACGTGATTCGACGAATAGCTCGTTTTCTAATGATAGATTCTGTTGTGGAAATAGCGATGCGGCTGTACGACCCTCCAACGATTCCATAAGTTCGTCATTAAGCGATGGATGTCGTATTTGCGATTCGACAACCGACTCCGGTTTGATGCTGGGTCGCCGTCCGGGATCGTTGAACGAACGATGTGAACGACAACCGCGGCGACTAGGCGATGGCGAACGACTCAACTCTTTGCCGGCACTAGCACCGCTGGGATGTCCGGGCATAAGAAAATTACCGCGCACCGAACTTGTACGTCTACTCGAGGACGCCGATGAGCCTTGCGACGCGGCCGCTGCTGCGGACAACAGCATCTGATCCATTGTGGCGGCGGAATCTTGTTGTGCGTGAAACGAATGGGTTTTCTTCATCTGAAAAGTGGAAGCCGGATGTACGTCAATTGTGTCTGAGCGTCGAAACATATTCTTTTTAAGCGGGTGCGTAGCGCTGACCGTATGTCGATGAGACGACGACGACGGCGGCAGCATATAGTCATCGATGAATTGTATTGGCGAACTGCTGCCGCCACGTATACCACCACCGAGCGCGCCCACATCTTCGCCCAGACTACTGCTGCTGACCAAGTAGATGTCCGGCTGATGTGCCAACGGTACGCGCACCGGCAACGGACTAACCGCATGCGATGTCGGCGAGCTAGTCGAACTCGAATGATGTTGGTGTTGCTGCTGCTGCTGCTGCTGCTGTTGCTGTTGTTGATGTCGCGCATGCGCCACCATATTTTGAAACGTATGTAGGCTGTGTTGTTGCTGTTGCTGGTGATGTTGTTGACGCGCCGACAGCGCGGGCGAGACGACGCGACTACCATCGCCATGCATTTGATGCGTCGGTATCGCCAACGTTTGTGGCGGCGCCGAACGCAACGGCAGCGGTGAGGCGGAACGATGTATCAGCGGTTGTTCGACAATCATCGTGTCATCCAGCATCATTGTGGGTGGTGAGCCACTGCCACCACCACCACCACCACCCATAGGTGGCGCATAATTGTCGATGGCCATCGATAGCGAACGACTGATGGCTTTCAGTTTGGGTGGCTTTTTCTTGGTGGCGGGATTGTCA